>JAUJYZ010001079.1:0-332677 GCA_033675265.1 Actinostola sp. cb2023
TCTATATTCTGTGCACCCAACACTCATCTCACTAGTGGGGACACACGACTCTCACACTCACTTCTTACTACATTCTATATTCTGTACACACAACACTCATCTCACTAGTGGGGACACGACTCTCACACTCACTTCTTACTACATTCTATATTCTGTACACACAACACTCATCTCTGTATTCTTACTACATTCTGTATTCTTACTACATTCTATATTCTTTACACCCAACACTCATCTCACTAGTTGGGACACCACTCTCACACTCACTTCTTACTACATTCTATATTCTATACACCCAACACTCATCTCACTAGTGGGGACACGACTCTCACACTCACTTCTTACTACATTCTATATTCTATACACCCAACACTCATCTCACTAGTGGGGACACGACTCTCACACTCACTTCTTACTACATTCTATATTCTGTACACCCAACACTCATCTCACTAGTGGGAACACGACTATCACACTCACTTCTTACTACATTCTATATCCTGATACACCCAACACTCATCTCACTAGTGGGGACACGACTATCACACTCACTTCTTACTACATTCTATATTCTATCCACCCAACACTCATCTCACTAGTGGGGACACAACTCTCACACTCACTTCTTACTACATTCTATATTCTATACACCCAACACTCATCTCACTAGTGGGGACACGACTCTCACACTCACTTCTTACTACATTCTATATTCTGTACACCCAACACTCATCTCACTAGTGGGAACACGACTATCACACTCACTTCTTACTACATTCTATATCCTGATACACCCAACACTCATCTCACTAGTGGGGACACGACTATCACACTCACTTCTTACTACATTCTATATTCTATACACCCAACACTCATCTCACTATGGGTAATTATTGGATCTGCTACGTAGTGCACTAGGAACTGATGTACATAGATTTACCTCTACCGGCTTGAACGGACACCAACGCAATAGCCATCACAAAAACGGCGAGAACAAACATCTTTACCATTGTGTATATCACTAAATCTGAAACATGAACAAATTCAATAACATGCACAAAAATGCAGGAGATCAGTGAAGTGAAGCGGCAAAATGGCGGATAATATTCCAGTTTGAACGTAAATTATGATGATATTTAGTAAAATATTAACAGACGTGAAGCGATTAAAGAACAAGAGATAAAGAACAACAGAAAAAGGACAGCAATTCTGGTGCAAATCAAAAGCGACTTAAAAGTAAAAAGATATTTACAGACGTGTAGCGATTAAAGAACAAGAGATCAAGAACAACAGAAAAAAGGACAGCAATTCTGGTGCAAATCAAAAGCGACTTAAAAGTAAAAAGATATTTACAGAGGTGAAGCGATTAAAGAACAAGAGATCAAGAACAACAGAAAAAGGACAGCAATTCTGGTACAAACAAAAGCGACTTAAAAGTAAAAAGATATTTACAGACGTGAAGCGATTAAAGAACAAGAGATAAAGAACAACAGAAAAAGGACAGCAATTCTGGTGCAAATCAAGAGCGACTTAAAAGTAAAAAGATATTTACAGACGTGAAGCGATTAAAGAACAAGAGATAAAGAACAACAGGAAAAGAATAGCAATTCTGGTGCAAATCAAGAACGACTAAAAGTAAAAAGATATTTACAGACGTGAAGCGATTAAAGAACAAGAGATAAAGAACAACAGAAAAAGACAGCAATTATGGTGCAAATCAAGAGCGACTTAAAAGTAAAACGATATTTACAGACGTGTAGCGATTAAAGAACAAGAGATAAAGAACAACAGAAAAAGGACATTCTGGTGCAAATCAAGAACGACTAAAAGTAAAAAGATATTTACAGACGTGAAGCGACCAAGAGATAAAGAACAACAGAAAAAGGACAGCAATTATGGTGCAAATCAAGAGCGACTTAAAAGTAAAAAGATATTTACAGACGTGTAGCGATTAAAGAACAAGAGATAAAGAACAACAGAAAAAAGGACAGCAATTACACAGAAAAACAAGAACGAGTTACAAGCTTTGATTGCATTAGTCAAATATGCCCCTACTAACCTTGAACAAACGATAGACGAGTTTTCCTTCTGTCTTTCTTACTGCAGTGTCCAAACAAGATCGCGAGCGCTGGTATATACCATCAACAGCCGTGTTGGTCGATACGCAATTGGTTGGTTAAAAATGACGTTTATCCAGATTAAATTTGACGACGTGATTGGTTGATTAAATATGGCGCCAGTCGAAGCAAAATCTGTCGAAATATGATTGGTTGCCTGCACGGTTTGCTGTGGCGTGATTGGTCGATCGCGAACAATGCGAAAAGTGAGGAGGAGTTCGCAAAATTCTAAAGCATGACCAGGATTACAGAAAATAAAGATTCACAGTTTAGTTACCGTAATATTTGAAATTCTATGTTTCCAAAAACGTTGTCCATTTACAAAACACAAAATAGTAAAATAGTAAAAAATAATTAATTAGAGAAACAATAAGCTAGAGTTCAGCTTGAGTGCATTTCTTTTCTTTCTCTAGTTATTTCCTTTTTTGATAATTTACTCTTTTGAATTTTGTAAAAGGGCAACGTTTTTGAAAACAGGTGTAACAGAAAAATCATACCTTTAATTTTACAGTATTTTGTTTTACACAGCTCCGTTAATTTGTATAGAGGATGAATTATTTGAATTATTCTCGCTCATTGTAAGAACCTTAATTTTGACATGTAAAGGCCTAGTTCAGACGTCGTGCTAATCATGAGCCGTTCTCATTTCAAACAATAGATAATGAGATTGCTTCTTTTGAAGTAATTAAGAACGGCTCTTGGAAAGTACGGCGTTTGAACTAGGCCTTAATTACATACAAACGCTGAAAGACAACTGTATCTATAATTTTCAAAATAACCACAATAATTCATAGAGATATTGATTCATCAATCGAGTACTAGTCCTGCAAAGGGTTTAGAGATCTTTAGAACTTAGAACGAAGTGAGTTGATACACGTAGTGAAGAGAAAAAAGCATTTACGTCAGTTGTGAGGTTTTTACACTGAGGTACTAGACACCTTAAGCCGATCGAGGACGGGGACGTGAGGACGACGAAGTTCGAATAAAGTATTTTGTTTTGTTTCTTTTTCCGTATTTTTCACTAAATTTGCGTCCTCTTTGATGAGTAACATCGTCTTTTTGTGGTCCGGTTGACTGAAAACAACTATCTGCACAAATAATGAACTGACGTTCTCGTTCTTTTTGCAACGTCCTCGATGCTTAAAGGAGAATTGAAGCCTAAATTTATCTTTCGATAAAAACAAAGAGAATGTTGTGTACATTCATTTCCTGAAATAATTTATAATTGTTTTTATTTTTATGGAGAAGAAACTTGAGTTTTAATTGTAAAAAGATACAGATTACCACTAAAATGATCGCGTCTCCCTAGACGTCACTTATCCCTAGGGAAAGTGCAGTCACAATATAGAGTAACTGATAAGTGCATTGTATTTTCTGGTACCCGAGAGAATGTTGTAAACGGATTTTAAATATTCCCCATAAACGACGTCACAAACAAAAAGGTCTGAGCCGACGGTAAAACGGCAAAATGGCGGATGATATTCCATATTGAACGTAAATTATATAGATATCTAAGAAAGATTTACAAAAAATAAAACTCAAGTAATGATATCTAACTTTCTTGAGAAAATAAATTTTGACTACGTGATTATTATAACGAAAGCATGGAATACGTTTAATTACGAAACATGGCTTCAGAGAAACAATAGAGCTAATTACAAAATTAAATAACTTGATCTTGTTAGAATTTATGAAATGAGCTCCATTTGCAAATTGATCCAACTTCAGGCTCCGGTTGCACGAAAGGTGTTCGAATAGCGCTATCCACCGGATAAGTCCTATCCAACGGTTAAAACTGATGCAGTTATCCAATACATTTTATCCGGTGGATAGGAGTTATCCGTTGGATAGCGCTATTCTTGGTTTTTCAATCAATCCCTTGAGAATCAAGAGATAAAGACACGGCGGCCATGTTGGTTGAACAAACAATAGACACTAATGAACAATCTTTTGTTGAAGTTCAACCAAGATGGCCGCCGTGACGTGTATTGCAAACGGGACCAGACGTTATGTTGAAGCCACAATAGACGTGAAAGGCCTATATATTGTTGTCGTTGTTGTTTGACGATGCAAAGTTTCAACTTTCAAGTTCTTTATTTGCACTTATTTAGTTACAGTATAAACAGTATATATAGTCAAAGAAAGCTAAAAAATATAAACTTAATTAGGAGTTGTATCTGTGACATGGCTAGTGCGTAGTTGTCAAGGTATCAGCGGCTTTCGAGTTGACCACTACCTACTTTGAGAGTAAATGAGGGAGAAAAATGAGAGAGTATCTACATATAATGGACTAATGTATAACTAGTGCATTTGTGAAATGAAAAAAGAAGATACCACAATATTTAACGAGAAAGACGTCCCGAATTATTAAATTCAGTTCGTTATATACAGTCATTTGCAAAAATTCTGGCTGCCACGAAATATCAATATATCAATATATCGAGTGCATTATGGGTAATTAAATAATACCATTTTGAGTTTCCTAACTTATTAAATGAAGCAAAATTTACAAACAACAAACGTAAGACTAAAATAAACATTATACTAAATATTTCTACCAACTTAGCTGGCGTTAACCCGCTTTAAGGGGAATTTTCGATTATTGAATTACCGATAATGCACCCGATATACTGTATTTGTCAGATAGTTGTTTTCAGTCAACTGGATCACAAAACTGAGATGAAGATTTCAAGTTGACCAGAGTCATTGAGCTATTCATATGCCAAATCCATATCGTCAAAATTAAAACAATTCACAACACCTCTCTGTATCTCTATAAACATAGTACCGTGGAACCTCGATATAACGATGTGCCAAGGGACTGACCAAATTAGATCGTTATATCGGGAGATTGTTATAACGAATTTCCGATATAACGATTTTTGTCTTACTAAATTTCCCGTTCGGAAATTTGGAGAAGGGAGATATAGTGGTTTCTATGTCCCTGGAAGGACCAAAGGAAACCGAGGCGTTCATGGTATTACCACAATAATTCATAGAGATATGGATTCATCAATCCAGTACTAGTACTGCAAAGGGGTTTAGAGATCTTTATAACTTAGAACGAAGTGAGTTGATACACGCAGTGAAGAGAAAAAAGCAATTACGTCAGTTGTGAGGTTTTTACACCGTGAGGTACTAGTGGGACCTTAAGTCTCCGTAAAACACGCCCATCATTTTTTCGATCGAAATGAATTTCTCTTATACTCCTGTATTTTGAAGGCCTGACATAAGGAATCACTAATATCGATTTGGTTTCTTTGAAAATAATTTAAATATTTTTTTTAGAATTTTTTTTAAGTAGTTGCGCTGCTCATGGCAATTTCGAAGTCCAGCAGACTGTAAAATGTCAATATTGTGCAACTGCCGCATAAAGTTAATTCGAGATTAAATGCAATACTTTTTGCATGGGTGTGTAGCTATATCCTTCTAGTTTCTTCGGCAATTTGGTTTTAAGAATTTGCATCTCACATTGTAATGGAATCAGGAAGAATATGGACTCTCATGCACGCGTTGTATTCATAATCCCAAACCACCCCAACTTTGAGGGCTTTTTTCAAAATCGTGGCACCTGATTCAAACTCGTTCACTATATGTGAATAAAGTACTAATGTTTATCAATACAAAACGCCAATAAAATCTTTCTGCATAGCATTTTTTGAAAAAATCGTAAGCGTTCAAAACTTGGGGAAAATGCCCAAATCGAACTTCTGTCAGATTTCGATCGGTTCGAACTAACAACAAAACAAAATACCTGAATAGGCTTAACCAGAGCTTGGTAGTCATAGTAAGTCCTTCTGAATCGTCTATAACATGTAGAATAATTGCTTGACCTCCAAGGTTAGGGAATCAAGTTGCCATTGTACGTATAAATGCCGTATATTCAACGATCAGTCCCGATCGTAACAGTGTTTTTCATGGCTTCTGATGTTCTTGTAAATTCCATTGTGTGCGAATCTTCAGTGAAAATAGACGTCTACAGAGTTCCAGTTATACATTTATCAAACATCAATCGAGAATGGAGCTAAAGAATTGAAAATAATCGAGTAAACAACTTAGTTTCAAGTTCCATGTTTACATTGTATCATTCGTTCCCAGTCCCCCACTCCTTTTGTACCAGTGGGGGTGGTAGAGGGTATAACAAGTCTGGGTATCGTTTTCGTTTTAAAATTAAACTCTAATGTATATCTATGTTGTCGTGTGTATGAATATATATCTAATTTTTTCTATATGTGTGCACTCGTTTGGTGGGCTATCTGTGGTTGAAATACACAGGGAGCCCATGCAATCAGTCATTGGTATGCCGTTGTCTGTGTATGTATTGAAAAATGGAGTATAAATGTTCTTTTACTGAGTGCAAGCCTAATTCTGGCTGTGGAGAATCCGTAATACGCTAAGCCGTTCTCTGATGTTGTTAGACTGTAAGGCTGATATCACATGCCACTTACAAAGTTGTCATCTATCTAAACTTGTTGGTAAAATTGAAGAACATGAGCTGATTTTGGCACGAGCCTATGGAGCCCCATAAGGGCCATCAACAAACAATAATTTCATGTAAGAATATCGCGCGATACTGTGTTTCTATCGCGCGATACTGTTGTACTATCGCGCGATAACAACTCATTATTATCGCGCGATAATTTAATTCGTTGTTATCGCGCGATACTGACATGTCATGTGATCTGATTAAAAGTGTATCGTATTACATGCCCATCGATTTATTGTTTTATTTCTTATTGTTCTACCTATATTTCGCTTTATTTTTTTACTTTTTACTCTTTTCCTTTTCCTTTTCATATTTATATTTATTTATTTATTCCCCCTTCTATCATATATAAAGACAACCACACTACCCCCCCCCCCCCCCCCCCCCCCCCCCCCCCCCCCCCCCTCTCTCTCTTTGCCGCAGTCTACCAGTTCAGTTCAGGTCAGTTTATTTACAAATAAGTTACTTTACATCAGATAGAGTGATTCCAATAAACCTGGACATTACTAACTACACCAATACGGCACACTATTAGACACTCACTCTTTTGTTTCTTTGCATCTAATAAACACTGACAGCTAATTAGTAGTGACCAGGTTTATTGGAATCACTCTAACACCGACCAGCAAATAGAAATTAAACTAATCTAGGCGGGTGCTGTAAAATTTAATATATATATATTTAGTTTACAATATTATTTTGTTTGTTTCATATTAACTGTGTGTCAGAGAAGAAGAAAAGAGTCAGGAATATACTACATAAATATTCAATTGATAATTACAAAGACTGGGAAGTTCAGAAATATGTACAAATGAAGCTCTGACAAGTACGTTACCGGTACAAAATTTTAGACCCTGCCCTCCCCGGTCTACACACACAAAAATAGTTTTACTTTATTTTCATCTTCATTCATTCTTTATCTTTTATTTTAATTTCCTGTACCCTTTATTTTATCTTCTATATCTCTACCCACATTTCTGAATTAATTTTTTACTTTTTATTTTTCATATTTCGCCTATACAGCCACTGTTCTCTGTTTACATAATTATGGGTTAAATTGCATTTGCCCGCTATGAAAAGAGAACTGACAGTTATAGAGAAAATAGAGAAATAAATATACAATGGTTCTCGACCAACGTATACCTGCACGTCAGTTATAATATTGATCTGGCTTGCCGGTAAGTATTCAAGTATATAAAAGCAATATTCATCGAGGGATCAACTGCACAAAGAAGAAGAACAAGTGTGTTCGCCACCATGTTGTCTGTTGACATGTCGAATAAGTAACGTATTACATATACAATCATTATCGCGCGATATAACAACGAATTATCGTGCGATAATAACAAAGTATCGCGCGATAGAAGCACAGTATCGCGCGATAACAGCGAATTATCGCGCGATAATAATGAGTTGTTATCGCGCGATAGTACAACAGTATCGCGCGATATTCTTACGTGAAATTATTGTTTGTTGATGGCCCTTACGGGGCTCCGTAGAATTCTCCACAGCCAGAATTAGGTTTGCACTCAGTAAAAGAACATTTATACTCCATTTTTCAATACATACTCTACAGACAACGGCATACCAATGACTGATTGCATGGGCTCCCTGTGTATTTCAACCACAGATAGCCCACCAAACTATCTAACGAGTGCACAAATATAGAACAATTAGATATATATTCATACACACGACAACATAGATATACATTAGAGTTTAATTTTAAAACGAAAACGATACCCAGACTTGTTATACCCTCTACCACCCCCACTGGTACAAAAGGAGTGGGGGACTGGGAACGAAGGATATCAATGTAAACATGGAACTTGAAACTAAGTTGTTTACTCGATTATTTTCAATTCTTTAGCTCCATTCTCGATTGATGTTTGATAAATGTATAACTGGAACTCTGTAGACGTCTATTTTCACTGAAGATTCGCACACAATGGAATTTACAAGAACATCAGAAGCCATGAAATCACTGTTACGATCTGGACTGATCGTTGACTATACGGCATTTATATGTACAATGGCAACTTGATTCCCTAACCTTGGAGGTCAAGCAATTATTCTACATGTTATAGACGATTCAGAAGGACTTACTATGACTACCAAGCTCTGGTTAAGCCTATTCAGGTATTTTGTTTTGTTAGTTCGAACCGATCGAAATCTGACAGAAGTTCGATTTGGGCATTTTCCCCAAGTTTGAACGCTCACGATTTTTTCAAAAATGCTATGCAGAAAGATTTTATTGGCGTTTTGTATTGATAAACATTAGTACTTTATTCACATTTAGTGAACGAGTTTGAATCAGGTGCCACGATTTTGAAAAAAGCCCTCAAAGTTGGGGGTGGTTTGGGATTATGAATACAACGCGTGCATGAGGGTCCATATTCTTCCTGATTCCATTACAATGTGAGATGCAAATTCTTAAAACCAAATTGCCGAAGAAACTAGAAGGATATAGCTACACACCCATGCAAAAAGTATTGCATTTAATCTCGAATTAACTTTATGCGGCAGTTGCACAATCTTGACATTTTACAGTCTGCTGGACTTCGAAATTGCCATGAGCAGCGCAACTACTTTAAAAAATTCTAAAAAAATATTTAAATTATTTTCAAAGAAACCAAATCGATATTAGTGATTCCTTATGTCAGGCCTTCAAAATACAGGAGTATAAGAGAAATTCATTTCGATCGAAAAAAATGATGGGCGTGTTTTACGGAGACACCCACTTAAGCATCGAGGACGGGGACGTGAGAACGACGAAGTTCGAATAAAGTGTTTTGTTGTCTATTGTTTTCATATTTGTTTCTTTTTTCGTGTTTTTCACTAAATTTGCGTCCTCCCACCCAATATATCGGGTACATTGTGGATAATTTTCATCATAAAATGGCTGAAAAAGCCCTCTAAAGTTATTTTTTTTTTCAATTGTTTTTTTCACATACATACTACACTGGTTAATTGGGTTTAGATTCAGGTTTAATAATAGCTAAAATCAAAGAATTAGGATTATGCAAATTACTATATATCGATATATTAGATTTTACAGAATTTTTGCAAATCGCTGTATATATACTATAATACTATAATAATGATAATAATAATAATAATAATAATAATAATAATAATAATAATAATAATAATAATAATAATAATAATAATAATAATAATAGACTTTATTCCTGCAGATACCATTATATTGATACATTGGATTTACAATCAAATCTATGCGTAAATATATATACTAAGATAAAAGTCTGATATGATCATCAAACGAGACTACGATATTATAAAAACATTTAGCAAAACTCTTCAAATTAGACTCATCTTTCATATATTGCTATATTAGTTGCACGGTTTGGTATTTTTGAATGGACCATGAGGTATTGCTTAGTGTGGTATTCACGGTTTGGTATTTTTGAATGGACCATGAGGTATTGCTTAGTGTGGTATTCACGGTTTGGTATTTTTGAATGGACCATGAGGTATTGCTTAGTGTGGTATTCACGGTTTGGTATTTTTGAATGGACCATGAGGTATTGCTTAGTGTGGTATTCACGGTTTGGTATTACTTAGTGTGGTATTCACGGTTTGGTATTTTTGAATGGACCATTAGGTATTGCTTAGTGTGGTATTCACGGTTTGGTATTTTTGAATGGACCATGAGGTATTGTTTAGTGTGGTATTCACGGTTTGGTATTTTTGAATGGACCATGTGGTATTGCTTAGTGTGGTATTCACGGTTTGGTATTTTTGAATGGACCATTAGGTATTGCTTAGTGTGGTATTCACGGTGTGGTATTTTTGAATGGACCATGAGGTATTGCTTAGTGTGGTATTCACGGTTTGGTATTTTTGAATGGACCATGTGGTATTGCTTAGTGTGGTATTCACGGTTTGGTATTTTTGAATGGACCATGAGGTATTGCTTAGTGTGGTATTCACGGTTTGGTATTTTTGAATGGACCATGAGGTATTACTTAGTGTGGTATTCACGGTATTTTGGTATTTTTGAATGGACCATGAGGTATTGCTTAGTGTGGTATTCACGGTTTGGTATTTTTGAATGGACCATGAGGTATTGCTTAGTGTGGTATTCACGGTTTGGTATTTTTGAATGGACCATGAGGTATTGCTTAGTGTGGTATTCACGGTTTGGTATTTTTGAATGGACCATGAGGTATTGCTTAGTGTGGTATTCACGGTTTGGTGGTATTGCTTAGTGTGGTATTCACGGTTTGGTATTTTTGAATGGACCATGAGGTATTGCTTAGTGTGGTATTCACGGTTTGGTATTTTTGAATGGACCATGAGGTATTGCTTAGTGTGGTATTCACGGTTTGGTATTTTTGAATGGACCATGAGGTATTGCTTAGTGTGGTATTCACGGTTTGGTATTTTTGAATGGACCATGAGGTATTGCTTAGTGTGGTATTCACGGTTTTTGGTATTTTTGAATGGACCATGAGGTATTGCTTAGTGTGGTATTCACGGTTTGGTATTTTTGAATGGACCATTAGGTATTGCTTAGTGTGGTATTCACGGTTTGGTATTTTTGAATGGACCATGAGGTATTACTTAGTGTGGTATTCACGGTTTGGTATTTTTGAATGGACCATGAGGTATTGCTTAGTGTGGTATTCACGGTTTGGTATTTTTGAATGGACCATGAGGTATTGCTTAGTGTGGTATTCACGGTTTGGTATTTTTGAATGGACCATGAGGTATTGCTTAGTGTGGTATTCACGGTTTGGTATTTTTGAATGGACCATGAGGTATTGCTTAGTGTGGTATTCACGGTTTGGTATTTTTGAATGGACCATGAGGTATTGCTTAGTGTGGTATTCACGGTTTGGTATTTTTGAATGGACATGAGGTATTGCTTAGTGTGGTATTCACGGAGGTATTTTTTGACCTTAGTGTGGTATTCACGGTTTGGTATTTTTGAATGGACCATGAGGTATTGCTTAGTGTGGTATTCACGGTTTGGTATTCACGGTTTGGTTTTTGAATGGACCATGAGGTATTGCTTAGTGTGGTATTCACGGTTTGGTATTTTTGAATGGACCATGAGGTATTGCTTAGTGTGGTATTCACGGTTTGGTATTTTTGAATGGACCATGAGGTATTGCTTAGTGTGGTATTCACGGTTTGGTATTTTTGAATGGACCATGAGGTATTGCTTAGTGTGGTATTCACGGTTTGGTATTACTTAGTGTGGTATTTTTGGTATTTTTGAATGGACCATGAGGTATTGCTTAGTGTGGGTATTCACGGTTTGGTATTTTTGAATGGACCATGAGGTATTGCTTAGTGTGGTATTCACGGTTTGGTATTTTTGAATGGACCATGAGGTATTGCTTAGTGTGGTATTCACGGTTTGGTATTTTTGAATGGACCATGAGGTATTGCTTAGTGTGGTATTCACGGTTTGGTATTTTTGAATGGACCATGAGGTATTGCTTAGTGTGGTATTCACGGTTTGGTATTTTTGAATGGACCATGAGGTATTGCTTAGTGTGGTATTCACGGTTTGGTATTTTTGAATGGACCATGTATTGCTTAGTGTCTTAGTGTGGTATTCACGGTTTGGTATTTTTGAATGGACCATGAGGTATTGCTTAGTGTGGTATTCACGGTTTGGTATTTTTGAATGGACCATGAGGTATTGCTTAGTGTGGTATTCACGGTTTGGTATTTTTGAATGGACCATGAGGTATTGCTTAGTGTGGTATTCACGGTTTGGTATTTTTGAATGGACCATGAGGTATTGCTTAGTGTGGTATTCACGGTTTGGTATTTTTGAATGGACCATGAGGTATTGCTTAGTGTGGTATTCACGGTTTGGTATTTTTGAATGGACCATGTGGTATTGCTTAGTGTCATGGGTATTCACGGTGTGGTATTTTTGAATGGACCATGAGGTATTGCTTAGTGTGGTATTCACGGTTTGGTATTTTTGAATGGACCATGAGGTATTGCTTAGTGTGGTATTCACGGTTTGGTATTTTTGAATGGACCATGAGGTATTGCTTAGTGTGGTATTCACGGTTTGGTATTTTTGAATGGACCATTAGGTATTGCTTAGTGTGGTATTCACGGTTTGGTATTTTTGAATGGACCATGAGGTATTGCCTAGTGTGGTATTCACGGTTTGGTATTTTTGAATGGACCATGAGGTATTGTTTAGTGTGGTATTCACGGTTTGGTATTACTTAGTGTGGTATTCACGGTTTGCTATTTTTGAATGGACCATGAGGTATTGCTTAGTGTGGTATTCACGGTTTGGTTTTTTTTGAATGGACCATGAGGTATTGTCACGGTGTGGTATTTTCACGGTTTGGTATTACTTAGTGTGGTATTCACGGTGTGGTATTTTTGAATGGACCATGTGGTATTGCTTAGTGTGGTATTCACGGTTTGGTATTTTTGAATGGACCATGAGGTATTGCTTAGTGTGGTATTCACGGTTTGCTATTTTTGAATGGACCATTAGGTATTGCTTAGTGTGGTATTCACGGTGTGGTATTTTTGAATGGACCATGAGGTATTGCTTAGTGTGGTATTCACGGTTTGGTATTTTTGAATGGACCATGTGGTATTGCTTAGTGTGGTATTCACGGTTTGCTATTTTTGAATGGACCATTAGGTATTGCTTAGTGTGGTATTCACGGTGTGGTATTTTTGAATGGACCATGAGGTATTACTTAGTGTGGTATTCACGGTTTGGTATTTTTGAATGGACCATGTATTGCTTAGTGTATTGCTTAGTGTGGTATTCACGGTTTGGTATTTTTGAATGGACCATGAGGTATTGTATTTTAGTGTGGTATTCACGGTTTGGTATTTTTGAATGGACCATGTGGTATTGCTTAGTGTGGTATTCACGGTTTGGTATTTTTGAATGGACCATTAGGTATTGCTTAGTGTGGTATTCACGGTTTGGTATTTTTGAATGGACCATGAGGTATTGCTTAGTGTGGTATTCACGGTTTGGTATTTTTGAATGGACCATTAGGTATTGCTTAGTGTGGTATTCACGGTTTGGTATTTTTGAATGGACCATGAGGTATTACTTAGTGTGGTATTCACGGTTTGGTATTTTTGAATGGACCATGAGGTATTGCTTAGTGTGGTATTCACGGTTTGGTATTTTTGAATGGACCATGAGGTATTGCTTAGTCGGTGGTATTCACGGTTTGGTATTTTTGAATGGACCATTAGGTATTGCTTAGTGTGGTATTCACGGTTTGGTATTTTTGAATGGACCATGAGGTATTACTTAGTGTGGTATTCACGGTTTGGTATTTTTGAATGGACCATGAGGTATTGCTTAGTGTGGTATTCACGGTTTGGTATTTTTGAATGGACCATGAGGTATTGCTTAGTGTGGTATTCACGGTTTGGTATTTTTGAATGGACCATGAGGTATTACTTAGTGTGGTATTCACGGTTTGGTATTTTTGAATGGACCATGAGGTATTGCTTAGTGTGGTATTCACGGTTTGGTATTTTTGAATGGACCATGAGGTATTGCTTAGTGTGGTATTCACGGTTTGGTATTTTTGAATGGACCATGAGGTATTGCTTAGTGTGGTATTCACGGTTTGGTATTTTTGAATGGACCATGAGGTATTGTTTAGTGTGGTATTCACGGTTTGGTATTTTTGAATGGACCATGAGGTATTGCTTAGTGTGGTATTCACGGTTTGGTATTTTTGAATGGACCATGAGGTATTGTTTAGTGTGGTATTCACGGTTTGGTATTTTTGAATGGACCATGAGGTATTGCTTAGTGTGGTATTCACGGTTTGGTATTTTTGAATGGACCATGAGGTATTGCTTAGTGTGGTATTCACGGTTTGGTATTACTTAGTGTGGTATTCACGGTGTGGTATTTTTGAATGGACCATGTGGTATTGCTTAGTGTCATGGGTATTCACGGTGTGGTATTTTTGAATGGACCATGAGGTATTGCTTAGTGTGGTATTCACGGTTTGGTATTTTTGAATGGACCATGAGGTATTGCTTAGTGTGGTATTCACGGTTTGGTATTTTTGAATGGACCATGAGGTATTGCTTAGTGTGGTATTCACGGTTTGGTATTTTTGAATGGACCATGAGGTATTGCTTAGTGTGGTATTCACGGTTTCAGTATTTTTGAATGGACCATTAGGTATTGCTTAGTGTGGTATTCACGGTTTGGTATTTTTGAATGGACCATGAGGTATTGCCTAGTGTGGTATTCACGGTTTGGTATTTTTGAATGGACCATGAGGTATTGTTTAGTGTGGTATTCACGGTTTGGTATTACTTAGTGTGGTATTCACGGTTTGGTATTTTTGAATGGACCATGAGGTATTGCTTAGTGTGGTATTCACGGTTTGGTATTTTTGAATGGACCATGAGGTATTGTTTAGTGTGGTATTCACGGTTTGGTATTACTTAGTGTGGTATTCACGGTGTGGTATTTTTGAATGGACCATGTGGTATTGCTTAGTGTGGTATTCACGGTTTGGTATTTTTGAATGGACCATGAGGTATTGCTTAGTGTGGTATTCACGGTTTGGTATTTTTTGAATGGACCATGAGGTATTGCTTAGTGTGGTATTTACGGTTTGGTAATTTTGAATGAACCATGAGGTATTGCTTAGTGTGGTATTCACGGTTTGGTATTTTTGAATGGACCATGAGGTATTGCTTAGTGTGGTATTCACGGTTTGGTATTTTTGAATGGACCATTAGGTATTGCTTAGTGTGGTATTCACGGTTTGGTATTTTTGAATGGACCATGAGGTATTGCTTAGTGTGGTATTCACGGTTTGGTATTTTTGAATGGACCATGAGGTATTGCTTAGTGTGGTATTCACGGTTTGGTATTTTTGAATGGACCATGAGGTATTGCTTAGTGTGGTATTCACGGTTTGGTATTTTTGAATGAACCATGTGGTATTGCTTATTGTGGTATTCACGGTTTGGCAACTCGCCAACGACAGGTCGACTACGTCTCGTGTTCGTACTGATCTGCTCTCGAATTCTCCCAAACGTACCTCGGTTTTCATGAGAGCATGAAAACACGGAAGACGTACTTCATTTCTTAAGGGAATCAATCATCAAAAATAAGGGTAAGACCATTGATATACATAATAAAAAGAAGCTAAGGGGCCAAAGGAATGCTGCCTTGTGGTACTAGACAATAGATATTTTTACCGATACGGCGGCCATCTTGAATTATGGAGAAATTATGGGATGCCCAGGGTGCAAGCTAGTAACCATTTGGCAAGATTTGGCATGGAAAAAAAACTACGAAAACCTCATTAATTTAAAGCAATGAATTTGTACACAATATTTCATAGAGATATGGATTTTAATATCAATCCAGTACTAGTACTGCAAAGGGTTTAGAGATCTTTATAATTAGAACTTAGAACGAAGTGAGTTGATACACGCAGTGAAGAGAAAAAAGCAATTACGTCAGTTGTGAGGTTTTTACACTGAGGTATTAGGGACCTCAAGCATCGAGGACGGGGACATGAGGACGACGAAGTTCGAATAAAGTGTTTTGTTGTCTATTGTCCTCGATGCTTAAGGCCCCTTGTTTGTATCATTGAACGGCTCTGGTGATTATTATAATGAATGAATGGAATATGTTTACAGCATGGACACTCGAATCGTGAACACTTACGTTTTTTCCAACACACATATATAAATTATTGATTGAGCAAATTGATCAGAAAAAATGATTTATTTTGATCACAAAGTGTATTTAAACTCAATGCTCCATTTGAGAGGCTATGAGGCAATAGAATGTTCTGAAAAAAAAGTACGAAAAAAACTCGAAGTGTTCACGGTTCGAGTGTCCAGACTGTAATTACGACACATGGCTTCGCTTCAGAGAAACAATAGAGCTAATTACAAAATTAAATAACTTGATCTTGTTAGAATTTATGAAATGAGCTCCATTTGCAAATTGATCCAACTTCAGGCTCCGGTTGCACGAAAGGTGAATAGCGCTGTCCACAGGATAAGACTTACCTAACGGATAAAACTGATGCAGTTATCCAATGCATTTTATCCGGTGGATAGGAGTTATCTGGTGGATTCTTGGTTAACGACGGACATGTTGATTGAACAAACAATAGACACTAATGAGCAATCTTTTGTTGAAGCTCATCCAAGATGGCCGCCGTGACGTGTATTGCAAACGGGAAGCTACAATTAACGTGAAAGGCCTATATATTGTTGTCGTTGTTGTTTGACGATGCAAAGTTTGAAGTTTCAAGTCTCAAGTTTCAAGTTCTTTATTTTCACTTATTTAGTTACAGTATAAACAGTATATATAGTCAATGAAAGCTAAAACAAATAAACTAAATAAAGAGTTGTATCTGTGACATGGCTAGTGCGTAATGGTCAAGACAGCAGCGGCTTTCGAGTTGACCACTACCTACTACAATAAACTAAATAAAGAGTTGTATCTGTGACATGGCTAGTGCGTAATGGTCAAGTTAGCAGAGGCTTTCGAGTTGACCACTACCTACTACAATAAACTAAATAAGGAGTTGTATCTGTGACATGGCTAGTGCGTAATGGTCAAGGTAACAAAGGCTTTCGAGTTGACCACTACCTACTACAATAAACTAAATCAAGAGTTGTATCTGTGACATGGCTAGTGCGTAATGGTCAAGGTAACAAAGGCTTTCGAGTTGACCACTACCTACTACAATAAACTAAATAAGGAGTTGTATCTGTGACATGGCTAGTGCGTAATGGTCAAGTTAGCAAAGGCTTTCGAGTTGACCACTACCTACTACAATAAACTAAATAAGGAGTTGTATCTGTGACATGGCTAGTGCGTAATGGTCAAGGTAGCAGAGGCTTTCGAGTTGACCACTACCTACTACAATAAACTAAATTTAGTAGTTGTATCTGTGACATGGCTAGTGCGTAATGGTCAAGGTAGCATAGGCTTTCGAGTTGACCACTACCTACTACAATAAACTAAATAAGGAGTTGTATCTGTGACATGGCTAGTGCGTAATGGTCAAGGTAGCAGAGGCTTTCGAGTTGACCACTACCTACTACAATAAACTAAATAAAGAGTTGTATCTGTGACATGGCTAGTGCGTAATGGTCAAGGTAGCAGAGGCTTTCGAGTTGACCACTACCTACTACAATAAACTAAATCAAGAGTTGTATCTGTGACATGGCTAGTGCGTAATGGTCAAGACAGCAGAGGCTTTCGAGTTGACCACTACCTACTACAATAAACTAAATAAGGAGTTGTATCTGTGACATGGCTAGTGCGTAATGGTCAAGACAGCAGAGGCTTTCGAGTTGACCACTACCTACCACAATAAACTAAATAAGGAGTTGTATCTGTGACATGGCTAGTGCGTAATGGTCAAGGTAACAAAGGCTTTCGAGTTGACCACTACCTACTACAATAAACTAAATCAAGAGTTGTATCTGTGACATGGCTAGTGCGTAATGGTCAAGTTAGCAAAGGCTTTCGAGTTGACCACTACCTACCACAATAAACTAAATAAGGAGTTGTATCTGTGACATGGCTAGTGCGTAATGGTCAAGTTAGCAAAGGCTTTCGAGTTGACCACTACCTACTACAATAAACTAAATAAGGAGTTGTATCTGTGACATGGCTAGTGCGTAATGGTCAAGGTAGCAGAGGCTTTCGAGTTGACCACTACCTACTACAATAAACTAAATTTAGTAGTTGTATCTGTGACATGGCTAGTGCGTAATGGTCAAGGTAACAAAGGCTTTCGAGTTGACCACTACCTACTACAATAAACTAAATCAAGAGTTGTATCTGTGACATGGCTAGTGCGTAATGGTCAAGGTAACAAAGGCTTTCGAGTTGACCACTACCTACTACAATAAACTAAATCAAGAGTTGTATCTGTGACATGACTAGTGCGTAATGGTCAAGACCGCAGCGGCTTTCGAGTTGACCACTACCTACTACAATAAACTAAATAAAGAGTTGTATCTGTGACATGGCTAGTGCGTAATGGTCAAGGTAGCAAAGGCTTTCGAGTTGACCACTACCTACTACAATAAACTAAATAAAGAGTTGTATCTGTGACATGGCTAGTGCGTAATGGTCAAGGTAGCAAAGGCTTTCGAGTTGACCACTACCTACTACAATAAACTAAATAAAGAGTTGTATCTGTGACATGGTTAGTGCGTAATGGTCAAGACAGCAAAGGCTTTCGAGTTGACCACTACCTACTACAATAAACTAAATTTAGGAGTTGTATATGTGACATGGCTAGTGCGTAATGGTCAAGGTAACAAAGGCTTTCGAGTTGACCACTACCTACTACAATAAACTAAATAAGGAGTTGTATCTGTGACATGGCTAGTGCGTAATGGTCAAGTTAGCAGCGGCTTTCGAGTTGACCACTACCTACTACAATAAACTAAATTTAGGAGTTGTATCTGTGACATGGCTAGTGCGTAATGGTCAAGACAGCAGAGGCTTTCGAGTTGACCACTACCTACTACAATAAACTAAATTTAGGAGTTGTATCTGTGACATGGCTAGTGCGTAATGGTCAAGACAGCAGAGGCTTTCGAGTTGACCACTACCTACTACAATAAACTAAATAAAGAGTTGTATCTGTGACATGGCTAGTGCGTAATGGTCAAGGTAGCAGAGGATTTCGAGTTGACCACTACCTACTACAATAAACTAAATAAAGAGTTGTATCTGTGACATGGCTAGTGCGTAATGGTCAAGGTAGCAAAGGCTTTCGAGTTGACCACTACCTACTACAATAAACTAAATTTAGGAGTTGTATCTGTGACATGGCTAGTGCGTAATGGTCAAGTTAGCAAAGGCTTTCGAGTTGACCACTACCTACTACAATAAACTAAATAAGGAGTTGTATCTGTGACATGGCTAGTGCGTAATGGTCAAGACAGCAGAGGCTTTCGAGTTGACCACTACCTACTACAATAAACTAAATAAAGAGTTGTATCTGTGACATGGCTAGTGCGTAATGGTCAAGGTAGCAGAGGCTTTCGAGTTGACCACTACCTACTACAATAAACTAAATAAAGAGTTGTATCTGTGACATGGCTAGTGCGTAATGGTCAAGGTAGCAAAGGCTTTCGAGTTGACCACTACCTACTACAATAAACTAAATTTAGGAGTTGTATCTGTGACATGGCTAGTGCGTAATGGTCAAGTTAGCAAAGGCTTTCGAGTTGACCACTACCTACTACAATAAACTAAATAAGGAGTTGTATCTGTGACATGGCTAGTGCGTAATGGTCAAGGTAGCAAAGGCTTTCGAGTTGACCACTACCTACTACAATAAACTAAATCAAGAGTTGTATCTGTGACATGGCTAGTGCGTAATGGTCAAGGTAGCAGAGGCTTTCGAGTTGACCACTACCTACTACAATAAACTAAATAAAGAGTTGTATCTGTGACATGGCTAGTGCGTAATGGTCAAGGTAGCAAAGGCTTTCGAGTTGACCACTACCTACTACAATAAACTAAATTTAGGAGTTGTATCTGTGACATGGCTAGTGCGTAATGGTCAAGTTAGCAAAGGCTTTCGAGTTGAGCACTACCTACTACAATAAACTAAATAAGGAGTTGTATCTGTGACATGGCTGGTGCGTAATGGTCAAGACCGCAGCGGCTTTCGAGTTGACCACTACCTACTACAATAAACTAAATAAGGAGTTGTATCTGTGACATGGCTAGTGCGTAATGGTCAAGTTAGCAGCGGCTTTCGAGTTGACCACTACCTACTACAATAAACTAAATTTAGGAGTTGTATCTGTGACATGGCTAGTGCGTAATGGTCAAGACAGCAGAGGCTTTCGAGTTGACCACTACCTACTACAATAAACTAAATTTAGGAGTTGTATCTGTGACATGGCTAGTGCGTAATGGTCAAGTTAGCAAAGGCTTTCGAGTTGACCACTACCTACTACAATAAACTAAATAAAGAGTTGTATATGTGACATGGCTAGTGCGTAATGGTCAAGTTAGCAGCGGCTTTCGAGTTGACCACTACCTACTACAATAAACTAAATAAAGAGTTGTATCTGTGACATGGCTAGTGCGTAATGGTCAAGGTAGCAGCGGCTTTCGAGTTGACCACTACCTACTACAATAAACTAAATTTAGGAGTTGTATCTGTGACATGGCTAGTGCGTAATGGTCAAGACAGCAGAGGCTTTCGAGCTGACCACTACCTACCACAATAAACTAAATTTAGGAGTTGTATCTGTGACATGGCTAGTGCGTAATGGTCAAGTTAGCAAAGGCTTTCGAGTTGACACACTACCTACTACAATAAACTAAATAAAGAGTTGTATCTGTGACATGGCTAGTGCGTAATGGTCAAGTTAGCAAAGGCTTTCGAGTTGACCACTACCTACTACAATATAAACTAAATAAAGAGTTGTATCTGTGACATGGCTAGTGCGTAATGGTCAAGTTAGCAAAGGCTTTCGAGTTGACCACTACCTACTACAATAAACTAAATAAAGAGTTGTATATGTGACATGGCTAGTGCGTAATGGTCAAGGTAACAAAGGCTTTCGAGTTGACCACTACCTACTACAATAAACTAAATAAAGAGTTGTATCTGTGACATGGCTAGTGCGTAATGGTCAAGGTAACAAAGGCTTTCGAGTTGACCACTACCTACTACAATAAACTAAATAAAGAGTTGTATATGTGACATGGCTAGTGCGTAATGGTCAAGGTAACAAAGGCTTTCGAGTTGACCACTACCTACTACAATAAACTAAATAAAGAGTTGTATATGTGACATGGCTAGTGCGTAATGGTCAAGGTAACAAAGGCTTTCGAGTTGACCACTACCTACTACAATAAACTAAATAAAGAGTTGTATCTGTGACATGGCTAGTGCGTAATGGTCAAGGTAGCAGAGGCTTTCGAGTTGACCACTACCTACTACAATAAACTAAATAAAGAGTTGTATCTGTGACATGGCTAGTGCGTAATGGTCAAGGTAGCAAAGGCTTTCGAGTTGACCACTACCTACTACAATAAACTAAATAAAGAGTTGTATCTGTGACATGGCTAGTGCGTAATGGTCAAGGTAGCAAAGGCTTTCGAGTTGACCACTACCTACTACAATAAACTAAATAAAGAGTTGTATCTGTGACATGGCTAGTGCGTAATGGTCAAGGTAGCAGAGGCTTTCGAGTTGACCACTACCTACTACAATAAACTAAATAAAGAGTTGTATCTGTGACATGGCTAGTACGTAATGGTCAAGGTAGCAGAGGCTTTCGAGTTGACCACTACCTACTACAATAAACTAAATAAAGAGTTGTATCTGTGACATGGCTAGTGCGTAATGGTCAAGTTAGCAAAGGCTTTCGAGTTGACCACTACCTACTACAATAAACTAAATAAGGAGTTGTATCTGTGACATGGCTAGTGCGTAATGGTCAAGGTAGCAAAGGCTTTCGAGTTGACCACTACCTACTACAATAAACTAAATAAGGAGTTGTATATGTGACATGGCTAGTGCGTAATGGTCAAGTTAGCAAAGGCTTTCGAGTTGACCACTACCTACTACAATAAACTAAATAAAGAGTTGTATCTGTGACATGGCTAGTGCGTAATGGTCAAGGTAGCAAAGGCTTTCGAGTTGACCACTACCTACTACAATAAACTAAATTTAGTAGTTGTATCTGTGACATGGCTAGTGCGTAATGGTCAAGGTAGCAAAGGCTTTCGAGTTGACCACTACCTACTACAATAAACTAAATAAGGAGTTGTATATGTGACATGGCTAGTGCGTAATGGTCAAGTTAGCCGAGGCTTTCGAGTTGACCACTACCTACTACAATAAACTAAATAAAGAGTTGTATCTGTGACATGGCTAGTGCGTAATGGTCAAGGTAGCAAAGGCTTTCGAGTTGACCACTACCTACTACAATAAACTAAATAAAGAGTTGTATCTGTGACATGGCTAGTGCGTAATGGTCAAGGTAGCAAAGGCTTTCGAGTTGACCACTACCTACTACAATAAACTAAATAAAGAGTTGTATCTGTGACATGGCTAGTGCGTAATGGTCAAGGTAGCAGAGGCTTTCGAGTTGACCACTACCTACTACAATAAACTAAATAAAGAGTTGTATCTGTGACATGGCTAGTACGTAATGGTCAAGGTAGCAGAGGCTTTCGAGTTGACCACTACCTACTACAATAAACTAAATAAAGAGTTGTATCTGTGACATGGCTAGTGCGTAATGGTCAAGTTAGCAAAGGCTTTCGAGTTGACCACTACCTACTACAATAAACTAAATAAGGAGTTGTATCTGTGACATGGCTAGTGCGTAATGGTCAAGGTAGCAAAGGCTTTCGAGTTGACCACTACCTACTACAATAAACTAAATAGGAGTTGTATATGTGACATGGCTAGTGCGTAATGGTCAAGTTAGCAAAGGCTTTCGAGTTGACCACTACCTACTACAATAAACTAAATAAAGAGTTGTATCTGTGACATGGCTAGTGCGTAATGGTCAAGGTAACAAAGGCTTTCGAGTTGACCACTACCTACTACAATAAACTAAATAAGGAGTTGTATATGTGACATGGCTAGTGCGTAATGGTCAAGTTAGCCGAGGCTTTCGAGTTGACCACTACCTACTACAATAAACTAAATAAAGAGTTGTATCTGTGACATGGCTAGTGCGTAATGGTCAAGGTAGCAAAGGCTTTCGAGTTGACCACTACCTACTACAATAAACTAAATTTAGTAGTTGTATCTGTGACATGGCTAGTGCGTAATGGTCAAGGTAGCAAAGGCTTTCGAGTTGACCACTACCTACTACAATAAACTAAATAAGGAGTTGTATATGTGACATGGCTAGTGCGTAATGGTCAAGTTAGCCGAGGCTTTCGAGTTGACCACTACCTACTACAATAAACTAAATAAGGAGTTGTATCTGTGACATGGCTAGTGCGTAATGGTCAAGGTAGCAAAGGCTTTCGAGTTGACCACTACCTACTACAATAAACTAAATAAAGAGTTGTATCTGTGACATGGCTAGTGCGTAATGGTCAAGGTAGCAAAGGCTTTCGAGTTGACCACTACCTACTACAATAAACTAAATAAAGAGTTGTATATGTGACATGGTTAGTGCGTAATGGTCAAGGTAGCAAAGGCTTTCGAGTTGACCACTACCTACTACAATAAACTAAATAAAGAGTTGTATCTGTGACATGGCTAGTGCGTAATGGTCAAGGTAACAAAGGCTTTCGAGTTGACCACTACCTACTACAATAAACTAAATAAGGAGTTGTATCTGTGACATGGCTAGTGCGTAATGGTCAAGGTAACAAAGGCTTTCGAGTTGACCACTACCTACTACAATAAACTAAATAAGGAGTTGTATCTGTGATCTGTGACATGGCTAGTGCGTAATGGTCAAGTTAGCAAAGGCTTTCGAGTTGACCACTACCTACTACAATAAACTAAATAAGGAGTTGTATCTGTGACATGGCTAGTGCGTAATGGTCAAGGTAACAAAGGCTTTCGAGTTGACCACTACCTACTACAATAAACTAAATTTAGGAGTTGTATCTGTGACATGGCTAGTGCGTAATGGTCAAGGTAGCAAAGGCTTTCGAGTTGACCACTACCTACTACAATAAACTAAATAAGGAGTTGTATCTGTGACATGGCTAGTGCGTAATGGTCAAGGTAACAAAGGCTTTCGAGTTGACCACTACCTACTACAATAAACTAAATAAGGAGTTGTATCTGTGACATGGCTAGTGCGTAATGGTCAAGTTAGCAAAGGCTTTCGAGTTGACCACTACCTACTACAATAAACTAAATAAGGAGTTGTATCTGTGACATGGCTAGTGCGTCATGGTCAAGTTAGCAGCGGCTTTCGAGTTGACCACTACCTACTACAATAAACTAAATAAAGAGTTGTATCTGTGACATGGCTAGTGCGTAATGGTCAAGGTAGCAAAGGCTTTCGAGTTGACCACTACCTACTACAATAAACTAAATAAAGAGTTGTATCTGTGACATGGCTAGTGCGTAATGGTCAAGGTAGCAGAGGCTTTCGAGTTGACCACTACCTACTACAATAAACTAAATAAGGAGTTGTATCTGTGACATGGCTAGTGCGTAATGGTCAAGGTAGCAGAGGCTTTCGAGTTGACCACTACCTACTACAATAAACTAAATAAGGAGTTGTATCTGTGACATGGCTAGTGCGTAATGGTCAAGGTAGCAGAGGCTTTCGAGTTGACCACTACCTACCACAATAAACTAAATAAAGAGTTGTATATGTGACATGGCTAGTGCGTAATGGTCAAGTTAGCAAAGGCTTTCGAGTTGACCACTACCTACTACAATAAACTAAATAAGGAGTTGTATCTGTGACATGGCTAGTGCGTAATGGTCAAGTTAGCCGAGGCTTTCGAGTTGACCACTACCTACTACAATAAACTAAATAAGGAGTTGTATCTGTGACATGGCTAGTGCGTAATGGTCAAGTTAGCAAAGGCTTTCGAGTTGACCACTACCTACTACAATAAACTAAATCAAGAGTTGTATCTGTGACATGGCTAGTGCGTAATGGTCAAGTTAGCAGAGGCTTTCGAGTTGACCACTACCTACTACAATAAACTAAATAAGGAGTTGTATCTGTGACATGGCTAGTACGTAATGGTCAAGGTAGCAGAGGCTTTCGAGTTGACCACTACCTACTACAATAAACTAAATAAGGAGTTGTATATGTGACATGGCTAGTGCGTAATGGTCAAGACAGCAGAGGCTTTCGAGTTGACCACTACCTACTACAATAAACTAAATAAAGAGTTGTATCTGTGACATGGCTAGTGCGTAATGGTCAAGTTAGCAAAGGCTTTCGAGTTGACCACTACCTACCACAATAAACTAAATAAAGAGTTGTATATGTGACATGGCTAGTGCGTAATGGTCAAGTTAGCAAAGGCTTTCGAGTTGACCACTACTACTACTACAATAAACTAAATTTAAGAGTTGTATCTGTGACATGGCTAGTGCGTAATGGTCAAGTTAGCAGAGGCTTTCGAGTTGACCACTACCTACTACAATAAACTAAATTTAGGAGTTGTATCTGTGACATGGCTAGTGCGTAATGGTCAAGTTAGCAGCGGCTTTCGAGTTGACCACTACCTACTACAATAAACTAAATAAGGAGTTGTATCTGTGACATGGCTAGTGCGTAATGGTCAAGGTAGCAAAGGCTTTCGAGTTGACCACTACCTACTACAATAAACTAAATAAAGAGTTGTATCTGTGACATGGCTAGTGCGTAATGGTCAAGGTAGCAAAGGCTTTCGAGTTGACCACTACCTACTACAATAAACTAAATAAAGAGTTGTATCTGTGACATGGCTAGTGCGTAATGGTCAAGTTAGCAAAGGCTTTCGAGTTGACCACTACCTACTACAATAAACTAAATTAAGGAGTTGTATCTGTGACATGGCTAGTGCGTAATGGTCAAGGTAGCAAAGGCTTTCGAGTTGACCACTACCTACTACAATAAACTAAATAAGGAGTTGTATCTGTGACATGGCTAGTGCGTAATGGTCAAGTTAGCAGGGGCTTTCGAGTTGACCACTACCTACTACAATAAACTAAATAAAGAGTTGTATCTGTGACATGGCTAGTGCGTAATGGTCAAGTTATCAAAGGCTTTCGAGTTGACCACTACCTACTACAATAAACTAAATAAAGAGTTGTATCTGTGACATGGCTAGTGCGTAATGGTCAAGTTAGCAAAGGCTTTCGAGTTGACCACTACCTACTACAATAAACTAAATAAGGAGTTGTATCTGTGACAAGGCTAGTCCGTATTGGTCAAGTTAACAGAGGCTTTCGAGTTGACCACTACCTACTACAATAAACTAAATAAGGAGTTGTATCTGTGACATGGCTAGTGCGTAATGGTCAAGTTAGCAAAGGCTTTCGAGTTGACCACTACCTACTACAATAAACTAAATAAAGAGTTGTATCTGTGACATGGCTAGTGCGTAATGGTCAAGACAGCAGAGGCTTTCGAGTTGACCACTACCTACTACAATAAACTAAATAAGGAGTTGTATCTGTGACATGGCTAGTGCGTAATGGTCAAGGTAACAAAGGCTTTCGAGTTGACCACTACCTACTACAATAAACTAAATAAGGAGTTGTATCTGTGACATGGCTAGTGCGTAATGGTCAAGGTAGCATAGGCTTTCGAGTTGACCACTACCTACTACAATAAACTAAATAAGGAGTTGTATCTGTGACATGGCTAGTGCGTAATGGTCAAGGTAGCATAGGCTTTCGAGTTGACCACTACCTACTACAATAAACTAAATAAGGAGTTGTATATGTGACATGGCTAGTGCGTAATGGTCAAGGTAGCAAAGGCTTTCGAGTTGACCACTACCTACCACAATAAACTAAATAAGGAGTTGTATCTGTGACATGGCTAGTACGTAATGGTCAAGTTAGCAAAGGCTTTCGAGTTGACCACTACCTACTACAATAAACTAAATAAGGAGTTGTATCTGTGACATGGCTAGTGCGTAATGGTCAAGGTAGCATAGGCTTTCGAGTTGACCACTACCTACTACAATAAACTAAATAAGGAGTTGTATCTGTGACATGGCTAGTGCGTAATGGTCAAGGTAGCAAAGGCTTTCGAGTTGACCACTACCTACTACAATAAACTAAATAAGGAGTTGTATCTGTGACATGGCTAGTGCGTAATGGTCAAGTTAGCAAAGGCTTTCGAGTTGACCACTACCTACTACAATAAACTAAATAAGGAGTTGTATCTGTGACATGGCTAGTGCGTAATGGTCAAGGTAGCAAATGCTTTCGAGTTGACCACTACCTACTACAATCAACTAAATAAGGAGCTGTATATGTGACATGGCTAGTATGTAATGAGCAAAGGCTTTCGAGTTGACCACTACCTACTTTGAGAGTAAATGAGGGAGAGAAAAATGAGACAGTATCTACATATGGAATATATAACTAGTGCATTTGTGAAATGAAAAAAAGAAGAGAAAACTTATTTAAAGAAAAACTGATTGAATATTAAATAAATATTAAATAAATAGATAAATAAATAGATAAATAAATAGATAAATAAATATGTATTTATAAGCATAAACATACATGCAGTACATATTTTTACAATCATTGAGTTAAAATAAAATATTATTATTTTTAATATGACTGGCTATCCAGCAAGTATTTTATTTTATTTTATTTTATTTTATTTTATTTTATTTTATTTTATTTTATTTTATTTTATTTTATTTTATTTTATTTTATTTTATTTTTTTATTTTATTTTATTTTATTTTATTTTTTTATTTTATTTTATTTTATTTTATTTTTTTATTTTATTTTATTTTATTTTATTTTATTTTATTTATTGATTGATTGATTGATTGATTGATTGATTTAACAAAATAAAACTAAGCGAAAGTATACGACGTTTCGGCGTCAATAATAATAATAATAATAATAATAATAATAATAATAATAATAATAATTGTTTTAATTATAATAACTTTATTCCTCAAAACAAATAAAAATGATAATAATAATAATAATAATAATAATAATAATAATAATAATAATAATAGTAATAATAATAGTAATATATAATAATAATAATAATAATAATAATAATAATTTTTTTAATTATAATAACTTTTTCCCTCTAAACAAATAATAATGATAATAATAATAATAATAATAATACAGTGGAACCTGTTGGGCGGGGTTTGTTAATAATTATAACTAAACAAAAATGCCTGTTTTCTTTAATTGGAATGCAGCCATTTATTTATTCAATTGCGATTTGACTTGTCGCTTGTAGATTAGTTTAGCCGGGTAATTATATGATTATCAATTACTGTAATAATATTCATGAAAATAATAATAATAATAATAATAATAATAATAATAATAATAATAATAATGATAATAATAATAATAATAATAATGATAATGATAATGATAATGATAATAATAATAATAATAATAATGATAATGATAATAATAATAATAATAATAATAATAATGGTAATGATAATGATAATAATAATAATAATAATAATAATAATAATAATAATAATTTATTTCTTAAACGGCAACGTTGTTGTTCAATTTACTGAATGACGACAAAACACATCGATCTAGAAACCGTACCATTATACCCCATTCACACCAAACCTCGTTTAGTTAAACTAAGTTTGTTCTCGCTTCTCTAATTCGAGGGCTTTTAATTTCACAAGAATCAAACTACCTGGAATTTCTACTATGCAACATAAAGGACAGTTTACCAGCAGTTTTGTGCCAAAAGTTTCATGGCGTCTGTAGATAATTTTCTAAACCTGTTTAGTTAAACCACCTTAAACCATGTTTAAGCCTTGGTGTGAATGGGGTATATCTTTCAATTCTGACTCACGGATAAAAATCTAATCTCTATATCGTTTACTCTGAACTCGATAAAACCCATCTTCCCTTAATTATAACGTGCAGTTACCGGTTTGGAAGTAAAAAAGACGGAAAGAGCAAGTCATAATAAAAAGGTGCCCCACAAACAGATTTCCGAGGACAGAAGTAAAACACTTTTTATGTTTTTCCTCCCCTGACTATATCATATGGACAAAAAGGTGGTTTAAGGCTTGGCTGAGAGACTAATTACTCATAAAATCACAATTTTTGAATTATTGAGTCAGGCATTTCACCTACCAAGCTGAAACTCGGCTAGTAGCTGTAGTTCGTTGAAACAGATAATATTATATGGAAACTACTGGACATGCCGTATCACGTGACAAACCACGTGGTCACAAATGTACGAAAGACTCAACAAAAAATGGGGTGTACAGAGACTTTTCTTAGAATAATAGATTGTGTATTAAATAAGGACAATTCAATAGGTCTTTCCAAAATAGCCTTTGCTCGTTGTCCATCATTGTTAGTTATGGAGATAATTGACAAAATAGGTCACGTGACCAAGCTGAAAATTATATATTTTCATTTTTCTCTTTACCGTTTAGCTGGGGACAACGAGCAAAGGCTAACTTAGGAAGACCTCTTCAAACATCATCAAATAACACCTATTTTATTATCCTAAGAAAAGTCTCTGTACTCCCCATTTTCAATTTTCTCTTTTTCTCATTTTAAGGTCACGTGACCTTTAGAAATTAACATAATTGCACTTAAAATATTACAAAACCTAAATGCCTCCTAAGGACCAAACACCATAATCATTCGTTATAAATGGAGAGAGATATTGTAAAAATGTGATTTTACATGTTGCTCTATAAAACCAAGCCTTAAACCACCTGAGGTTACCTAAAATTTCCCGCTGCTTGTTTACTGGGCTAATACAGCAAATGCAGTCAGAGAAAAAAACATAAAAATCCTATTTGCGAGCAAATTATATTTCATTTTTTTTTACTTTTATTTAAAATGTTAAAATTTAAATTTAAAAATACTTAAAAAGAGGAACAATCAATGTGGGTTTAATATCATCGACATATGTAAAATTTAACTAATTATAATCAGTGTTTCCGTAGCTACTCGAGATTTACACTGGTTTCAAAAATATTCATTTCACAATGAGGGTTTATCATGTAATTTCAAAACTCATAGGACAAAAAAATGATTATCATAGCTGGAAAGAGCTCGTTGAAATTAGCAAAAATGTGAAGATAGGAAAAGATCGCTTTACAAATTGCGAAGATATGTATTTTGTATGAAAATCTTTGTTGGAGGCAAGAGTTGCGTAAATTTCAGTCCAAAGTTTTTCATAATGGCAGCCGAAAATGTCGATTTTTGTAAATTCATATCTTCGCAATCTGTGAAGCGATCTTTTCCAAACTTCACATTTTTACTAATTTCAACGAGCTCTTTCCAACTATGATAATCATTTTTTTGTCCTATTACTTTTGAAATTACATGATAAGCCCTCATTCACTCTGGACAGCCTATGTACGTAAATACGGTCGAATGTAATTCGGTTGAAAGTACATATATTTTGTTTACACAGATAGAACATGGCTAATAGACCTTTCCAGAATATAGATATCCCGTGGGTATGTAATATAGAAGACAGTGTATTAAGAATATGCATGCATGGTATACTAATTTTGCGCCTTTTCTCCATTCAGATCGCGATTAGATCATAATAAAATACAGGCTTTGTTTTATTTGTTATTTATGCAAATCTAGGTTTTGTCTTTCTGTCGAAAGCCAGGTGATAAAATGGTTTTAATTCTGGTATTTTCAGCGGTTTTTGGATGCGAAAGAGGCCAGTTTAAGCCGCATCTAAACGAACAAGTTTTCCTTGACAAGTTTTCCTTGACAAGGAAAAATTGATAATTTTTTGTCGTCTACACGAGCAAGTCTTCCTTGACAAAGAAAAATTGGCGATATTTTTGTCGTCTACACGAGCAAGTCTTCCTTGTCAATGAAAACTAGCTTGTCAAGGAAAATTTGCTCGTGTAGATTCGGCTTTACTAATTAGGAATCCACACATACTACTTTCGCGCCATTTTTGATTCAGCCAATCAGACGTTAGAACGTAAAGTGCACACGCGTCTGTGATTATTTATGCATATATGATCAGAAACGGTTTGCTTTCGCTCCAAAAGAAGTGATGCCATGACTTTTATTATGTTATTTTCACTCCTTTCGGTTGTAAAAGAAGCTGATTTATCGACAACATGAGGTAAGATGAATCAATGTAGCTCTAGAAGGATTAAAATGTCAAAAAATAACAAACAAATGTGACATTTTCGGTCGAGAACGATGCAACTCTCTCGAAGAAGAACAGGTTGTTGATTGAAAAACTTCAGTAACATCAATTCTTGCAAACTTTTCCTTCCGGCGGGATAAAACGATTAATTATTAATCATAGGTAAGTTAATAATACAAACTGTTGATTAGAATTTCAACTTCTACATGTTGTACCTGTGGTTAAATAGAGTACAAATTAACGGCTCTTTTAAGAATTAAAAATTCAGGTGTAAAAACAATATTGACAGAGCCTACGTGCGGTTTTAGTTGGAGCTCACGTAGAACGACACTCAGTATTTATTAAAATATTTAACACTTCAAAAGGAGACTTGGCATATACGGATGGAGTAAGGTAAAGGTTGTTTTAAAAACAGAAAATCTCGAATGTTAATGTTTTAATTGTATTTTTTTTGGGTTCAAACCTCAGGACTATATATGACTTTTAAAATTGCACTGGTGTTTTAAATATTAGACGAGGTTGGTGTTCCTGGCATTTATACAATAACACTAATAATTATATAACAGCCTAGTATTTCTCCCAGTCAGTGAATAGAACATTTAATATGACCATGATACTGGATTATTTTTAAAGATGAAGCATCAAGTCAGGGCATTTGCACAGAAGAATATTGCAGTCCTTTGGCCGAGTTTAATACTGCAGTTCTCAGTATTATGCGAACTCAGATTTTTTCGCTTCTGTCAATCTAATTCAGAACTCAAACAAATTCAAAACTAAATACAAGGCTTCAACTAAATGATCCATAATGTAAGTAGGTGCTTTAATTCAAATGGAGTCAGGAGCTACTGTTAGGTGGATATACATGTATGTACATACCTAACAGTATAGCTCCTGGCTCCATTGGATTAATGCACCTGACTTACATTATTACCAAAGTCATATTTGGTTTCCATTTGGTGGGTCTTTATTTTTAAGTTTACTGATTTTTGTATGTTGATTGACAGAGGCGAAAAATCAAATTACAAGCCAACTGCCTAAATGTCGGAGTTCGCATTATATTGAGAATCAGCAGTAAAATTAAATTCCCTAATAAATTGATGAAAAAGACTTGTAGTGGTAATCATACGGTTTCGAGTTCAATTTGGAAATAATTTGCACGAGTGTGTTTTTCAAAGAGTATCAAAAGCAAACAAACGAGTGCAAATGGTGCAAATTGAACGAGAAATCGTATGAACTACCAATTAATAATATTCATGAAAAAAAGTAATACTGCCGTGCAAATTACTTTTCAATTGCACTGCTCTTAGCCAATCAGAATCGAGCATTTTTATCATGAATATTATTAGGGCTAATATCATAGTTTTACATTTTACTATTGACTGTTCACATTGAAAACAGGTGTATCAATTTTACGCTAAAAAATGTAGAATACAGTAATCAGTTGTTGTTTGTGTTATTTTTCAGTGACTCTCTCGCCAAGTTCGATTTGAACGCGCTGTGTACATTTGGATAGGATGGTTTTAGCTGCTTGGCTGCCTATTTGTACCTTCATTCTACCAATGTTATTACTACAAAGAGAACCTCTAACTGCTGCAGATGCAGGTGAGCAAGCGACGAGTGTCAGTGACTTCACTTACTCAACCCAAACAATCATCACGGCTTCGCTCCATACATTTCTTCATGTCTTGAATTATTTTATTTCTATGAAGCTAAACGTTTGTGTGAAGGAGTTGTCTTACCTTATATGTGCTTAGGATTGTTTGTTTGACTAGTTTTCTTCAGTGCAGAGCTGTTATCTGAACAAACCGTTCAGATATTTTGATCACAAAATACAAAGAAATGAATGGAGCCGAGTTTGAATTTTTGAGAAATGTAATTAGCCAGTGATTGTATGTGGTCTTTGAGATTATTTCAGTGAAGTTTCAGCTAAATCAAATGTTGAACGATTTACTAACTAGTCCATACATTAAGTGGTTTATTATAAAAATAAATAATAAATAAAACAACACGTTTATTTTTGCCGATGCTTGAGTTCATTTGGTCTATTGAGCTCCGATCTGATTGGCTGCTAAGCTGCCATGCGCATGCAAGTTATACTGGATTCTCTTTCCTCCGCGACTTCAGCTTGTCGGAGCGGATAGAAAGTGAATCCGAGACTGGACTAAGTCAACCCCTTTAATTTCCTCTCATTTTTCTTATACCTGTGCCGAATGAATGAGAGGAGACTGGTAAGTAGTTCAACCTACTAATTAAAATCTTTATTTCTATTCAGCCAACGTTCGCTTGAATGGTAGTCATCACCCAAACCAAGGTCGAGTGGAAATTTTCCAAAAGGGAAAATGGGGGAAGATATGTGACGAGGGCTGGGATATAAAGGATGCTTCAGTGGTATGCCGAGAGCTTGGACTACCGGATGTGACGCGCACGTTTGGAGGCCAGATATTTGAAACCGGAAGTGAGCAGTTTTTAATTGGTAAAGTCGGTTGCCTAGGAACGGAGCCGTCTCTGGTCAATTGTACGTTTAATCGTGTTGGGGACGGTTATTACTGCTACAGTAGTAAGGAAGCAAACGTGGTCTGCGGCGAGCAAAAAGGTAAGGAAAGAATTGTCTGTCCGTCCCTCCGTAATACCACAGGGAGCCCAATTTATAATTAATTTCACTCGTGCGTCATTTTACCATATAAGGTAAGGAAATAATTGTTTTAGGCTGTCTGTCTGTCTGTCCGTATGTAATAAAACAGGGAGCCCAATTTATAATTCATTCCACTCGTGCGTCATTTTACCATATAAGGTAAATAAATAATCGTTTTAGGCTGTGTGTCTGTCCGTGTGTACCACAGGAAGCCCAATTTATAATTAATTTCACTCGAGCGTCATTTTACCATATAAGGTAAATAAATAATCGTTTTAGGTTGTCTGTCTGTCTGTCCGTGTGTACCACAGGAAGCCCAATTTATAATTAATTTCACTCGTGCGTCATTTTATCATATAAGGTAAATAAATAATTGTGTTATGCTGTCTGTCTGTCTGTCCGTATGTAATATCACAGGGAGCCCAATTTATAAATCATTTCACTCGTACGTCATTTTACCATATAAGGTAAATAAATAATTGTCTTAGGCTGTCTGTCTGTCCGTGTGTAATACCACAGGTAGCCCAATTTACAATTTCTTTCACTCGAGCGTGCGTCATTTTACCATATAAGGTAAATAAATAATTGTTTTAGGCTGTCTGTCTGTCCGTGTGTAATACCACAGGAAGCCTAATTTATAATTCATTCCACTCGTGCGTCATTTTACCATATAAGGTAAATAAATACTTGTTTTACGCTGCGGACGACTTCATGACAGGACTGTCTGTCTGTCCGTGAATAAAATATTTTCCTACGCGTCCTACCACAGAAAACCCATTTAAAGAAACATAAATGTATTTTCATTTATTACAATTATAATCAGAAGAAATGGTTGGGATACCTGTGTACGAATAGGGAAAACATATAGGAGGAGGGCGTGGGACCGAGTAAGTTGACAATACTTTCTTCCTTTGTATTCAAAACAGATGAGGTATTTCTAGTTGACGGACTGACACCAAACCAAGGTCGTGTAGAGGTGTTCTACAAAGGAAAAAGAGGCCTTGTCTGTGATAACAACTGGGATCTGAACAATGCAAAGGTTGTATGCAATATGCTTGGGCTTCCTGTGGCAACTCATGCTGTAAAGAACAGTTTCTTTGGTTTAGTTCTATTTCTTAGACCAGACTTGATGGCGAAAGTCAATTGTCATGGAAACGAAACGTCATTGTTTGACTGTCCGTTCAGTGAAAATGTGGATTCGTGTGAACAAAATGCCGGTGTTGTGTGTGGCAAGCTATCAGGTATGTTTGATCCTGATCCTGATCTCCTGATCTTCTGCATGATTTCTTGATCTCATGATCCTGATCTTGATCTTATGATCTCATGATCCCGATCTCCTGATCTCCTGCATGATTTCCTGATCTCATGATCCTGATCTTGTTCTTATGATCTCATGATACTGATCTCATGATCTCCTGCATGATTTCCTGATCTCATGATCCTGATCTGATACATGTTCTTATGATCTCATGATCCTGATCTCATGATCCTGATCTCATGATCTCCTGCATGATTTCCTGATCTCATGATCCTGATCTTGTTCTTATGATCTCATGATACTGATCTCATGATCCCCTGCATGATTTCCTGATCTCCTGATCATGATCTTGTTCTTATGATCTCATGATCCTGATTACAATAGTCCATTTCCGAGTTCCTTTTATCTCTGTTTCAAAACGAGTCTACGTGCGAAACCTTTCATATGAAAATTAGTTTTATTTACATGAAAAAGGAAAACAGATTTGCATAAGAAAGGTTTCGCACGTAGAATCGTTTTGAAACAGAGATAAAAGGAACTCGGAAATGGCCTATTAACATTAGCAACCATTATGACAAGTAGATGATGACTGACATTTCCACTGTGATTGTATCTTTTAGCAAAGTTTCAGCTCGTTGGTGGACGATCGGTGAACGAAGGCAGAGTCCAGGTCGCATTCGGGCGCGTGCATACCCCAAGGCGCAGGGAATGGACGCTGTTCTGTGATAGAGACTGGGGTATCCAGGATGCTCGAGTCGTATGTCGAACGCTTGGCTACGAGGACGCCATGTTCGTAGTAAAACCACATATGTTTAACGACAACGGTGGGATGTATTATCTTATAAAAGATCTTCGTTGCCATGGTAACGAATCGAGTATTGCAGAATGTGAATATACTGGTCTGAAGCAGTACGATTCGTGTGAAGAGGTCGGGGTCATCTGTGGAGTCCGAAACGCTACAGGTTAGATTAGTTAACTTTAGGTAGCTAAAATGACTTATGACCTATGACTTCTAATGACTTCTGACTTAAAAATTATGCTTAAATGACTTGTGACTTATGACCTATGACTTATAATATACTATATATGACTTTTAATGACTTATGACTTATAATGACTCATGACTTATAATGACTTTTACCAGCTGATTGAAAACCAAGCAATAGATTACTCTCTGGTTGATAGTACACGAAGGGCAGTGTTTGCCTGTCATTTGAAGCAAATAATGAGATTCATAGACTTTTACCAGCTGATTGGAACCAAGCAATAGAATACTCTCTGCTTGATAGTACATGGAGGGCAGTGTTTGCCTGTCATTTGAAGGCATATAATGAGAGTCAAGGACTTTTACCAGCTGATTGAAATTAAGCAATAGAATTTTCAAATGTCCTCAATGAAAATGAGCTTATTCATTTTAACAACTGATCGATCTGTAATTTTCCAGTCTCCCATCGACTTGTTGGCGGTTCTTCTCCAGGCTCTGGCCGAGTGGAATTAAATCTGGGTGGACACTGGGGTACAGTTTGCCACAACAAATGGTCGCTAAGCAACGCTCGTGTTGTTTGTCGAATTCTTGGATATTCACAAGCTTCGTTCGCTACCGGTGGGTCGGTATTTGGTACCGGAAGTGGGATGATTGTGTTAGATAATGTGCAGTGTTTGGGTAACGAGACATCGCTGTTACAATGCAAGCATGGTGGTCTTGGATACAAGAGCTGCACTGTTCAACAGGAAGCTGGAGTTATTTGTGAAAAGCCAGAAAGTAAGTAGTATGCAACAAGTTCTGTCTGTCTGTCTGTCTGTCTGTCTGTCTGTCTGTCTGTCTGTCTGTCTGTCTGTCTGTCTGTCTGTCTGTCTGTCTGTCTGTCTGTCTGTCTGTCTGTCTGTCTGTCTGTCTGTCTGTCTGTCTGTCTGTCTGTCTGTCTGTCTGTCTGTCTGTCTGTCTGTCTGTCTGTCTGTCTGTCTGTCTGTCTGTCTGTCTGTCTGTCTGTCTGTCTGTCTGTCTGTCTGTCTGTCTGTCTGTCTGTCTGTCTGTCTGTCTGTCTGTCTGTCTGTCTGTCTGTCTGTCTGTCTGTCTGTCTGTCTGTCTGTCTGTCTGTCTGTCTGTCTGTCTGTCTGTCTGTCTGTCTGTCTGTCTGTCTGTCTGTCTGTCTGTCTGTCTGTCTGTCTGTCTGTCTGTCTGTCTGTCTGTCTGTCTGTCTGTCTGTCTGTCTGTCTGTCTGTCTGTCTGTCTGTCTGTCTGTCTGTCTGTCTGTCTGTCTGTCTGTCTGTCTGTCTGTCTGTCTGTCTGTCTGTGTAATAATTACAGTGTTTGACTGAGATACAGTCAAACCTCCCTTGTTGTCAGGTAAGCAAGCCGGTCGCTTTAAGGGAGGTGGTCGCTTACAAGAGGTATATGTAATTATGACAGTGTTTGACTTAGATACAGTCGAACCTCTCGTAAGCGACCACCATTGTTGTCAGGTAAGGTGGTCACTTACAAGAGGTAATAATTACAGTGTTTGACTTAGATACAGTCGAACCTCTCGTAAGCAACCACCCTTGTTGTCAGGTAAGGTGGTCACTTACAAGAGGTAATAATTACAGTGTTTGACTTAGATACAGTCGAACCTCTCGTAAGCGACCACCCTTGTTGTCAGGTAAGGTGGTCGCTTACAAGAGGTAATAATTACAGTGTTTTACTTAGATACAGTCGAACCTCTCGTAAGCAAACACCCTTGTTGTCAGGTACGGTGGTCGCTTACAAGAGGTAATAATTACAGTGTTTGACTTAGATACAGTCGAACCTCTCGTAAGCGACCACCCTTGTTGTCAGGTAAGGTGGTCGCTTACAAGAGGTAATAATTACAGTGTTTTACTTAGATACAGTCGAACCTCTCGTAAGCAACCACCCTTGTTGTCAGGTACGGTGGTCGCTTACAAGAGGTAATAATTACAGTGTTTGACTTAGATACAGTCGAACCTCTCGTAAGCGACCACCCTTGTTGTCAGGTAAGGTGGTCGCTTACAAGAGGTAATAATTACAGTGTTTGACTTAGATACAGTCGAACCTCTTGTAAGCAACCACCCTTGTTGTCAGGTAAGGTGGTCGCTTATGCGAGATAGTCACTCACAAGAGGTAATAATTACAGTGCCGTTTGAACAGGCGTTAATATACAGTTATATGTATGGATGGATCGATAGATACTTTCAAGTTTCATAAGTATACCGTATGTCTATGTCAAGTTGTTTCACAAATGTTGGGAATAAAGTTTCCTTTTCTTAAAGTTAAATTTCAGTTAACTGGTGATGGCGCCACTTCAAACCAGGGCCGTATACTCATGACCATAAACGGTATTAACGGAACGGTATGCAGTACTGGATGGAACAACACTGACGCACGCGTACTGTGTCGCTCGCTAGGGCTTGGGGACGAGGGATATGCCGTCAGTAACTTAGCGTTTGGCAAAGGGACTGGGACGATTCTTTTGAGCGATATTAATTGCCATGGAAACGAGATAGACTTGATGTCATGTGACCATGATACACTGGGACGTCATACAGGATGTACGCATGGTAATGATGCTGGAGTCATTTGCGGTGAAGTTCAAGGTAATGCTTGTAAAACATGAAAAACATGGTATATTTAATAATCCATCACCATCAGCAGCATCACCATCATCATCAGCAGCAGCAGCATTATCATCAGCATTATCATCAAGCATTATCATCATCAACACTATCATCAGCAGCAGCGCGCGGCAGCATTATCGTTATCAGCACCATTACTGATAGGTTATATAACTAAGCGATTAACTATCATCATCATCACTATCATCATCTTCATTATCAATATCATCACCATTATCATTGGCATCATTACCATCGCCATTAGTATCAATATCATCATCATTATCATAAACATCCAAAACGTATTCAGTACATTTTATACACGGTTTTAGCTTCATTATTATAGTATTTCTCATTTGAACATCATCTTCGATATCATCACTATCATTATTATTATTTTTTTTATCATCACTATTGTCATCAGTATAATAATTAATCATCTGCCGAAACTATTATTGGATTAATTGTTCTCTTTTTATTTACTTCAAGTTCGTCTTGTTGGTGGTCCAACTTGGAACCAGGGCCGCGCAGAGATACAAATAGACGGAGCATGGGGACGAGTGAGTTATTCCTTCCACCCTAACGTTCCTGTGATATTCTGTAAAATGCTTGGTCTACCTGGACAAGGTTTTACGATCACTGAACCGATTTATGGGATTGGTAATAAAACGCTTCTTGTGTCTGATGCTGAATGTGGCCGTCTGTACAGTGCTGGTCAGCAGTCGATATTGGACTGTCCGTTCAAATATAAAGATAAAGGAAGCAGAAAAGCTGATCATCAGGTTATCTGTGGCCCTCCGTCAGGTGTGTATCAAATTAACCGATCAATTTGGTGCGAGTGGGAATTGGATGAATGGATGCATGAATGAATGGATGAATGCATGAATGCATGATTTGACAAATGTATCGATAGATGGGCATCGGTGGATAGAAGGATGGATCGATGGCTGAAGGAATATATGGATGGTTGGATACTAGAAGGATAGATTGATGGATGGATGGATGGATGGATGGATGGATGGATGGATGGATGGATGGATGGATGGATGGATGGATGGATGGATGGATGGATGGATGGATGGATGGATGGATGGATGGATGGATGGATGGATGGATGGATGGATGGATGGATGGATGGATGGATGGATGGATGGATGGATGGATGGATGGATGGATGGATGGATGGATGGATGGATGGATGGATGGAGCAAAGAATGAAGGGATTGATCAATGGTTGATGGAATATCGAATGGAAAACAATGGCGACAATTGAAAAGATAATTTCATCGCACGGTGATCGCTCGGTGGTTAAGACATTGCACCGGAAGTCTGCTTACACAGAGGTTCGCGCGCGCTTGTTCTAAAAATAGGCTTTCTGAAACCAAGATATCCCAGAACAAGCGAGAAACTCTGTCTCATATCTTTTTTTCTTCTTCTTTTTTTTCCACAGTTTTATTTAATGATTTTGTACATTTTACAATGTGTTGTTACATATAGTTACATATCTTAGCGTTTTCCCAATGGTTTTATTAAGAGCGCGCGAGCAGAGCCGTACGGTTCATATGATAAAGTTACATATCTTATTTTATTTCGTTCAGATCGCATCAATATCATCAACATAACCAATTCCGGCGTCATTAACTCCAACCAATCAGAGCTTGCTATTGACAATGACGAGAGCACGTGTTTCTTTGTGTCAGCGGTATGTATTGGGAGGACAAGAGACTGGGTACGAGGCTTACGCTGTATTAAGGGAGCCCAACATTATACGTTCCTCTTCCTGTTCCTCTTCCTCTTCCTCTTCCTCTTCCTCTTCCTCTTCCTCTTCCTCTTCCTCTTCCTCTTCCTCTTCCTCTTCCTCTTCCTCTTCCTCTTCCTCTTCCTCTTCCTCTTCCTCTTCCTCTTCCTCTTCCTCTTCCTCTTCCTCTTCCTCTTCCTCTTCCTCTTCCTCTTCCTCTTCCTCTTCCTCTTCCCTCCTCTTCCTCTTCCTCTTCCTCTTCCTCTCTTCCTCCTCTTCTCTTCTTCCTCTTCCTCTTCCTCTTCCTCTTCCTCTTCCTCTTCCTCTTCCTCTTCCTCTTCCTCTCTTCTTCTTCTCTTCTTCCTCTTCTTCTTCTTCTTCGGACTAACTGTTTTATTTGTTTCCCTTAGATTGCCAACATTGTTTTAACTGCTACGATAGACAGTAGTGTCTTCATCCACAGCGTCTCCATGATCATCGACCGTAATTCCAGCTTCTCATCGATCAGAGTCATTATCCACCCACTAGACAAACACCTTAACAACGTTATGTGCACCCCTACTAGTGAGTTCGTGGCCAAGATAGGCATGACGTATGACTGCAGTCCTCCAACTCGTGCTCGTCACGTGACAATCAATGCGACGAAGACAGCGACGAAGTTTGGCTTGTGCAACATTGATATCTTTGGGTCTGGTGAGTGACGATCGAATAAGAACACGTTATTTATATATATGCGCGCTTTTAATAATAATATAATTTATTTATCAACAGTAGGTCTTTCAGGATTACAATTAGTAAATAAAACCCTCCTGGCGACTGGTATATCGGCTGATTTAGCCGAGAAGGGAAGCTTCGAGGGCAACTCTGACCATCTCTTCCTTCCATCCAGTGAAATTGTACCACGTGACCCGTTTTGACCAATGGGCGCGCGCGACAATTTATCGATGGGTTATAATAATAAATACCAATTACACCTGACTCTTCGCGTTGCGCTGATAAACTATAGGTTTTGCTCGCACATCTTGCCAAACCAAAGAGTGCTGATTGAACTACAGGCTTACCAAGCTCGAGGTGGGGTTCCTGTGTTGGTTGGTTGGGGTTCCTGTGGTGAGTTATGTTCGCTAAACCATGTGAATTTGTCGTTTTTAGGTTGAAATGTTAAAGGCTTTTCAGGATATTTCTATGTTGTTTCTTCGTACGAGGTGTTTTAAGGACGTTCGCGCGCATTGTTCACGCGCATCTTTTCTGCGCATAAAATCAAGGTTCGAATCATCTCGGTTTAGTCCTCTTTCCTCACGTCCATCGTGTAGGTAAATTTACACAAGTAATAAAACCCACCTGAAAACGGTGAATTCACATGGTTTAGCGAAAAGAACTCACCACAGGAACCCCAACCAACCAACACAGGAACCCCACCTCGAGCTAGGTACAGCTTGGTAAGACAGTGACTACTGAACTTTGAAACTGTGTTCCATTCATTTCTTTATTAAAAGGGGATATCGAACAATTTCGTGGAGTCTTGCAAAAGGAGTGGAGAAACGGCGTTATTTACAGAAAGTATGGAGCACTTTTAAAACTAAATCCTTACTTTGACGCTAAAGCAAATCAGGTGTTCACTACCAAGGAATTTAAAATAGACTCGAAGCAAAGTAAAAGTTACGGAGAAGGATTGCGGATATCTGCATTTTTTTTGGTAAGAATACGCAATAAATGAGGCACATACAACAAAGCAAACAACTAATAAAACAGACAACCATCGACGCCTGTGTACACCTATGTACTGTACAATCATAGCAAACACCAATCTACGCAGGCTACCAACCAACTAACAAATAATCTACCAATAGACCACCCATCGACCAACCCACCAACCACCCCACCATCCCACCCCACCAACCCACAACCCACCAACCCACCAACCCACCAACACACCAACCCACCAACCCACCCAACCCAACACAACACACCAACACACCACACACCAACACAACACACACCAACACACCAACACACCAACACACCAACACACCAACACACCAACACACCAACACACCAACACACCAACACACCAACACACCAACACACCAACCCACCCAACCCACCAACCCACCACCACCACACCAACACACCAACACACCAAACACACCAACCCACCAACCCATCAACCCACCAACCCACCAACACACCAACACACCAACCCACCAACCCACCATCCCACCCAACAACCCATCAACCCACCAACACACCAACACACCAACCCACCAACCCACCAACACACCAACACACCAACACACCAACACACTAACACACCAACAACCAACAACCAACCAACCAACCAACCAACCAACCAACCAACCAACCAACCCACAACAACCAACCAACCCACCAACAACCAACCAACCAACCAACCCACCAACCAACAATCCAACCCACCAACCAACCCACCAACCAACCAACCAACCAACCAACCCACCCACCAACGAACCAACCCACCAACCAACAATCCAACCCACCAACCAACCCACCAACCAACCAACCAACCAACCTACCAAAATAACCTGCAATGATACAAATGGTCTAGCAATATGTACCTTTTACTCTGTTGCTAGTTGCCAACAAGTCTGGGAAACAAACGTTATTACAGATTTCTTGTCAGCTGTGACTACGAGTGCGAACTATGGGGAAAGCTCGTGGCCGAGGTGGGCCTGGAAACTAAAGTTCAATCTTTAAACTACTTAGTTAAATCGTGGTTCAAAACTGACAAGAATGTCTTTGACAAGTAAGTCGAAATGCACCACTTTAGGAAATGCTGAAGAAATCATGTTCACTGCTTCAATAAGTAGCAGGCTCCAGCCAGAAACTAGACAGCTCAATGTACAATGTATTTATAGCGGAAGAGCCCTGATATGGAGCTGTAATAAAGTATGTATGTATGTAGATCCTAGAAATTGATAAACAGGCCACGAACCACATCCGCTTCGTCACCAGTAACACTTCCATTATCATTACCATCATTGTGATCATCTTCTACCACCATCATCATTGTTATTATTCTGATCATTTTACTTCATCTAGTTAATTGTGCAATTCTCTCAGATATCCAGAACAAAAGTCAGCGGTAATTTCCTTGAGCCACTGTCACTTGTACTACATTGAAGGATATCTCAAAACACCTGATCATCTAGGCATGCACATGTTGGTGAAGTTGAAGTCAGAATTCAACAACAGCCTGATCGATTTACCAGTTGATCGAATGTTCTGGAATTTACCAGGTAAATACTAAAATACTGGAATGACAAAACCAAAGCACTGCCACCTCGCGATCAACGTAGTCTTGTAGATCGAGGGGAGGTACTCCAAATAATGACGTAATATCGGTTTGATATTCAATGACGTCATCTCCGCTCACGTGTTGAATTTTCATCAGCTGAATTGCAACTTTTTTCAATAGCAATCAAAGGAATAAGCATTCTCTCTCGTATTTGATGATACTTTGTTTGTTTTCCAAAATAGGAAAGAGAACTTTCAAGTTTGCTTTGACCAACACAAAAAATGGCGTTCTGAACGTTCCCTTTGGTTCAGGTATCAACATATCAGGTAAATAATATACTTATATTTTTACTACATTGTATTGATTGAGTGATTGGTTGATTGATTGATTGGTTGGTTGGTTGGCCATGGTTGATTGATTGATTGGTTGATTGATTGATTGGTTGGTTGGTTGGCCATGGTTGATTGATTGATTGGTTGATTGATTGATTGGTTGATTGATTGATTGGTTGATTGGTTGATTGATTGATTGGTTGATTGGTTGAATGACTGCTTGGTTGATTGATTGATTGGTTGATTGGTTGATTTGGTTGGTGGTCGCTTACGAGAGGTTCGACTGTATCCAATTCCAACACTGTAATAATTCCCTCTTGTAAGCGACCACCTTCCTAAAGCGGCCACTTTTGGTTTATGGTCGCTTACGAGAGGTTCGACTGTTTTTCTTAGGCACTTACAGTTTCTGCTGTCATGGTATGTTCTGCCCTGATTGTCCTATCCGCGCTGCTTTGGTCATATTTGATAAACGATTTCCTATTGGTCTGATTACAATGGACTGTGTGACACACAATTTCACGAAAAACATAGTTTGGGCATTGCAACCTGGCAAGTATGGCATCAAGGTAAAAATATCATATCTCGTTTACAAACTCGTGGCCTGGATTATTAATCCGCGAGTTACAATACAATACATACAGCTTCAGTTAGATGTTTTCTCGGGTATTACGGGCTGATATTTTACGAGTTGCGAATGTATTTTTCCGAGCCCGCAGGGCAAGGAAAAATACGAGCAACGAATAAAATGTCAGCCTGTAATACCCGAGAAAACATCTAATGAGGGATTTATTATATAAATGTGACGTAATTTTATCAGGATATTGATTTTTTGAGTTAAGTTGCGAATAGGGCATTACGGATTTCTACAGGGCATTAACGCCTCATACCGGCCCTAAAAAATGACCAAATTTGGTCAAATTACGTCACAGATATATAATAAAATACAATAACTTTGATTTAAACACGATATTATTTAAAGTTATTGGTGTCAGAGGCTACTAGCCACTGACTGGACTACCCTGCTGTTTTATTTGTGTTTAAATAAAAAATGTATATCTATCTATCTATCTATCTATCTATTGGGATGGGACTGTAAACTTCGAGCTGCATCATTGACTCGTGGAAGAGACAGACAGTCATTCTCATAAAGGTTGAAAAGACTACAATACTACAATAAAGTCACGTGATTCATTATGTTTTCAATTTTCTCGCGTGGAATGTCAATTTGAGATGCAAAAGTACACGGCATTGTGAGAACTGAATGTAATGGCGCTGGTATCAACTCGCAGTTCCGCGCGCAGAAATTGAAAACATAATGAATCACGTGACTTTATTCGGTAGTATTGTAGTCTTTTCATCTGGACAACCGGCTTTTTGAGAATGTATAACTGTTAGCTAGTGTATATTTAGCGAACAAAAAAAAAGACATCCGTCGGTGGGTTATACCATATCATGCAAAATGGTGAAAAATCGTCCAAAACGGCCATTTTTGGTGGGTTATAGCCCATGCAAAATGGTTAAAATTCGTTCTAAAAAATGGTCACAAATCGTCGTAAATGGCCATTTTTGGTGGGTTATTATATGATCCTGTTTACAGAGTACCAGTACCCTATAGAGTGCAAATACTATGGTTATAACCCCTCTTTATCCATTATGTCATGACATGGTACTTGTACCCTAGAGTGCAAACTGTGGTTGTTTTACGAACTTTCATTCTTTGAAGATTGCGCACTATTTCGATGGACAAGGAGACGGTGGAACAATAAAGCGAGATGTGGGAAGCCTACAAGTATTAGGTATTTTACAATTCGGGTTCACACATTTATTATATTTTTTTGTCGAAGAACGAAATATAGGACCGTATTTTGGATGTTTTATTTTTTATTTTTTATATATATATTTTGGATATATTTTGGATAGTTACTTCAAACTGGCTTTTCAATCAATCATGCAGAATCGTGTGATGAAAATTAACCAATCAGAGTGCGAGAAATTCTACATTTTTGGCTAGCGCGCGCTCGTACAGAGATTTCCAAGTTTTCACTGAGTGTAATTTGTGGTTTTTCTAACCTCTATATACACCTATTCCAAAAATCGTTGTCCGGGCCGAAAGCAACAATCAAGAAGCCGACGACCGCAAAGGGCATTGGGACTTTCTCCTTATTCATTTATTCATCCGTAGACATTTTGACAACATGCATTTTCAAATGGCCGAATAGTTCCAAATGATTGCTACTGCAACGTCCGTAGGGATAACTTCTCAAGTACCACGGATAAATTAATACATTATTTTTCTTTCAGTAACCACTGTGCTGCTGTGTCCATTTAATATTAGTGTATGTTCTGGATGGATTATAGAAAGTCAACCTAAAACAAGTGCATGGACAATGCAAGGTTAGAACCGATCATAGATATGTTAATAATGTGAACTTGATGATGTTGATGATGATGATGATGATGATGATGATGATGCTAGGAGCATTGAGTATTGATGACGACGTTGATGATGATAGATTATGATGATTACCTATTTGGTTTGGTCTTATATCATAGATCAGTGTGTTGGAACTTTTTTCCAGATAATTCAGTAGTTGCTCTGCGCGCATGCTAAATAGAAATATATATTCATCCTCCCTTCCATCCATCCATCTTCATCCCATGCGTGCATCCATACATACATCCTCCCATCCATCCATCCATCCATCCATCCATCCATCCATCCATCCATCCATCCATCCATCCATCCATCCATCCATCCATCCATCCATCCTCCCATCCATACTCCCATCCATCCTCCCATCCATCCTCCCATCCATCCTCCCATCCATCCTCCCATCCATCCTCCCATCCATCCTCCCATCATCACATGCATGCATCCATACATCCATCCTCCCATCCATCTGTCCATCCTCCCATCCATCCATTCATCCATCATCCCATCCTCCCATCCATTCATCCATTCATCCATTCATCCATCCTCCCATCCTCCCATCCATTCATCCATCCATCCTCCCATCCATCCTCCCATCCATCCTCCCATCATCCCATGCATGCATCCATGCATGCATCCATACATCCATCCTCTCATCCATCCATCCATCCTCACATCCTCACATCCATCCGTCGAACCTCCCATCCATCCATTCATCCCATCCTCCCATCCATTCATCCATCCTCCCATCCATTCATCCATTCATCCATCCTCCCATCCTCCCATCCTCCCATCCATTCATCCATTCATCCATCCGTCCTCCCATGCATACATCCGATTCTCATCCATCCATCCACTCATTCACTCACACGTGCACATTTATTAGTCCATTGAATCATCAGTTCAACCACCATTCATTCTGGATATCTTTGTTTCTTCAGAGGAAGGCTCGGTGCATTTCAACTCATCAGGAACATCCACGCTGACGTCACCTAAGTTGCCATGGAGATCAAGTTACACGGACATAAAGTTTTGCTTAGATTTTCAATACAAGATGCCAAGTAACACGACTAGTTCACTTAAAGTTCATATCCTACTCCCTGGACATAATGCGAGCTTAGGGTGGTCACTAAGTGGTTACCATGGCAACACCTGGAATCAAGCTAGCGTCCATTTTGATGGACATAAAACATCTCTGGTAAAGTCAATCAATATGTCCAGTGGTTGCTCAAATAAAAATAGACCAAGATTCTCCTGTTTTTCTTGTCGACGACTTCCTTGGTTTCCATGGAAACAGTAATTCAGCAAGTTTTGCCACAGGAAGCCCAGCCATAGAAATAAGTCAAAATACTATAATTATTTGTATGCGCGCGTAATTTCTTGAACGTAAACGCGCGCGTTTCCGTGCGTAAGAACAGAGGTAGCCCGCTCAATATAGTAACCACGCCTCTGCCACAGGAAGCTCGCCATAAAGGAGCGCGCATGCAAATACAGTCGAACCTCCTGTAAGCGACCACCCAAAATATGAAACGTTGTGGTCGCTTAAGAGAGGTGTTCGCTTACGAGAGGTTCCAACTATAGTGATTTGACTTGGAACTGAGCTTTTGGTATTTTGAAGAACTGGTCGCTTAGGAGAGGTGGTCGCAACGGGAAGTTCAAGTGTATAACAATTATTGGTATGCGCGCGTAATTTCTTGAACGTAAACGCGCGCGTTTCCGTGCGTAACTGTACAGGGAGCCCGCCCAATATAGTAACCGCGCCTTACCACAGGAAGCCCGTCATAAAAGAGCGCGCATACAATTACATTACATGTAGCGTCACTGAACTGACTGTGTCGTTACGTGCTGATATTCTTCCTCGTGTGGTCGTTTCTAGGTTAGATTTACTGGTAATTCTACACTCAACAACCCTGACGTGTATCTACGATATGCCAGAATAACCACGGAAAACTGTGCTTTAAAACCACTCTTTGCTCAACCTGGTACGTATGACATGGAACTGCTAGATTGGTTAATATATTTTTGCCCTTTAATTGAGAGTGCGAAGTGGAGGATACCGCTTAACTTAGTGCGGGCTCATTGTTAAATAAAGTATTTGCTCAACGTTAACCTGGTACTTATAGATATCCATCATAGTTTTGTAAATTCATCCATTCATTCATTCGTTGATTCGTGCGTTCAATCATTCGCTCATTCATTCATTTGTTCATTTATTTATTCATCCATCCATCCATCCATTCATTGGTTCATTCATTCATTCATTCGTTCAATCATCCATCCATCCATCCACAAATTCATCCATTAATTTATCCATTCATTCATTCATCCATTCATTTGTTCATTCATTCATCCATTCATCCATTCATCCATTCATCCATTTATCCATTCGTTTATTCATGCGTTCATTCATTCATTCATTCGTTCGATCTTTAATTCATTTCTACCCTTTCCTTCTTTCATTAATCCGTCCACTCATTATTATTTACAATAACGACTTTCACAAATAGATTACAAGTGCAGCCAAGGCCATCTAAAGTGCTCAAACGGCGAATGTTATTCCTACTTACTTCGCTGTAACGGCAAAACCGATGGCTGTCTTGATGGATCTGACGAAAAGGGATGCGTATGTCAGACAAACGAGTTCCAATGTTCTGATGGCAAATGCCTTCCAACACTGAAGCTCTGTAATGGAGAAAAGGACTGTGGTGACGGATTGGATGAAAGGAATTGCGGTAAGAAGTGTTTACCGTAAAAACCACGTATAAGCCGCACCCACATATGAGCCGCACCCTCGTATAAGCCGCACCCACGTATAGCCGCACCCACATATAAACCGCACCCACGTATAAGCCGCACCCACATATAAACCGCACCCACGTATTAGCCGCACCCACGTATAAGCCGCACACACGTATAAGCCGCACCCACGCATAAGCCGCATCCACGTATAAGCCGCACCCTCGTATAAGCCGCACCCACGTATAAGCCGCACCCACGTATAAGCCGCACCCACGTATTAGCCGCACACACGTATAAGCCGCACCCACGTATAAGCCGCACCCACGTATAAACCGCACACACATATAAACCGCACCCACGTATAAGCCACACTCACGTATAAGCCGCACCCACGTATAAGCCGATTTTGAAAGAGACTATAATAAGAAAAAGTGCGGCTTATACGTGAGTGTTTTTGCCTTCAATATTAGAACATTCCCATTAAAATATCATAAACATGCTTGAGAGAGAGCAGGCCTATTATTATTGATACATATTTCTGTCACCAACAGACAACGATTGTCAAGATTTGTTGTGTCCAGACGGCAGCTGTAAACCCTGGTCAGCGATCTGCTCTAAGGCTCGTAAAATATCGGGTAAAGTCTGATATGATTTGCGACCATGTTGGTTCCCGATAACAAAGCATTCCTCCGATTAGCTTCTATTGTTTGTACCACCAACACGGTTTCACGTGACGTCATGGCGGCCATGTTGGTTCCCGATAACAAAGCATTCCTCATTTAATAGCTTCTCTTGTTTGTATCAGCTACATGGCCGCTGCGTCTTTGTACTTTAAATCTACAGGTATTGATTGCAAACCAGCAATAACGTTTGATCGGGGTGATGATTCGACCACTCCACCCCACCCCACCCCGCTCCGGTTAATAAGTACATATGATATTAACACCACGTCGCATGTTGTGTTTATGATTGCTTGTCTTCAGATACTTGTTATGCACCACAAACAGAGTGTGATTTGGCGATATTTTCTAATTCAGTAAATGTAAACTGCAACCAACCCTACGGTATGTTAATAAAGGAAAAAGCCGCATATTAGAACTTGATTAAAATTTGATACTGCACAAATAATTGCCTATTATAGATTTGTATAGTTTCAGTGACTGCATCCATATAAGCCAGTTCACGCTGTCGTCCGCCATTTTGAATTGGGATCAAACGCGGCAAAATTTATAGAAATTGTACCGCGTTTGTCCCAAATCAAAATGGCGGACGACAGCGTGGACTGGCTTATTGAACTAGTTTTTGGACCAGCAGCAAGCATATTTTCCTCTCATGTTCTCATGAATTAGTAATGAGTTTTCTAATTCTAACAGGAAAATGCAGCTTTGAAAACAGCCGTTGTAATCTGGAACCAGCGAATGAATCCAGCATTTTGTGGCAGAGAACAATTGGGAATGACTCTAAGGTCAAGTCGGTGCTATTTGAAGATCATACAAAGCTGTCATCAGATGGTAGGAACTCGATGTAGCTATATTAGGTCATTACATGTATTTCCACGAGCCATTCCATATTTTCCCAGGGGACAAGAAACCCGGCCCAGTTCTCTTTCTAAATTCATCAGTTTTTATAGAAGGCTTGGTCACTAATCAAAATGGCGACTATAACTTTATTTCTATATTAGGTCATGATTACATATATTTCCAAGAGCGGGGACAAGAAACCCGGTCCAGTTCTCTGTCTAAATTCATTTTTATAGAAGGCTTGGTCACTAATCAAAATGGCGACTATACCTCCTATTTATTTCTATATTAGGTCATTACATGTATTTCCAAGAGCCATTACATATTTCCCCGGGGACAAGAAACCCGGTCCAGTTCTCTGTCTAAATTCATTTTTATAGAAGGCTTGGTCACTAATCAAAATGGCGACTATGCCTCCTATTTATTTCTATATTAGGTCATTACATGTATTTCCAAGAGCCATTACATATTTCCCCCGGGACAAAGAAACCCAGCCCAGTTCTCTGTCTAAGTTCATTTTTATAGAAGGCTTGGTCACTATGCAAAATGGCGACTATAACTCCTATTTATTTCTATATTAGGTCATTACATGTATTTCCACGATTCAAGCAAGTTTCCTTCAAAGGGAAGGCTAATCAGAGACAAAGTTGCTGCAAATACCAGCTGTTTTCAATTCTGGTATTTCCTTAGCGGAACAGCATCATTAACCATCTATACCGCTACTACTGGATCAGATGAGTCAAGGTCATGGAGTCACGCGGGAAATACCGCTGGCATGTGGGCGTTTGGTCAGACAAACATTTCACATAAAGATGAATTCAAAGTGAGTCTAAAAATCGTAAGGGAAGGATGGGGGTTAAAGTGCCTATGAAACGAAAATGTCGATCCTTGTTTTATTGTATATTATTGTTGTTTGGTCATTCTCTGAACATTTGCTGTATTTAAACATCGATCGACTTTGAGCGTGCGAACGTTTTCTTTTCGCGGTTCGAAAATTCTTAGTATCATTTTCAACCAAAATGTGCGACAAGAGACTGGGCCCTTGACAATGGCTCGGTGACGTCATAAGTTGTGCTTGCCTTTGTTTGCACAACTCTTGACGTCACATTTCTATAGTTTGACCTAGCGGGAATTGTCGCACTTTGAAATCCAAAATACCCAAATTCGTGCGCGAAATAAAAAATGTTCCCGTAGCTCAATTCACTTTTAATTAACGCCATGTAAACAAGCAAATAGTACACTTTCGTAGTAGCAAATAAAAACGGGGTCTGTTTTTTCGTTTCATAGGCACTTTAGGTAGAGGGGGAGGATTAGTAGGGATTCCACTTTTAAAATGGGGGTCAACTTTCACCGATGTTTTCTTCTCTTTTTGACGTCAATCATCATCACATTTAACGCTGAAGTACTCCAATGTGGAACCAAAGGAAGGTCGACCAATCAGCATCAAGTATATTCTGGTTTGAATAGGACAACCGCCAATTTGAATTTTGTCTTCCGGAACAAACTTGTTCCAACAGATTTCGTTCCCAGGGGTATTTCTCTGGGAGCGAGTAACGAGCGACAGAATACACCATGGGGTTCCCGAGGATGAACTTTTATGGGACAAATTTTAGTATTACCGAGTTCAAAAGTGGGCTTTCTTTTTCTTATGGCTACAATTCGCCAACTGAATACCATGGCGCATGCGCCCTGTGCCACTGAGGAACCTAAAGGCTCATTGCTCATATAGCTGAAGCCCGCCGCTTGAACGCTCGGAGAGCTAGTGTCTTGTTTGATTATCAAATCAAGAGTGGTCACCACATATTAACCAAACTGCCATTTTTTAATAGTTAATATTGGATGGAGTTACAGAAACTGCTAAGAGCTTCATAGCACTGGATGACTTGAATTTCTTAACGAAAGAATGTTCTAATGTCCACTACAAAGGTAATACTCCTTTCTACAGTTCCTGTCGCCATCTTGAAAGGTAGCCGAGCCTTTGCATCGAAGCGAGACTGGCGATGACCTTGCAATGATAGAGACATGATAATTGTCCAAGCTGTTAAAAAAGGTATCTAGAATTGCAAGGTCACCGCCAGTCTCGCTTCGATGAAAAGGCTCGGCTACCTTTCAAGATGGCGACAGGAACTGTAAAAAGGAATATTGGATTTTCTAGTTTGTATTGCTCAACTACGAGAACGGAGTTTGGGTTTCGACGTCAGCCATTTTATTGATTAGCACAGTTTTATTTGTTATCGACTGCAAACAGTACATACAAAACCTGTGCAATGTGAAACGACCGGACCCAACGCAAGCAAAAGCGCCAGCACAAGAGAATGTAAAGAACATTCAATACTTGCGTCTGTGCTTATGATATCCTCCCGGTTAAAATCCCCCCCCCCCCCCCCCCCCGATTATAAGCCCCCTTCATTTACTCCTCCCCATACGGGGTACCATGCATATACAGGAAACAATAATCAGGCATTTATATTAGGTGTACGTAGCAATAAAAAAAACGAGACTGATGGAGTCCAGTAGTATACGATAGCTTTTTGCTTGAAAATCCGATCAGATTATAGTTTTTTCTGAGCATATTCACGTGTAAAAACTATTACTGTTATTGTTGCATGAACACTGTTTAACTAAAATGGTCACGATTATAAACATTGTTTTTAAAAAATAGAACGGATTTCAGACGTTTTTTTTCCTCCCCGGTTATAAGCCTCCCCCCCCCCCCCCCCCCCCCCCCCCCGCCACCCCGATTATAAGCCCCACCCTGTTATAAGCCCACCACAAAACCCTTACGAAGTTATATAAGCCCAGGGCTTATAACCGGGATTCTACGGTATACCTCTTGGACTTGCGCTTGTGCTTCGATCCAAGGCTAGAATACGCCGGATGTTCTGAGACTGGATAGCACTCTCTTTTTGAACAAGCGGACTCCGGCTTTCCAAAGCAAGTTATTTAAAGTGCTACTTGGACGAAAATCGGTCAAAATTTAAAATGAGCTGTAATTTTGCTGATGTAATATTGAAGGAACTATTTGACATTTAGTTAAAATGTTGCTTTCATATTTCAACACAAAGTACTGTTTTTTACGAATTTGGGTTGAGTAGATGACGTCATGATGACGTCATCTACTCAACCCGTCACTCAAACACTCATAGCTGATATACATAGCTTTCTCGACAAGTATTCGATCAAATGGGTTTTTTTTCCCGGATTTAGTTTATTTATTGAAAATAACATCATTTACAATGGAACATTTTATTTTTTAAATCGATCGATTTTCGTCCAAGTAGCTCTTTAAGTTTTATTTAGATCACAATTCTTCCCTACAATGTAAAAACGCAATTGTATACGTAAGTATTATAATTTTTTAATAATTTTTGCTGATTATAATTTCATCAAATTTGCATTTGTTTAGCTTCTCCTAATTGTGCTTTTGATGTTGATAAGTGCCATTGGACTGGGCATAAGGACTGGAGCATAGGTAAAGGTTAGGGCAACGATAATATCCCGATCAACATTTACATTAGGGACCTTAAAGTGCATATGACATGAAACATTTTATTGGCCTCAATTATGCAGATTATTGGTAGTATCAAAGAAAACATAATCAATTTTCTGTGAAATGATTGCTTTGAAACTGATATTTTCGAAAAAAATACATCAGCTTTTATGACGTCACTTTGTTTGAAGAGCCTCAAAAATAACCAAAATAGTCATACTTTTGTACGACCGTAAGACAAAAACATAAACGCTTTTTTGGTGTTTAAAGTATTATATCTGTACTTTTAATCTACTTCAAATTGTTTGTTGTTCTTTTCGTTTTCTAGCACAAAAAGGGATTGATATTTGCCATGATTTTAATGAAACCAGGGTGCTATTGAACAACGTGACGTCGCACTTCGCAACATGTTTTTCACAAATATCTCTAAATTAAAGCAATAATTTAATCAACAATTATTTGTGATATTATTATTTCCATCACTAATCTATGTAATAAAATGAAATAAACAAATTGTATCATATGCACTTTAAGCATCGAGTACCTAATGGACGACGGCAGAGAAACAATTATAGCGCTAATTAAAACATTCAATAACTTCTTGTTGGAATGAGCTCGATTTGGTCTTAACTTCAGGCGCTAAACTACAACGTGAAATGCCTATGTTTTTTTTGACGACGCAAAGAGAACGAGAACGTCAGTTCGATATTTGTGCAGATAGTTGTTTTCAGTCAACCAGGCCACAAAAAGACGATGTCATTCATGAAAGGCGGCGCAAATTTAGTAAAAACACGAAAAAAGAAACAATTATGAAAACAATAGACAACAACACGGGCAGAAGAGTTCTTCTATACACCTTATTCATCGAACAAACTTTCACTATACTTGATAATGATGTCGACAAGATGACATCGAAACGTCGTACTTCTCTCGTTTTCTTATTTCTATTGAAATGCATTTAGTAAATCAACCGTTAATAGACATCAAAACACTTTATTCGAATCGAACTTCAGTTCGTTGTCCTCGACGTCATCTCGGGCTAAGGTCCCTATTATCATTAAATGTACTGTACTTCATCTCCAAATTTACATGTGCGATCCGCAATTCCGCGTTCCATGCATTTGACAAAATAATCTATGCACTTGGAATGGAACATATTTTATCAGTTTGAAAGAAACCAGTCAATGATTTGTACAGACAACTTGGTATTAGAGTTGTTTTCGTATGAGTGGCAAGTAGTTACGGTACGGTTCGTGCCGTGCGGTGACCGTGCGGTATCCAAGCATTCCGATTGGTTGAGCGATGATTTTGCGCGCTGGTTGAATAGATGTCTTCGATTCCGTATACCGTGACCGTAATTCCGTGCCGTAGGTTTCCCACTCATACGAAAACAACTCTAAATAGACACTAAAGCAAAGAGACTTGTCAGTCCAACAAATTAAAATCGAAAATTATGGATGGAACAGAATATTTCAAAAAGAAAAAAATGGAGAACTGTATGTGTTGTCTCTGACTAGAATTACGGTATATTTAGGACGTTTCGGTTGTGGTACTACAGCATACCACATTTTCAAAAGAATATTTCAGTCAAGCCAGAATTTTGGAAAAAGAGAACTACAAAAGAGAACTACAAAAGGCTGTCCACATTACCCATTATCATTCGACTCATTTCTATCAGCAGTTCTGATTGGCTGAAAGTCCTGCAAATAACTGAGTACAAATAACGGTCTGAGCATGCGCAGTGAAGATTAAGCAATGTTCGCTACAAAAAAAAGGTCTGAGCATGCGCACTTAATTGATCATTCACAGTGTAAACATGGCAGCTCGTTTTACAATATTTTTTCTTGATGTTTATATTCAATAAATTCCTTATTGATAGAAATGAGTCGAATGATAAAACAATTATTGAACTCGGTTATCGCAAAATATCGTGATTTTATCAGTGTCTCGCAGATTAATTATTTGCCTCTGCCTTCGGCATCGGCAAATAATTAATAATCTGCTCGCCACTGATAAATCACGACATTTTGCTCAACCTCATCCAATAATTGCTTATTTATATATTTATTTCCCGTTCCATTTGTGACTTATTTATGGAACTTGCCAACTATTTCCAACATTTAACGTTGTCAACAACCTACACCAACCACATCCGGCATTAGTCCAATTTTTTTGGCTATAAAATATTGTTGAAATCACTTCAATATGAAGTGAATATCGGAGTGGTTCAGTGTCATGTGATTTGGGCTTCGAAGTTATAGAGGTTTTAAATCATGATATGCTAATTTTGTGACGTCAAAGGAGGCATTTGCGATCATTAATTAAGTAATTTTCAAGTAGCGCTTTGAACTAAAATAGCCAAAATACGCTATGGATTATGAAATCAAAACTAATAAAACTTTCTGCAGTTTTAAAATGTCAGTAATTAACACTAGGGTGTTTTTGTATAATAAATGATGCCTACCGTGACGTCACTTCATTTGCATTTTGAGATTTCAAACCCTTATAACTCACATATCCAAAGCTGCAAATCACTAAATATCAATTCCTGTGACTATTCACCTTACATATATAGAATACATTTTAATGTTAAAAAATTGGGAATACTCACTTATGATAATAATGTATTTCTTAAAAAGGCGCATTACATAGAATCTCAATGCTCTTACAATCTAGCTATAAAAACAATAATAAAATGATAATAGTAATTTATAGAAAGAAAAAATTTTACATGATATTTACATCATTGCTGAGTTCTTAATCACTAATTTGTACAGGACTGAATACTGTTCATTTCGACGAGAGGGTGTCCTAATTGCATAATCGTTGACGGGTTGAAAATCATAAAAGCTATGACCAAAAGGAATTCTGGGAAATTAAAACTCTCAAATAACAATGTCAAATCATCGACCTTTGTATCCAGACTTGTAGGATCTTAGTAGCTGATATACCTTCAAAACTACAAGAACATTGAATATATCTGTATGTAATGCGGGTCATGAACTGATTTCCCATCCATCCTTGCGGTCTTAGCTTCTATGATTTATGATTTTCAACCCGACAACGATTATGCAATTAGCTATATTGCTCAGTTGATGTAATGTCTTCATAAAAACACTGTTCCTCCTTTGTCACTAACGTGTTTGACTGAGACTTGCTGTATGATATGATAGCTACTATGCAGTAACGTTTATAGTAGTCTTATCAAAACACTACGTTATTCAATAACTGTTCCTCCTTTGTCACTAACGTGTTTGACTGAGACTTGCTGTATGATATGATAGCTACTATGCAGTAACGTTTATAGTAGTCTTATCAAAACACTACGTTATTCAATAACTGTTCCTCCTTTGTCACTAACGTGTTTGACTGAGACTTGCTGTATGATATGATAGCTACTATGCAGTAACGTTTTATAGTAGTCTTATAAAAACACTACGTTATTCAATAACTGTTCCTCCTATGTCACTAACGTGTTTGACTGAGACTTGCTGTATGATATGATAGCTACTATGCAGTAACGTTTATAGTAGTCTTATTAAAACACTACGTTATTCAATAACTGTTCCTCCTATGTCACTAACGTGTTTGACTGAGACTTGCTGTATGATATGATAGCTACTATGCAGTAACGTTTATAGTAGTCTTATAAAAACACTACGTTATTCAATAACTGTTCCTCCTATGTCACTAACGTGTTTGACTGAGACTTGCTGTATGATATGATAGCTACTATGCAGTAACGTTTATAGTAGTCTTATTAAAAAACACTACGTTATTCAATAACTGTTCCTCCTATGTCACTAACGTGTTTGACTGTGACTTGCTGTATGATATGATAGCTACTAGTGTAGTAACGTTTATAGTAGTCTTATAAAAACACTACGTTATTCAATAACTGTTCCTCCTATGTCACTAACGTGTTTGACTGAGACTTGCTGTATGATATGATAGCTACTATGCAGTAACGTTTATAGTAGTCTTATTAAAACACTACGTTATTCAATAACTGTTCCTCAGTCCTATGTCACTAACGTGTTTGACTGAGACTTGCTGTATGATATGATAGCTACTAGTGTAGTAACGTTTATAGTAGTCTTATAAAAACACTACGTTATTCAATAACTGTTCCTCCTATGTCACTAACGTGTTTGACTGAGACTTGCTGTATGATATGATAGCTACTATGCAGTAACGTTTATAGTAGTCTTATTAAAACACTACGTTATTCAATAACTGTTCCTCAGTCCTATGTCACTAACGTGTTTGACTGAGACTTGCTGTATGATATGATAGCTACTATGCAGTAACGTTTATAGTAGTCTTATAAAAACACTACGTTATTCAATAACTGTTCCTCCTATGTCACTAACGTGTTTGACTGAGACTTGCTGTATGATATGATAGCTACTATGCAGTAACGTTTATAGTAGTCTTATAAAAACACTACGTTATTCAATAACTGTTCCTCCTATGACACTAACGTGTTTGACTGAGACTTGCTGTATGATATGATAGCTACTATGCAGTAACGTTTATAGTAGTCTTATAAAAACACTACGTTATTCAATAACTCTTCCTCCTATGTCACTAACGTGTTTGACTGAGACTTGCTGTATGATATGATAACTACTATGCAGTAACGTTTATAGTAGTCTTATAAAAACACTACGTTATTCAATAACTGTTCCTCCTATGTCACTAACGTGTTTGACTGAGACTTGCTGTATGATATGATAGCTACTATGCAGTAACGTTTATAGTAGTCTTATAAAAACACTACGTTATTCAATAACTGTTCCTCCTATGTCACTAACGTGTTTGACTGAGACTTGCTGTATGATATGATAGCTACTATGTAGTAACGTTTATAGTAGTCTTATAAAAACACTACGTTATTCAATAACTGTTCCTCCTATGTCACTAACGTGTTTGACTGAGACTTGCTGTATGATATGATAGCTACTATGCAGTAACGTTTATAGTAGTCTTATAAAAACACTACGTTATTCAATAACTGTTCCTCCTATGTCACTAACGTGTTTGACTGAGACTTGCTGTATGATATGATAGCTACTATGCAGTAACGTTTATAGTAGTCTTATAAAAACACTACGTTATTCAATAACTCTTCCTCCTATGTCACTAACGTGTTTGACTGAGACTTGCTGTATGATATGATAGCTACTATACAGTAACGTTTATAGTAGTCTTATAAAAACACTACGTTATTCAATAACTGTTCCTCCTATGTCACTAACGTGTTTGACTGAGACTTGCTGTATGATATGATAGCTACTATGCAGTAACGTTTATAGTAGTCTTATAAAAAAACACTACGTTATTCAAGAACTGTTCCTCCTATGTCACTAACGTGTTTGACTGAGACTTGCTGTATGATATGATAGCTACTAGTGTAGTAACGTTTATAGTAGTCTTATAAAAACACTACGTTATTCAATAACTGTTCCTCCTATGTCACTAACGTGTTTGACTGAGACTTGCTGTATGATATGATAGCTACTATGCAGTAACGTTTATAGTAGTCTTATAAAAACACTACGTTATTCAATAACTGTTCCTCCTATGTCATTAACGTGTTTGACTGAGACTTGCTGTATGATATGATAGCTACTATGCAGTAACGTTTATAGTAAAGTCTTATAAAAACACTACGTTATTCAATAACTGCTCCTCCTATGTCACTAACGTGTTTGACTGAGACTTGCTGTATGATATGATAGCTACTATGTAGTAACGTTTACAGTAGTCTTATAAAAACACTACGTTATTCAATAACTGTTCCTCCTATGTCACTAACGTGTTTGACTGAGACTTGCTGTATGATATGATAGCTACTATGCAGTAACGTTTATAGTAGTCTTATAAAAACACTACGTTATTCAAGAACTGTTCCTCCTATGTCACTAACGTGTTTGACTGAGACTTGCTGTATGATATGATAGCTACTAGTGTAGTAACGTTTATAGTAGTCTTATAAAAACACTACGTTATTCAATAACTGTTCCTCCTATGTCACTAACGTGTTTGACTGAGACTTGCTGTATGATATGATAGCTACTATGCAGTAACGTTTATAGTAGTCTTATAAAAACACTACGTTATTCAATAACTGTTCCTCCTATGTCATTAACGTGTTTGACTGAGACTTGCTGTATGATATGATAGCTACTATGCAGTAACGTTTATCAAGTCTTTAAAAACACTACGTTATTCAATAACTGTTCCTTCTATGTCACTAACGTGTTTGACTGAGACTTGCTGTATGATATGATAGTTGCTATGTACTAACGTTTATAGTAGTCTTTAAAAACACTACGTTATTCAATAACTGTTCCTTCTATGTCACTAACGTGTTTGACTGAGACTTGCTGTATGATATGATAGCTACTATGCAGTAACGTTTATAGTAGTCTTATAAAAACGCTACGTTATTCAATAACTGTTCTTCCTATGTCACTAACGTGTTTGACTGAGACTTGCTGTATGATATGATAGCTACTATGTAGTAACGTTTATAGTAGTCTTTAAAAACACTACGTTATTCAATAACTGTTCCTCCTATGTCACTAACGTGTTTGACTGAGACTTGCTGTATGATATGATAGCTACTATGTAGTAACGTTTATAGTAGTCTTATAAAAACACTACGTTATTCAATAACTGTTCCTCCTATGTCACTAACGTGTTTGACTGAGACTTGCTGTATGATATGATAGCTACTATGTAGTAACGTTTATAGTAGTCTTATAAAAAAACACTACGTTATTCAATAACTGTTCCTCCTATGTCACTAACGTGTTTGACTGAGACTTGTTGTATGATATGATAGCTACTATGCAGTAACGTTTATAGTAGTCTTATAAAAACACTATGTTATTATTCAATAACTGTTCCTCCTATGTCACTAACGTGTTTGACTGAGACTTGCTGTAGGATATGATAGCTACTATGTAGTAACGTTTATAGTAGTCTCATAAAAACACTACGTTATTCAATAACTGTTCCTCCTATGTCACTGACTAACGTGTTTGACTGAGACTTGCTGTATGATATGATAGCTACTATGCAGTAACGTTTATAGTAGTCTTATAAAAACACTACGTTATTCAATAACTGTTTCTCCTATGTCACTAACGTGTTTGACTGAGACTTGCTGTATGATATGATAGCTACTATGCAGTAACGTTTATAGTAGTCTTATAAAAACACTACGTTATTCAATAACTGTTTCTCCTATGTCACTAACGTGTTTGACTGAGACTTGCTGTATGATATGATAGCTACTATGCAGTAACGTTTATAGTAGTCTTATAAAAACACTACGTTATTCAATAACTGTTTCTCCTATGTCACTAACGTGTTTGACTGAGACTTGCTGTATGACGGATATGATAGCTACTATATGCAGTAACGTTTATAGTAGTCTTATAAAAACACTACGTTATTCAATAACTGTTTCTCCTATGTCACTAACGTGTTTGACTGACTGAGACTTGCTGTATGATATGATAGCTACTATGCAGTAACGTTTATAGTAGTCTTATAAAAACACTAGGTTATTCAATAACTGTTCCTCCTATGTCACTAACGTGTTTGACTGAGACTTGTTGTATGATATGATAGCTACTATGCAGTAACGTTTATAGTAGTCTTATAAAAACACTACGTTATTCAATAACTGTTCCTCCTATGTCACTAACGTGTTTGACTGAGACTTGCTGTATGATATGATAGCTACTATGCAGTAACGTTTATAGTAGTCTTATAAAAACACTATGTTATTATTCAATAACTGTTCCTCCTATGTCACTAACGTGTTTGACTGAGACTTGTTGTATGATATGATAGCTACTATGCAGTAACGTTTATAGTAGTCTTATAAAAACACTATGTTATTATTCAATAACTGTTCCTCCTATGTCACTAACGTGTTTGACTGAGACTTGCTGTATGATATGATAGCTACTATGCAGTAACGTTTATAGTAGTCTTATAAAAACACTACGTTATTCAATAACTGTTCCTCCTATGTCACTAACGTGTTTGACTGAGACTTGCTGTATGATATGATAGCTACTATGTAGTAACGTTTATAGTAGTCTTATAAAAACACTACGTTATTCAATAACTGTTCCTCCTATGTCACTAACGTGTTTGACTGAGACTTGCTGTATGATATGATAGCTACTATGCAGTAACGTTTATAGCCTTATAAAAACACTACGTTATTCAATAACTGTTCCTCCTATGTCACTAACGTGTTTGACTGAGACTTGCTGTATGATATGATAGTTGCTATGTACTAACGTTTATAGTAGTCTTTAAAAACACTACGTTATTCAATAACTGTTCCTTCTATGTCACTAACGTGTTTGACTGAGACTTGCTGTATGATATGATAGCTACTATGCAGTAACGTTTATAGTAGTCTTATAAAAACGCTACGTTATTCAATAACTGTTCTTCCTATGTCACTAACGTGTTTGACTGAGACTTGCTGTATGATATGATAGCTACTATGTAGTAACGTTTATAGTAGTCTTTAAAAACACTACGTTATTCAATAACTGTTCCTCCTATGTCACTAACGTGTTTGACTGAGACTTGCTGTATGATATGATAGCTACTATGTACTAACGTTTATAGTAGTCTTATAAAAACACTACGTTATTCAATAACTGTTCCTGCTATGTCACTAACGTGTTTGACTGAGACTTGCTGTATGATATTGTTAAAGTACGAATAGGATCTCAAGGTTGTGGAAGCATACCTTACTACAAGATGATTAAGTCTTCGTTCTTTACGTATTTGTCTTTAATGCCGTGCAGCTCTGCTTTACGTCTATCCACCTAGTGCATCCAACTAGTACCCTATTTATACTCGACCAACACTTCGAGAATTCCCACTCTCAAGTGTTTGTCTCATATCATGGTTGAGTGTTTACAGGGTGTGGCATTAGATGTACTAACTCGATTAGATCATATCGATACTTGTACAATTTGTTGACTAATACTATAAATGTTTACATGGTAAATCATGTACGAATAAGCACTTTCTAATGAAAAGCTGGTGAGACATAACCCAAACAGAACTTCCTGTGGAGATCCACTTGATAAACACCACTCGCTAATTAAGAGATACTCTAAAAGGTCATAAGACAGTTTGTGGGGAATTCCCCTACTCGATCTGATCAACCATGGACTAGGTCGACCAGCTCTCTTAGCTATATCCATTCTATGTGCGTTATACGTCTCACCTAATTGCAAACGTCAATAAGTATTAAAAAGGCTAAAACTATTAATGTTTAGCACAACAATGTCAGGTAAGAAAACCGACCACTTAACAATACAAAGCGGCTAAGACTACAATCACTACTTGATTACTAAATATAGAAAATGGTTGCAAATCCTGGCATAACAATATGATAGCTACTATGCAGTAACGTTTATAGTAGTCTTATAAAAACACTACGTTATTCAATAACTGTTCCTCCTATGTCACTAACGTGTTTGACTGAGACTTGTTGTATGATATGATAGCTACTATGCAGTAACGTATACAGTAGCCTTATAAAAACACTACGTTATTCAATAACTGTTCCTCCTATGTCACTAACGTGTTTGACTGAGACTTGCTGTATGATATGATAGCTACTATGTAGTAACGTTTATAGTAGTCTTTAAAAACACTACGTTATTCAATAACTGTTCCTCCTATGTCACTAACGTGTTTGACTGAGACTTGCTGTATGATATGATAGCTACTATGCAGTAACGTTTACAGTAGTCTTATAAAAACACTACGTTATTCAATAACTGTTCCTCCTATGTCACGTGTTTGACTGAGACTTGCTGTATGATATGATAGCTACTATGCAGTAACGTTTACAGTAGTCTTATAAAAACACTACGTTATTCAATAACTGTTCCTCCTATGTCACTAACGTGTTTGACTGAGACTTGCTGTATATGATAGCTACTATGCAGTAACGTTTATAGTAGTCTTATAAAAACACTACGTTATTCAATAACTGTTCCTTCTATGTCACTAACGTGTTTGACTGAGACTTGCTGTATATGATAGCTACTATGCAGTAACGTTTATAGTAGTCTTATAAAAACACTACGTTATTCAATAACTGTTCCTCCTATGTCACTAACGTGTTTGACTGAGACTTGCTGTATGATATGATAGCTACTATGCAGTAACGTTTATAGTAGTCTTATAAAAACACTACGTTATTCAATAACTGTTTCTCCTATGTCACTAACGTGTTTGACTGAGACTTGCTGTATGATATGATAGCTACTATGCAGTAACGTTTACAGTAGTCTTATAAAAACACTACGTTATTCAATAACTGTTCCTTCTATGTCACTAACGTGTTTGACTGAGACTTGCTGTATGATATGATAGCTACTATGCAGTAACGTTTACAGTAGTCTTATAAAAACACTACGTTATTCAATAACTGTTCCTCCTATGTCACGTGTTTGACTGAGACTTGCTGTATGATATGATAGCTACTATGCAGTAACGTTTATAGTAGTCTTATAAAAACACTACGTTATTCAATAACTGTTCCTCCTATGTCACTAACGTGTTTGACTGAGACTTGCTGTATGATATGATAGCTACTATGCAGTAACGTTTATAGTAGTCTTATAAAAACACTACGTTATTCAATAACTGTTCCTCCTATGTCACTAACGTGTTTGACTGAGACTTGCTGTATGATATCGGATAGCTACTATGCAGTAACGTTTATAGTAGTCTTATAAAAACACTACGTTATTCAATAACTGTTCCTCCTATGTCACTAACGTGTTTGACTGAGACTTGCTGTATGATATGATAGCTACTATGCAGTAACGTTCATAGTAGTCTTATAAAAACACTACGTTATTCAATAACTGTTCCTCCTATGTCACTAACGTGTTTGACTGAGACTTGCTGTATGATATGATAGCTACTATGCAGTAACGTTTATAGTAGTCTTATAAAAAACACTACGTTATTCAATAACTGCTCCTCCTATGTCACTAACGTGTTTGACTGAGACTTGCTGTATGATATGATAGCTACTATGCAGTAACGTTTATAGTAAGTCTTATATAAACACTACGTTATTCAATAACTGCTCCTCCTATGTCACTAACGTGTTTGACTGAGACTTGCTGTATGATATGATAGCTACTATGTAGTAACGTTTATAGTAGTCTTATATAAACACTACGTTATTCAATAACTGCTCCTCCTATGTCACTAACGTGTTTAACTGAGACTTGCTGTATGATATGATAGCTACTATGCAGTAACGTTTATAGTAGTCTTATAAAAACACTACGTTATTCAATAACTGTTCCTCCTATGTCACTAACGTGTTTGACTGAGACTTGCTGTATGATATGATAGCTACTATGCAGTAACGTTTATAGTAGTCTTATAAAAACACTACGTTATTCAATAACTGTTCCTCCTATCACTTCACTAACGTGTTTGACTGAGACTTGCTGTATGATATGATAGCTACTATGTAGTAACGTTCATAGTAGTCTTATAAAAACACTACGTTATTCAATAACTGTTCCTCCTATGTCACTAACGTGTTTGACTGAGACTTGCGGTATGATATGATAGCTACTATGCAGTAACGTTTATAGTAGTCTTATAAAAACACTACGTTATTCAATAACTGCTCCTCCTATGTCACTAACGTGTTTGACTGAGACTTGCTGTATGATATGATAGCTACTATGCAGTAACGTTTATAGTAGTCTTATAAAAACACTACGTTATTCAATAACTGTTCCTCCTACATGTGTATGTCACTAACGTGTTTGACTGAGACTTGCTGTATGATATGATAGCTACTATGCAGTAACGTTTATAGTAGTCTTATAAAAACACTACGTTATCCAATAACTGTTCCTCCAATGTCACTAACGTGTTTGACTGAGACTTGCTGTATGATATGATAGCTACTATGCAGTAACGTTTATAGTAGTCTTATAAAAACACTACGTTATCCAATAACTGTTCCTCCTATGTCACTAACGTGTTTGGCTGAGACTTGCGGTATGATATGATAGCTACTATGCAGTAACGTTTATAGTAGTCTTATAAAAACACTACGTTATTCAATAACTGTTCCTCCTATGTCACTAACGTGTTCATTTTCATGACGTCAGCTTTGGAACCACATCGCCGCCTGGAATAAAATAAAACAGGACTACAATCAATATTAGTTTAGCCATAGTTATTAGTTATTATCTTAGTTCTAGTCCATTATTATTATTATTATATTTTTTTTATTAGAAAGGAAAGGAGAAAGAGATCAAAACCCTATATATCTCTATACTAAGTATGTAATGCACAATCAATAACAACAATACTTACATTTTTACATTTATCTTGTCACTCATTTGCCATGGCATGCTTGATTTCTTCTCTTGTATCCCATCCATTTTTGGTCACAGCCTTGAAGACTTCCATGAAGAGGTTGGGAAAATCATCCAAAAACACAACATCTTCCAGAATTTGTTTTCTGATTGGGCTTGGTCGACTGGCATCAGAAACATGAGCGATAGCATTCCGTATGAACCGAACTAACTCCACTACAGAACCAGTATCGTACTTTCTGGGTGGTGTTGTGTATATCTTTCCTTTTTTGCCCGTTTTTACAATAGGCTGCGTCATTTCGGTGAAAATGGCAGGCATTTGCACATATCTAGGATCATCCCATGTAGCCCATTTAACAATTCTAGGAAAAGTCTTCTCTAACTCCGCTTCCACTGCAGTCAAAAAGGTTGTCTTTACTGCACGTGGGCATTCAAATTCTGGTTGATTTCCAACAGCAATAAGAAGATCCATCTTTTTCTTCTTTGACCAGAACATGGGGTGATCCAATGCATCTGATGCAGATGGTCGTTGGTTTACATCGCTGTCAAGCATTGTTTGAACAAGATCAGAGTCTTCAGGAGCGAGAGAACTATCCCAGCCTTCCATGCTATTACTCAAAAGATTACTTTCTGTTTCAGTGTTGATTTGCCAAATACTTTTTCCAGTGCAATCAGCTGGGTTGAATGGATGCTTTTGTGCAGACAAAATAAAATGTAGGACAAGTCCACAAGAGAATATATCAGACATCACAGAATGTTCATTGGTACTCGACTTGACCACTTCTGGAGCAATCCACCCTCGGGTTCCTACACTGGTACTCATCACAGTAAAGGAAAGATTGATGTTTAAACAACGGCTTAGACCAAAGTCAGCGATTTTCAGGCACAGCTTGGGATGAGTTTTATACAGAATGTTGCATGGTTTGAGGTCGCGATGAATAATACTTTGGTCATGTAAATACTTTAGTCCCATAACAACATCTTTACATAGAATCGTGTTTTGTTTTGAGTCGTAAAAATCACTTCCAATGTATTCATCAAGATTTCCCTCCAAAAGTTCCAGTATTACATAGGAGAAGTCTTCACTTTCAAAGAAAGCCAAGTAACGAAGAATCTGTTTGCAGTCGGGGAGAGCAGTGAAGCTACGGATCTCTCGTTTGTCTTCTGGTCGAACCATGCGTAACTTTTCGATTCTCTTGATTGCCACTTCCATGCCGTCCTTCTCATTGATTCCTGCAAAAACATGGCCAAATGAACCGTTTGCTATCGGTTGATCATGAAGCCAATATGATTCCACCAACTTGCAATTCTGTCGCCTAGCAACTCCAGCTAGCATGTTCTTGTACCTCTTAGAATAAGAAGTCCAGGGTATGACCATTGGCACTTCATCATTGCTTAGTGGCTGTGTTAGAAGATCTTGGAGTTCAGGACAACTATCTGCTACATCCAAGCAGCATTCACCATTTGCACCATAACACAGAAGCTGTTTGGCAATTTGCCAATGGACAGAAAGGGATATGATGGGGTTGATTTTCATTTCAGATTCTAATCCAGTCTTTGCTTCGTCCCGTGCTGTCTTATCCTCTGCTATTCTAGAACCTTCTTGAGCTTCGATGTTGATACAGCAGAGTCGGAGGGAGGAGTTGACATCGAACAGTCTTAGTCTTGACTTTAGAACAGCTTCAACCAGAATGTTCTTCCAGGTGGTTCGAGTGGATTTATCTTTGCATATAGCATTCAAAACACGAACTAAAGCCTCAGCTGATTTGTTGTATCTGGCATCACAAGCAACTTCAACTAAGGCTTTAGCAAGTACAAAGGCCTCTGATTCAATAAGATTGCTTAATACAGAATCGCCATCTTTGTCGCACACCCACAGATCAAAGCCCATGTCGATCACAGTTTTCCAAAACGTTGTTGGATCTTCGGAGACATCCCCATAAAAACAATCTGGTTTCTGCAGAAACAGACGGTTCTGTGCAGCAACGAGAAGAGGCGGTCGTCGTGTTAAATCAACATCGTTTGTGTTTGCTCCTTCATTCACCAAGAGCTTGACGGCGCTCCAGGTTTTGCACAGATGTAATGGTGTTTCTTCGTTTCGATTTCTGGTATTCAACATCGCACCACAGCTCAACAGATGCTTGAATGTAACTTCCAAAAGTTGTTCAAAAGCGTATTCTTTGGACACCTTGGAAGTGTACCCTCGAGATGACGACAAGAAAAGTGAAGCCCAAAGATGAAGAGGTGAGTCCAAATGATCATCAACTTTGTTAACAGTGACGCCTTTAATAATAGGAAGTGCAAATAACTTCAAGAGTTCTACTGTCTCATGGATGAAGATATTTTGGTTTTCCTCATCTTGCATGTTAAGGCCCTCTTGGAATAGCTGCATAATCAAATGAAAGACTGACTTTCCACTTTGTGTTGTTTCGTTTATTAGAAGGCGATCTTTCTGTAAAAACCTGCATATTTCTACCAGGTGGATTCCTGAAAAACCACCCCTTTCTTTTGCTACTTTGAAAGCATTTGAGAGCAAAAAGAAAAGAGGTGTTTCATGGTTGTAATTCTTTCTGTTGAACGCCAAACCAAAACTCTCTAGTTTATGGCAGATGTCCAACATTTTCTGGCCTGAAATTCCAACAAGACTAAGTAATGATAAGTAGTTAAGTACAGTGTTTCCTTCTTCGTCCGCAGTGTTTGGATCGACTCCGAACTTAATTAGCAGCAGTTCCAGAATATTTGACAAGTTGGAAATTGTTATTTTGTTTTCCTCTATCTTTGTAACGATACTTTGGATGGCCATTTTTCTTTCGTTGTTATCTTCTTCAACGTAGTCAATGGCCAAACGCAGCATTTGTTGAAGTGGTTGCCTAAATGTTGGAGGTCTTTGATTATAAGCAAGCAGTGGTAATTTGCAAAACATTGCGTTGATTATTGCTTGAACGATGGCTTGTCTTTCTATACCTATCTCTTGTAGAAATGTCATCACACTGTTGAAACGATAACGTAATAATGATGCAGTAATTACACAGTTATTGATAAAGAAAGATACGATGTTGACATTAAAATTGTCGGTTTGATTGAGATTCCCTCCATTGTCAACCAGATATCGAGCAACTGATGAATTTCTCTCCAATATTGCGTAAAACAACGGCGTTCGTCCGTTACTGTCTCTTACGTTAACCAAAGCATTTCCACTGCTAATCAGTGCAGAAACAACATCTTCATTTTTGATACCATACTTCAAAGCAGTATCACCTTTAAAATCGGTCATGTTCACATTAGCACCTGCGGCAATCAGTCCAAGTGTAACATCATGAAGTCCATCATACGCAGCTTTCATCAATGCAGTTTTACCTTCTTTATCGGCCATGTTGACATCAGCACCACCATTAATCAGTGCAAGTGCACTTTCCTTTTGTCCACAACGAGTAGCTTTCATCAATGCAGTTTCACCTCCTTTATCGACCATGTTGACATCAGCACCACCATTATTAATCAGTGCAAGTGCACTTTCCTTTTGTCCACAACGAGCAGCTTTAATCAATGCAGTTTCCCCTTCTTTATCGACCATGTTGACATGAGCACGACCATTAATCAGTGCAAGTGTAATTTCGTTTTCTCCCCCACGAGCGGTTTTCATCAATGCAGTTTCACCTCTCCCTTTATCGGCCATGTTGACATCAGCACCACCATTAATCAGTGCAAGTGCACTTTCCTTTTGTCCACAACGAGCAGCTTTTATCAATGCAGTTTCACCTCTCCCTTTATCGGCCATGTTGACATCAGCACCACCATTAATCAGTGCAAGTGCAATTTCCTTTTCTCCCCAACGAGCAGCATTCATCAATGCAGTTTCACCTCCATTATCGACCATGTTGACATCAGCACCACCATTAATCAGTGCAAGTGTAATTTCGTTTTCTCCCCATCGAGCAGCATTCATCAATGCAGTTTCACCTCCATTATCGACCATGTTGACATCAGCACCACCATTAATCAGTGCAAGTGTAATTTCGTTTTCTCCCCATCGAGCAGCTGTCATCAATGCACTTTTGCCTTCTTTATTGACCATGTTGACATCAGCACCACCATTAATCAGTGCAAGTGCACTTTCCTTTTGTTCACAACGAGCAGCTTTCATCAAAGCAGTTTCACCTCTCCCTTTATCGGCCATGTTGACATTAGCACCACCATTAATCAGTGCAAGTACAATTTCCTTTTGTCCACAACGAGCAGCATTCATCAATGCAGTTTCACCATTTGTATCGGCCTTGTTGACATCAGCACCACCATTAATCAGTGCAAGTGCCATTTCCTTTTGTCCACACCGAGCAGCTTTCATCAATGCAGTTTCTCCTCCATTATCGACCATATTGACATCAGCACGACCATTAATCAGTGCAAGTGCAATTTATTTTTGTTCCCAACGAGCGGCTTTCATCAATGCAGTTTCACCTTCTTTTATCGACCATTTTGACATCAGCATCAGTTGAATAGATGTCTTCGATTCCGTACCGTGACCGTAGCTCCGTGTCGTTTGTTTCCCACTCATACGAAAACGACTCTATGAGAAACAATAAATGTATGAAAACATCAATGACATCATCGACTTGGTACCATTGTTCATGGGTACTCAACAGAATCGTGAAGTGCTGTATTACATCTATATACTATTGGTATAATACACAATACAGTAGAAAACATCAATGACATCATCGACTTGGTACCATTATTCATGGGTACTAAGCAGAACCGTGAAGTGCTGTATTGCATCTATATACTATTGGTATAAAACACAATACAGTAGAAAACATCAATGACATCATCGACTTGGTACCATTGTTCATGGGTACTAAGCAGAACCGTGAAGTGCTGTATTGCATCTATATACTATTGGTATAAAACACAGTACAGTAGAAAACATCAATGACATCATCGACTTGGTACCATTGTTCATGGGTACTCAACAGAATCGTGAAGTGCTGTATTACATCTATATACTATTGGTATAATACACAATACAGTAGAAAACATCAATGACATCATCGACTTGGTACCATTGTTCATGGGTACTCAACAGAATCGTGAAGTGCTGTATTACATCTATATACTATTGGTATAATACACAATACAGTAGAAAACATCAATGACATCATCGACTTGGTACCATTGTTCATGGGTACTCAACAGAATCGTGAAGTGCTGTATTGCATCTATATACTGTTGGTATAAAACACAATACAGTAGAAAACATCAATGACATCATCGACTTGGTACCATTGTTCATGGGTACTCAACAGAATCGTGAAGTGCTGTATTACATCTATATACTATTGGTATAATACACAATACAGTAGAAAACATCAATGACATCATCGACTTGGTACCATTGTTCATGGGTACTCAACAGAATCGTGAAGTGCTGTATTGCATCTATATACTGTTGGTATAAAACACAATACAGTAGAAAACATCAATGACATCATCGACTTGGTACCATTGTTCATGGGTACTCAACAGAATCGTGAAGTGCTGTATTGCATCTATATACTGTTGGTATAAAACACACAATACAGTAGAAAACATCAATGACATCATCGACTTGGTACCATTGTTCATGGGTACTCAACAGAATCGTGAAGTGCTGTATTACATCTATATACTATTGGTATAATACACAATACAGTAGAAAACATCAATGACATCATCGACTTGGTACCATTGTTCATGGGTACTCAACAGAATCGTGAAGTGCTGTATTGCATCTATATACTGTTGGTATAAAACACAATACAGTAGAAAACATCAATGACATCATCGACTTGGTACCATTGTTCATGGGTACTCAACAGAATCGTGAAGTGCTGTATTACATCTATATACTATTGGTATAATACACAATACAGTAGAAAACATCAATGACATCATCGACTTGGTACCATTGTTCATGGGTACTCAACAGAATCGTGAAGTGCTGTATTGCATCTATATACTGTTGGTATAAAACACAACAGTAGAAAACATCAATGACATCATCGACTTGGTACCATTGTTCATGGGTACTCAACAGAATCGTGAAGTGCTGTATTGCATCTATATACTGTTGGTATAAAACACAATACAGTAGAAAACATCAATGACATCATCGACTTGGTACCATTGTTCATGGGTACTCAACAGAATCGTGAAGTGCTGTATTACATCTATATACTATTGGTATAATACACAATACAGTAGAAAACATCAATGACATCATCGACTTGGTACCATTGTTCATGGGTACTCAACAGAATCGTGAAGTGCTGTATTGCATCTATATACTATTGGTATAAAACACAATACAGTAGAAAACATCAATGACATCATCGACTTGGTACCATTGTTCATGGGTACTCAACAGAATCGTGAAGTGCTGTATTACATCTATATACTATTGGTATAATACACAATACAGTAGAAAACATCAATGACATCATCGACTTGGTACCATTGTTCATGGGTACTCAACAGAATCGTGAAGTGCTGTATTGCATCTATATACTGTTGGTATAAAACACAATACAGTAGAAAACATCAATGACATCATCGACTTGGTACCATTGTTATGGGTACTCAACAGAATCGTGAAGTGCTGTATTACATCTATATACTACTATTGGTATAATACACAATACAGTAGAAAACATCAATGACATCATCGACTTGGTACCATTATTCATGGGTACTCAACAGAACCGTGAAGTGCTGTATTGCATCTATATACTATTGGTATAATACACAATACAGTAGAAAACATCAATGACATCATCGACTTGGTACCATTGTTATGGGTACTCAACAGAATCGTGAAGTGCTGTATTACATCTATATACTACTATTGGTATAATACACAATACAGTAGAAAACATCAATGACATCATCGACTTGGTACCATTATTCATGGGTACTCAACAGAAACCGTGAAGTGCTGTATTGCATCTATATATGTTGGTATAATATACATTTTGTAAACTCCAACTTGCCTCATTATATAGGACGTAGTGTCCGTCAGCCTTCGCCCCATCTGTTTATACATATAGACATCTTGTATTTTCTTGTTATTTTCTTTGTTATATAGTTGTATTGTTGATTTCTTGGCGTATTGAATATTATAATGTAGTAAGCAGTGTGAGTAACGTCACAGGAAGAGCCACTCTGTGGGAGAGACATACAATATTATTGATATGATTTATTAATGTATTAATTATTTGTATTGTGCTTATGTGAGCCGGTGGTAGTGTTAAGGGAGGCTCTAGGTGGCTGGTATCGGTTCTATTACAAGTTGAGGTGCGGTCACCTTTATAGTGACGCGCATTAACTGTCTATCATTATATCAATGTCAGTTTGATCTAGGTTCGTGATTGGCTATACACTATGTGGTTCTAGATTACAATTATCAAATACGCATTTGGATCGTACAAGTAATCTAAAGATTCTAGATAGTTAACTTCTGAAACACTGTAACAAAGTTACACTGTTGGATAGTGAAAATTATAAGTTATCTGATTATGTCAAAACATTGTAAGTGGAAAATAGGAATAAGAAGTTCTGACGAAGTATAGTGTCTTGGGGTGTGGTAGATAATTGTGTGGGGACTATGCCAAAATAGGGGGAGACTAAATGATAAGAAAATAAGAAATTGCATGATCTAGAATACAATCTGGTTCTAGAGATAATGGAACTAGAGTCTTAATGGTATTGACTCAGCTTTTATCTAGAAGTGTTTTGAGAATATACAGCAATTAATAGTATCGGTAAAATCAGTGATTCTGTTGTGTAACAGTAGTCACTGAATAAGTAAATAAATGAATGTTGTCTTTAGATCTTATTACAGTTGTTTTGCTTTTATCGCAAAGTTCTTTATTCGCTTCAAAACATTGCATTGCTGACTTGCATGTGACGTCATGGCGGCCATGTTGGTTACCGTCAACAATGCATTCTTCATTAGCTTCTCTTGTTTGTACCAACAACATGGTTGCACGTGACGTCATGGAAGGTCATAGAGCTAAGACGGGCATTTGAGACGATGGCTGGCTGAATTTTCGTAAACTGCCATGCAAAAGTGCATCACAAGAGAGTCAGTTGTCGAGGGAATGTGCCCAAACTAGCACAAAGTGGAATGTAAAGATTTTTGAAGTCTGGCAGATGTCTCGTAAAACAAGGCATAGCAAGGAAAGACTTGTCTTTTGACACATAAATTCCGTAAGAAGTTCTAGTTCAACAAACATTAATTTACCATCTTCTAATTCGAGGTTCTTGAAAAGAAGTCCTTAATTTGAAGTAATCTCGTGTCTTTCAAAGTTTGTTATAATTTATTTGAGATTGTGAAAGTATTGCCGCACACAGCTAGAAATCCAATGATTATATCATTAGTAAGTACGTTAAAACTGTGAAGGTGCTAAGCTCCAATAGAGGAAGGGAGTTACATTAAAGAAACTGCGGAACAAAATCTAATGAGTATTTTTCTTAATTAGCTTTTAGGATGTAATGTATTGTTCCTCTCATATAATGCATTGATCGATACAGAATACTTATAGAGCTTATTAGTATTCTGTATCTGATACAGAATACTAAGAAGTAGGTGACGAAGAACTTCAAGAGACATCGTTTCAATCTTTTTCAAACCTCAGCAGTAAACTGAACTACGATCAAACCGAGCGAAGAACCGTTACCTCGTGGTCATCATGTGTTGCCATGGTTTCGACTTTGGACCAATCGAATGACGCTGTCGGGCTTCCTGTGGCTGGGGTGGACTGCATGTTCTAACCGGAAAAAAGCCCATTTTAAGACTCGGCGTCTGCCACAGGCAGCCCAGCCGAGTAATAAGATCTATTAGTATTCTGTATCAGATACAGAATACTAATAAGCTTTATTACTATTCTGTATCATACTTATGAACAATTGCAGTAATTAATCAACCCCACCTATTCCCTGCCAACTATTCAAGCCCTCCCCATGCTTTTAGTTTCTTGGAAATTGTATGGGAGTTACAAGGTAGCCACGTGACCAGAATGCTGAGCACAGATTGGACAGCTGCCTAATGAATTATTAATGAATATTATAAAAGTAAATAGGAACGAAACAACCGAATGTTTATTGAGTCAAGATCCTTGGTTGTAATCGGTAGTCTCGCCAAATGTGTTTTGATTGACGGAAGAGAATCGCCAAACTCGCACCAGGAACTTTTTCTCTGTCGGGCGCGTAGTAATGAAATCGATGGTAAATGCACCAGTCGAAGATCAATAATTTTTTTTTGAGGAATTGCAATTTAATCCCTCCAAATATGTACAAATATGACAATTCCGAACCAGAAATCTTCCCTTAGTTTCCTTTGTAATTCACATATTCATTTACGTTCGATCGACCTTCGGCTCGGGTTTGTTTACTTTAATTGTACTTCTCGAGCGCGCGTTTGTTCTGAGTTAACTCCAAACAAACGCAAAGCAAACCTTGGCAAACTCTGCGTTCGTTTGGAGTTAACGCAAAACAAACGCGCGTTTGAGGTTAGTTTCGATCGGTACCTGGTATAGCTGGCGTCGTTTGCAAAGAGTGCTATAAGAGCTACATAAAGAAACGAAGTATTTTATTGTCTATACATGTAGATATTGTAGCTGACATTCAAACTGTTGTCATTTTCTAGGTATCTAGTCCCTACAACTTTAGAATACCCCGTCACAGTATATGCACCTATTGTGTGGCGTCGTTTGCAAAGAGTGTACATGTATATATCGTAGCTGACATTCAATATAATATAATAATAATAATAATGACTTTAGTTCAATAATCATAATAATATATTTAGCTTATACAACTAAACAAGCTGTTGTCGTGTTGTATATATCTATGAGTTCCTACAATTCTAGAATACCCCGTGACAGTATATGCACCTATTGTGTTTGGCGTCGTTTGCAAAAAGTGTTATATATCGTAGCTGACATTCAATATAATAATATAATAATAATAATGACTTTAGTTCAGTGTCAATATATTTAGCTTATACAACTAAACAAGCTGTTGTCGTGTTGTATGTATCTATCTATGAGTCCCTACAATTCTAAAATACCCCGTCACAGTATATGCACCTATTGTGTTTGGCGTCGTTTGCAACTGAAAGAGTTTCAAATAGCGATGAAGTATTCTGAAGTTCATGCCAAAGTCTGCTTACCTTTCTAAAACTCTACAACCAACACAATGGCAGTACATGTGTTTCTTATTTCTCTATTTCTCTAGCTTCGTTTCTTTCTGCATGCAGTCTGGAAAGAAAGTGACATATGAACAAGATGTGTTGTCTTGCTGCCGGAAGCTGAAGCTGTTCAGGAAGCACAAGCATTAAAATGTATCTTACTAAGTTCGTACACAAGCGACAGAGCGGGCATTTAATGCTGTTTGTAATGCTAAAGTCGTAGTTAAAGGAAATCGTTTGTTTAAGAGACGAAAACCAGAAAAATACATGGAGCTCAGCTCTTACCTTCGACTGCCTGCTTGACTCAACTCGAAAGTGGAATAATTAACTTCGGGTGTGTCATGTATGCTAGAAACACACCCACGTAATTTATTTATACGTCATAACACAGGAAACCCATACAATACGCACAAGGGTTATCGGAGTGAAAGATGATGATAGGAGATAGGAGCTAGAATGGTCATTCTAAGGTTGTCAGAGAGAAAGGTGATAGGAGATAGGAGAATGGTCATTCTAAGGTTGTCAGGGAGAAAGGTGATAGAAGATAGAGAGAAAATGGTCATTCTAATGGGTTCTAAGAGAGAAAGGTGATAGGAGATAGGAGAATGGTCATTCTAAGGTTGAGAAAGGTGAGAGAAAGGTGATAGGAGATAGGAGAATGGTCATTCTAGAGGTTGTCAGAGAGGAAGGTGATAGAGAAGATAGAAGAGAATGGTCATTCTAAGGTTGTCAGAGAGAAAGGTGATAGAAGATAGGAGAATGGTCATTCTAAGGTTGTAAGAGAGAAAATCTGATAGAAGATAGAATGGTCATTCTAAGGTTGTAAGAGAGAGGTTGTAAGAGAGACAAGGTGATAGAAGATAGGAGAATGGTCATGTCTGATAGAAGATAGGAGAATGGTCATTCTAAGGTTGAGAGAAAGGTGATAGAAGATAGGAGAATGGTCATTCTAAGGTTGTCAGAGAGAAAGGTGATAGAAGATAGGAGAATGGTCATTCTAAGGTTGTAAGAGAGAAAGGTGATAGAAGATAGGAGAATGGTCATTCTAAGGTTGTAAGAGAGAAAGGTGATAGAAGATAGGAGAATGGTCATTCTAAGGTTGTAAGAGAGAAAGGTGATAGAAGATAGGAGAATGGTCATTCTAAGGTTGTAAGAGAGAAAGGTGATAGAAGATAGGAGAATGGTCATTCTAAGGTTGTAAGAGAGAAAGGTGATAGAAGATAGGAATGGTCATTCTAAGGTTGTAAGAGAGAAAGGTGATAGAAGATAGGAGAATGGTCATTCTAAGGTAAGAGAGAAAGGTGTAGAAGATAGAGAGAAAGGTGATAGAAGATAGGAGAATGGTCATTCTAAGGTTGTAAGAGAGAAAGGTGTGATAGAAGATAGGAGAATGGTCATTCTAAGGTTGTCAGAGAGAAAGGTGATAGAAGATAGGAGAATGGTCATTCTAAGGTTGTAAGAGAGAAATCTGATAGAGATAGAGAATGGTCATTCTAAGGTTGTAAGAGAGAAAGGTGATAGAAGATAGGAGAATGGTCATTCTAAGGTTGTAAGAGAGAAAGGTGATAGAGATAGGAGAATGGTCAAGGTGATAGAAGAGATAGGAGAATGGTCATTCTAAGGTTGTAAGAGAGAAAGGTGATAGAAGATAGGAATGGTCATTCTAAGGTTGTCTGAGAGAAAGGTGATAGAAGATAGGAGAATGGTCAGATAGAAGATAGGAGAATGGTCATTCTAAGATTGTCAGAGAGAAAGGTGATAGAAGATAGGAGAATGGTCATTTTAAGGTTGTCTGAGAGAAAGGTGATAGAAGATAGGAGAATGGTCATTCTAAGGTTGTCTGAGAGAAGGTGATAGAAGATAGGAGAATGGTCATTTTAAGGTTGTCTGAGAGAAAGGTGATAGGAGATAGGAGAATGGCCATTCTAAGGTTGTCCTAAAACCAGTCACTGTCATGGGCAGGATACAGTTCAACGTATCCCACATGCGAGAGAGGTCTTGAATTCGTAAATAGGAAGCTCTATGGATGTCGAAACTTGCTGTCGGTTCATGACGCCTCCTTAACCAATCAGAATCGATAAATTTCTTCATGTAGATAATTAATAAAAGACCGATATTAATGATAATGATGACTCAGATTTATAACGCCCCAATGCTATCATTTGCATATTGAAAAATTCCAGCGAAAAAGTTTCTCTCCAAATATGCCTAGCCGATTTTGAAACGCAAATTTCCATCCAAAAACAGGCCTTTCCCAAGAAAAGCCTCTCTGAATATTAGCTCCCCATATATATTATTAGAGCTTTTACCAACAGAGCGTAATCTCGCAATCTGATTGGCTCGCAACCATGATTAATAAGAGCCTCTCCGAATATATGCTCCAAAAAAAGTCCTTTGCCAAATGTATAAGCCCCGGGGCTTTAATTCGGAATATGAAGGTATAGTTGTAGCTAGCTGACATCCAAGTTGTTGTTTTAGAATTCACCTATTGTGTTTGGCGTCGTTTGCAAAGAGTGCCATAAGAGCTACATATAGAAACGAAATATTGTAGCTGACATTCAAACTGTTGTCATTTTCTAGGTATCTAGTCCCTACAACTTTAGAATACCTCGTCACAGTATATGCACCTATTGTGGCGTCGTTTGCAAAGAGTGTTATATATCGTAGCTGACATTCAATATAATATAATAATAATAATAATGACTTTAGTTCAGTGTCAATATATTTAGCTTATACAACTAAACAAGCTGTTGTCGTGTTGTATGTATCTATGAGTTCCTACAATTCTAGAATACCCCGTGACAGTATATGCACCTATTGTGTTTGGCGTCGTTTGCAAAAAGTGTTATATATCGTAGCTGACATTCAATATAATATAATAATAATAATAATGACTTTAGTTCAGTGTCAATATATTTAGCTTATACAACTAAACAAGCTGTTGTCGTGTTGTATGTATCTATCTATGAGTCCCTACAATTCTAAAATACCCCGTCACAGTATATGCACCTATTGTGTTTGGCGTCGTTTGCAACTGAAAGAGTTTCAAATAGCGATGAAGTATTCTGAAGTTCATGCCAAAGTCTGCTTACCTTTCTAAAACTCTACAACCAACACAATGGCAGTACATGTGTTTCTTATTTCTCTATTTCTCTAGCTTCGTTTCTTTCTGCATGCAGTCTGGAAAGAAAGTGACATATGAACAAGATGTGTTGTCTTGCTGCCGGAAGCTGAAGCTGTTCAGGAAGCACAAGCATTAAAATGTATCTTACTAAGTTCGTACACAAGCGACAGAGCGGGCAATTTAATGCTGTTTGTAATGCTAAAGTCGTAGTTAAAGGAAATCGTTTGTTTAAGAGACGAAAACCAGAAAAATACATGGAGCTCAGCTCTTACCTTCGACTGCCTGCTTGACTCAACTCGAAAGTGGAATAATTAACTTCGGGTGTGTCATGTATGCTAGAAACACACCCACGTAATTTATTTATACGTCATAACACAGGAAACCCATACAATACGCACAAGGGTTATCGGAGTGAAAGATGATGATAGGAGATAGGAGCTAGAATGGTCATTCTAAGGTTGTCAGAGAGAAAGGTGATAGGAGATAGGAGAATGGTCATTCTAAGGTTGTCAGGGAGAAAGGTGATAGGAGATAGGAGAATGGTCATTCTAAGGTAGTAAGAGAGAAAGGTGATAGGAGATAGAATGGTCATTCTAAGGTTGTAGGAGAGAAAGGTGATAGGAGATAGTAGAATGGTCATTCTAAGGTTGTCAGAGAGGAAGGTGATAGAAGATAGGAGAATGGTCATTCTAAGGTTGTCAGAGAGAAAGGTGATAGAAGATAGGAGAATGGTCATTCTAAGGTTGTAAGAGAGAAATCTGATAGAAGATCGAATGGTCATTCTAAGGTTGTAAGAGAGAAAGGTGATAGAAGATAGGAGAATGGTCATTCTAAGGTTGTCTGAGAGAAAGGTGATAGAAGATAGGAGAATGGTCATTCTAAGGTTGTCTGAGAGAAAGGTGATAGAAGATAGGAGAATGGTCATTCTAAGGTTGTCAGGGAGAAAGGTGATAGAAGATAGAATGGTCATTCTAAGGTTGTAAGAGAGAAAGGTGATAGAAGATAGGAGAATGGTCATTCTAAGGTAGTAAGAGAGAAAGGTGATAGGAGATAGTAGAATGGTCATTCTAAGGTTGTCAGAGAGGAAGGTGATAGAAGATAGGAGAATGGTCATTCTAAGGTTGTCAGAGAGAAAGGTGATAGAAGATAGGAGAATGGTCATTCTAAGGTTGTAAGAGAGAAATCTGATAGAAGATCGAATGGTCATTCTAAGGTTGTAAGAGAGAAAGGTGATAGAAGATAGGAGAATGGTCATTCTAAGGTTGTCTGAGAGAAAGGTGATAGAAGATAGGAGAATGGTCATTCTAAGGTTGTCTGAGAGAAAGGTGATAGAAGATAGGAGAATGGTCATTCTAAGGTTGTCAGGGAGAAAGGTGATAGAAGATAGAATGGTCATTCTAAGGTTGTAAGAGAGAAAGGTGATAGAAGATAGGAGAATGGTCATTCTAAGGTAGTAAGAGAGAAAAGGTGATAGGAGATAGTAGAATGGTCATTCTAAGGTTGTCAGAGAGGAAGGTGATAGAAGATAGGAGAATGGTCATTCTAAGGTTGTCAGAGAGAAAGGTGATAGAAGATAGGAGAATGGTCATTCTAAGGTTGTAAGAGAGAAATCTGATAGAAGATCGAATGGTCATTCTAAGGTTGTAAGAGAGAAAGGTGATAGAAGATAGGAGAATGGTCATTCTAAGGTTGTCTGAGAGAAAGGTGATAGAAGATAGGAGAATGGTCATTCTTAGGTTGTCTGAGAGAAAGGTGATAGAAGATAGGAGAATGGTCATTCTAAGATTGTCAGAGAGAAAGGTGATAGAAGATAGGAGAATGGTCATTTTAAGGTTGTCTGAGAGAAAGGTGATAGAAGATAGGAGAATGGTCATTCTAAGGTTGTCTGAGAGAAAGGTGATAGAAGATAGGAGAATGGTCATTTTAAGGTTGTCTGAGAGAAAGGTGATAGGAGATAGGAGAATGGCCATTCTAAGGTTGTCCTAAAACCAGTCACTGTCATGGGCAGGATACAGTTCAACGTATCCCACATGCGAGAGAGGTCTTGAATTCGTAAATAGGAAGCTCTATGGATGTCGAAACTTGCTGTCGGTTCATGACGCCTCCTTAACCAATCAGAATCGATAAATTTCTTCATGTAGATAATTAATAAAAGACCGATATTAATGATAATGATGACTCAGATTTATAACGCCCCAATGCTATCATTTGCATATTGAAAAATTCCAGCGAAAAAGTTTCTCTCCAAATATGCCTAGCCGATTTTGAAACGCAAATTTCCATCCAAAAACAGGCCTTTCCCAAGAAAAGCCTCTCTGAATATTAGCTCCCCATATATATTATTAGAGCTTTTACCAACAGAGCGTAATCTCGCAATCTGATTGGCTCGCAACCATGATTAATAAGAGCCTCTCCGAATATATGCTCCAAAAAAAGTCCTTTGCCAAATGTATAAGCCCCGGGGCTTTAATTCGGAATATGAAGGTATAGTTGTAGCTAGCTGACATCCAAGTTGTTGTTTTAGAATTCACCTATTGTGTTTGGCGTCGTTTGCAAAGAGTGCCATAAGAGCTACATATAGAAACGAAATATTGTAGCTGACATTCAAACTGTTGTCATTTTCTAGGTATCTAGTCCCTACAACTTTAGAATACCTCGTCACAGTATATGCACCTATTGTGTTTGGCGTCGTTTGCAAAGAGTGCTATAAGAGCTACATATGGCGACAAAGCATTCTATTACTTCACATGTAGACTGTACATATCGTAGCTGACATTCAATATAATATAATAATAATAATAATGACTTTATTTCAGTGTCAATATATTTAGTTTATACAACTAAAGAAGCTGTAGTCATGTTGTATGACACTGAACAATCATATTCTAATTAATTATGTCGTATATAGATGATTGAACAATTGTCTGAATACTGAGTGCAAAATAAACTGAAACTGAAACTGAAACTACGTATCTAGTCCCTACAACTTTAGAATACCCCGTCACAGTATATGCACCTATTGTGTTTGGCTTCGTTTGCAAAGAGTGCTATAAGAGCTACATATAGAAACGAAGTATCTTATTATCTATACATGTACATGTACATATTGTAGCTGACATTCAAACTGTTGTCATATTCTATGTATCTAGTCCCTACAACTTTAGAATACCCCGTCACAGTATATACACCTATTGTGTCTGGCGTCGTTTGCAAAGAGATGCTGTAAGAGCTACATATAGAAACGAAGTATCTTATTATCTATACATGTAGACTGTACATATTGTAGCTGACATTCAAGCTGTTGTCATATTCTAGGTATCTAGTCCCTACAACTTTAGAATACCCCGTCACAGTATATACACCTATTGTGTTTGGCTTCGTTTGCAAAGAGTGCTATAAGAGTTACATATAGAAACGAAGTATCTTATTATCTATACATGTAGACTGTACATATTGTAGCTGACATTCAAGCTGTTGTCATATTCTAGGTATCTAGTCCCTACAAGTTAGAATACCCCGTCACAGTATATGCACCTATTGTCGTTTTCAAAGAGTGCTGCTATAACAGCTTCAAATAGCGATGAAGTATTCTGAAGTTCAAGCCAAAGTCTGCTTACTTTTCTTAAACTCTACACCATTCTCCCAACACAATGGCAGTACACGTGTTTCTTATTTCTCGTCGTTTCTTTCTGCATGCAGTCTGGAAAGAAAGTGACATATGAACAAGATGTGTTGTCTTGCTGAGAATCTGATGCTGATGCCACACAAGCATTAAAATGTATCTTACTAATTTCGTACACAAGCGACAGAGCTGGCAATTTAATGCTGTTTGTAATGCTAAAGTCGTAGTTAAAGGAAATCGTTTGTTTAAGAGACGAAAACCAGAAAAATACACGTAACTCAGCTCTTACCTTCGACTTCCTGTTGACTCGATCGACTCGAAAGTGGAATAATTAATTTAGGCCGGGTGGGGTGTTTCATGTATGCTAGAAACACACCCACGTAATTTATTTCTACGTCATAACACAGGAAACCCATACAATACATTATAGTGTGGAGTGATGCTAAAAGGCGATTTTCGTCTCGGTGCGCACAAGGGTTGTCAGAGAGAAAGGTGATAGGAGATAGGAGAATGGTCATTCTAAGGTTGTCAGAGAGAAAGGTGATAGGAGATAGGAGAATGGTCATTCTAAGGTTGTCAGAGAGAAAGGAGATAGGAGAATGGTTATACTTCCACATGTGAAAAAAGCTATGCGCAATGCTGATTGGACGTATCGCTTTTTCCACATGTGAAAATATAGCGTATCAAATTCTACAGATGAGCTTTATGACATAGAATTCTCGTTATATAGTCATTCTCAAAATGGTTGTCCAGATGAAAAGACTACAATACTATAGGTAAATTCATTGGATGACGAGGGAATTCCACGTTGAATTCACGTGAAAAGGCGATATCGCACAAGTCGCGAAGCGACGAGTGCGATATCGTCTTTTCGAGTGAATTCAACGTGGAATTCATGAGTCATCCAATGAATTTTTCTTGAATCCCATAGCATTCTCTTTGTTTTAGAAAAAATATAGTCTTTAGACAATTTTGAGTCGCTATTTATCGCGCGTCGCAAAGAAAGCCAGTGCAGTGTTCAGTCTTTCACTACGCTAGCCAATAGGAATCAAGCAAAATTGAATACTAAAATCAGTTTATTTGAAGGACAAAAGTTGTTTTCTTCAGTCGTTTTAACGTCTACATTTACGGACAATCTACAACAGAAACACAGCCATAGATCTAGATATGGATAACCAGTTCGTAGTTAACGAAAACTTACAACCAGAAAGACTAAAAGCGATGACAAGCTGACTACACGGGAGAGAAGTTCTCAACTGAGTTTTCACAATCACTGAATCAGTCTTGACAAACTTATAAGTAAAGCTTATACTTCAGAAGTTAATCGGAAAGATATAAAACTACGGACTTATTCTATCCTCATCAGTTTTCTCAACTGACGTTCAGTTCTTGTTGTCTTCAGTTCAATCCGATCAGAGAGCTGCCGCTTGCATGAGAAGCTGACTGCTTCAACTTTTCACAGGACGTCGACATTGATGGATTTGACTACGTTCCTTGAATGCTAATGATTCTCAGGCAAAATATTTCAGACAAAGACATATTTATTGATAAACAGAGCCAGAGGTGTCAGAGGTGATCGCTCTGATTCAGTAATTGTGAAGCTACATCCAGTACATGTACAACTACAACAACTGAACAATTCAAGTCAAAGCCGGCAGCCGAGCGAGCGACAAGCATAGACAACTGGATAATTTGCAGTTTTGTATGATTTTGGCCATATTACAGGTACAGATTTTGCTAGGTGTAAATTCTGTATTAAATTCGACTATTGTTGTTGTTTATCTATTGGCTTCTATTAGATTGTAGTTGTTGCTGGAGCCGGTTTGATTTAAGCTTACGGCAGTGACTGCCATGATTTGTACTTCGTGGTCCGGCTCTTTCTCAAACTTAGGTGAAAGTTTTGTCAATAAATAAATTCTTATCTCGCTGAGAAATTTCAATAATTATCAGTGCATCGATCTGGAGTATCATTCATTCAGAAGAGTGTTAATTTAAGCTTGCAAGGTATACGTTTTACGATTGTTTTGTTTTCAATGTTGTTGTTTTGCGAAAAGCCAACAACATCAAAAGTGCGGGCTTCCTGTTTTTTCATTGAATTCAGCTTTTCAAATGTCTTGATTTTAATCTTATTTGCAAAACAAAAATTCATTATTTCTGTCTGTAAATGTTTTTGTTTGTTCCTTTTGTAAGCAATCTCAATGTTTATTTGTTCTCTTGGTGGGAAACAAAGACGAAAATCGAACTTGAATACAAAATTCAGCGCGGGATCCCTATATATCGTTGAATTCAGCTTTTCAAAGCGTTGAATTCCACGCTGAATTCCCTCTCATCCGGTTTGCTTCTCAGCCAATCAGCGTGCGAGTTTCATATGAGCTATGGGATTCTATTTCCTCGCGTGGAATGTCAATTTGAGATGCAAAAGTACACGGCATTGTGAGAACTGAATGTAATGCCGCTGGTATCAACTCGCCAAAATTGAAAACATAATGAATCACGTGACTTTATTGTAGCCGCTTTTCATCTGGACAACCTTTTTGAGAATGACTGTATATGTAATGACAAGATATCCTTCATCCATGATAGGATTTTACAGTAGCACTCGGGCACAGCTACTTCTTCACAAAGGCGGCCAATCAGAACGGAACATTTCTAGTCCTCTCTTCAATCCGCTAAAAGATGGCTGGCGCTGCATAAGCTTTTGGCTCTCAAGTTCACGACGTCTTTATCAACGCAAATTCCATGTACTTGTTGCCGATAAGAATGGAAAAACGCTACAGCTAATATGGACTTATGCTGCTACAGTAAACAACATTACGTACATCCAACTGCCATTACCACAGATAGACGATGACGTCATGGTAAATAACTGGTGGCCGCTTTCATACAAGCATCAAGAGTTCCAGACTTCCGGTACGCGCGCAATGCATCATGAGATTATTACAAAGGAGAAGTGAGCACCAAGGTGAGCAAAAACATAGCTTGGGCTCGCTGTGTCTAGAATTGGTGCTCACTAGTTTCCTTTGTAATAATCTCATAATGCATTGCGTGCGTACTGAAAGTCTGGAACTATTGATGCTTGCATTCTGTATCTCTCCTTAGCCGGGCTCTCTCGGTCTTGCTTCACACAGGAATTCCAGAGGCCTAGAAAGTTTTAAAAGAAGATATCGAAGTTGATTTAATGCATTAATTTTGTTTTTATCCTTTAAGGTTACGTTTAGTGCGAAGAAAGAGCAGGAACAGCCAGTCATTGCTGTATCGAACGTATTGTTTCTCAGAGAAGAGTGTCCAATAGTTGAACGTATGTACTTTGACATCAACCTCCTTATCAATACTTGTATAATATCATGTTAAAACAAGACACATAACTATGCATATATTGCCCTTCCTTCTCGAGCTCTCCCATCGTCTACTTATTTTTTCGCCTTCTACCTGCCGATTATAAATCTTTTGACTCTCATACCAGTATCGAGTACCTTTCAGTTCACCATTCACCATCATTGACCATCTACTGGTCCTCTGCCATCCCCTTATCTTTTCGATTTCTACCCGTCTCTTTATAATAGCTTTTATACCGTCGTTCGCCGTCTTTTGCCCTCTTCCATCTTCTTCCAACTTGTACCAACTTTTATCACCTTTGACCATCGTTCACCCTCTTTCATCCTCTTCCACGTGCACTCTCTTCCACCTTCTACCACCCTCTTCCGCATACCTTTGTATACCACATGACCACCGGACCGTTCTCATCTTCTGCCCTTTCCATCCTATTCACTATCATTCACTATCTTCTGACCCTTTTCCACCTTCTATCAGCCTCTTCTACATATCTTTGTACACTGACCTCTATTCTCATCTTCTGCCCTTTCCACCCTCTTCACTATCATTCACTATCTTCTGACCCTCTTCCACCTTCTATCAGCCTCTTTCACATACCTTTGTACACTGACCTCTATTCTCATCCTCTGCCCTTTTCCACCCTCGTCACTATCACTCACTATCTTCTGACCCTCTTCCACCTTCTATCAGCCTCTTCTACATATCTTTGTACACTGACCACCATTCTCGTCATCTACCCTTTTCCACCCTCGTCACTATCATTCACTATCTTCTGACCCTCTTCCACCTTCTATCAGCCTCTTCTACATACCTTTGTACATTGACCTCTATTCTCATCCTCTGCCCTTTTCCACCCTCGTCACTATCACTCACTATCTTCTGACCCTCTTCCACCTTCTATCAGCCTCTTCTACATATCCTTTGTACATTGACCTCTATTCTCATCCTCTGCCCTTTTCCACCCTCGTCACTATCACTCACTATCTTCTGACCCTCTTCCACCTTCTATCAGCCTCTTCTACATACCTTTGTACATTGACCTCTATTCTCATCCTCTGCCCTTTTCCACCCTCGTCACTATCATTCACTATCTTCTGACCCACTTCCACCTTCTATCAGCCTCTTCTACATACCTTTGTACATTGACCTCTATTCTCATCCTCTGCCCTTTTCCACCCTCGTCACTATCACTCACTATCTTCTGACCCTCTTCCACCTTCTATCAGCCTCTTCTACATACCTTTGTACATTGACCTCTATTCTCATCCTCTGCCCTTTTCCACCCTCGTCACTATCATTCACTATCTTCTGACCCTCTTCCACCTTCTATCAGCCTCTTCTACATACCTTTGTACATTGACCTCTATTCTCATCCTCTGCCCTTTTCCACCCTCGTCACTATCATTCACTATCTTCTGACCCTCTTCCACCTTCTATCAGCCTCTTCTACATACCTTTGTACATTGACCTCTATTCTCATCCTCTGCTCTTTTCCACCCTCTTCACTATAATTCACTATCTTCTGACCCTCTTCCACCTTCTATCAGCCTCTTCTACATACCTTTGTACATTGACCTCTATTCTCATCCTCTGCCCTTTTCCACCCTCGTCACTATCATTCACTATCTTCTGACCCTCTTCCACCTTCTATCAGCCACTTCTACATACCTTTGTACATTGACCTCTATTCTCATCCTCTGCCCTTTTCCACCCTCGTCACTATCATTCACTATCTTCTGATCCTCTTCCACCTTCTATCAGCCTCTTCTACATACCTTTGTACATTGACCTCTATTCTCATCCTCTGCTCTTTTCCACCCTCTTCACTATAATTCACTATCTTCTGACCCTCTTCCACCTTCTATCAGCCTCTTCTACATACCTTTGTACATTGACCTCTATTCTCATCCTCTGCCCTTTTCCACCCTCGTCACTATCATTCACTATCTTCTGACCCTCTTCCACCTTCTATCAGCCACTTCTACATACCTTTGTACATTGACCTCTATTCTCATCCTCTGCCCTTTTCCACCCTCGTCACTATCATTCACTATCTTCTGATCCTCTTCCACCTTCTATCAGCCTCTTCTACATACCTTTGTACATTGACCTCTATTCTCATCCTCTGCTCTTTTCCACCCTCTTCACTATAATTCACTATCTTCTGACCCTCTTCCACCTTCTATCAGCCTCTTCCACATATCCTTTGACATTGACCTCTATTCTCATCCTCTGCCATTTTCCACCCTCTTCCCTATCATTCACTATATCTTCTGACTCTCTTCCACCTTCTATCAGACTCTTCCACATATCCTGTACACTGACCTCTATTTTCATCCCCATTAGTCCTCCTCTGCCCTTTTCCACCCTCTTCACTATCATTCTAACGACAAATAATATATTCCAGCAATTCCTGAATGTCATGACTACCAAATGCTCGACGCAATCGATCGCCGTGTGAACAATACCGTCATCACCGACTACTGTGACGACAGCATTGATTCTGACACGTGGTACAGAATATCTGGAGCAGCAGGAAACCAGATCCCTACGTCATCATGTATGAAACAAAATCATTGCGGTGTACGGTACCCCATGTACATCCAGAGTAGCCACCTATCTGTTAAGCATCAAGAAGTTCGGGCTAGTTATTGCAAAGTCAGTGGACCTAATTGTTGTGACACTCGGGGAGGTGTGTCTATTCGCCACTGTGGAGAGTTCTATGTTTATAAGGGAATTAGTCTCAAATGTCCATCAACCAAAGTCTGTGCAACATACAAAGAAGGTGAGATAGTGATCCCGCTGCGATCTTATTTGTATGTAATATAGACCAGGTCCGGTAGTCGGGATGGGGCGCGTTTAGGGGAGGGGGAGGAGGTAGGTCGCTTGTAATATAATGAGTAGGTATGTGCGGTGAGGAGCAGGGGCAGATCTAGAGATTTTGAAAGGGGGGTGCACCACTAAGGGGCCGTAAGGCCCCTTCTTCTACGGGTGTGTGGAGGCATGCCCCCCCAGAAAAGTTTGAAATCTAGAAGCTCGAAAATGCAATTTTCATCCATTCTGGGCATCAAATGGTAGGGAGCGAGACGTGGGCGAATATGTATCGGGCCCAACTCAAAGGGGGGGGCACCGGCCCCCCATGACCACCCCCCCCCCCCCTTGGAGGAGCTCCAAGCCCTGACTTGGTTTGATGTGATTTTAGTAATGGATGTTCGTATTTAGCGCATTTTCACACTGACTCAAAGCGCTTTACAACCGATTGAGGACTTTTTCGGGCGTTTAGTACGTATTCACATTATGTTATTATTGATGAGTAAGGATTGTTCCCTTGCTCTGGAAGCATTTATTAAAATAAAATCCAAGAGCTCCTCATGTTTTGATATCAGAGGCTGCTAGCCACGGACTGGACTACCCTGCTGTTCTTTTTAACTTTCAATAGAAGTGTCTATAGAGCAATCATGAGTGTCCAAGACTAAGAGGAATAATAAGTGTCGTTTAAATATTTTAATTATTTCTTGTCGTTCCACAGTGGTACCAGTGTACGATAAAACAAGCGAATGGGTAGACTGGACCAACAGAAACGATACAGCTATCAAGTGGCAATCATTGAATGATAGCTTTTTCAACAATGAGAACATCCATACAACATCTGGTACGAAATATAACTACAGTAGAACCTCCCGTAAGCGACCACCCAAAATGTCAAGCTTTGTGGTCGCTTACGAGAGGCGGTCGCTTACGAGAGGTTCCAACTATCGTGATTCGACTTGGAACTGAACTTTTGATATTTTGGGAAACTGGTCGCTTAGCAGAGGTGGTCGCTTACGAGAGTGGTCGCAACCGGAGGTTCGCATCACGTGACGATACATTTAAATACCGTCACTCCATATCACGTGAACAGACACTTAAATGGCTTTTTCCTTCTTTTGAACCTATTTCCTGGTTACCATGTTTCGTCACGTGAAAACATACATTTGTTACTTCCTTTGTCTCTGGAAGGTATTTTTATGGTGTCACGCTACTTCACATGACATGGCATTGTAATGGTTTCTTGCATGCATGTCACGCTTTGAACGGGACGAAGTACCTCCTCAAATTCATCATTGTACCTATCCTTCACCCTGTGTCAAATAGCTAGTCTATGATGCCTTGCGCGCACATTGTAAATTCGTATAGGCTACAAAATTCAAAATTGGTAAAATATTTCGGATTAGAAGGAAATTGAACGTTTTGTCATCGGTTTTTGCTTTTCTAGAATTCTATAGTTTTAGCAGGTGCATTTAAACGCAAAATCAAAACATTGGCGCAAGGCATTATGGGCTCGGACACAAGATCTTTAAATTGTCATGGATGCCATGCATACCACCTCAGTTGGGATGAGACTAGGCTCGTTAAGCAAAAAGATGATGTGTGATGGCTATCTATGAAATGACTTAGATGTAGTACTTGACTGACTATTTGATTGTACTGTAAATTAGGCTTGGACGAGATCCACATGTCACATGACAGCGTCATCCAATGAAATGACTTAGATGTAGCACTTGACTAACTATTTGATTGTACTGTAAATTAGGCTTGGACGAGATCCACATGTCACATGACAGCGTCATCCAATGAAATGACTTAGATGTAGCACTTGACTAACTATTTGATTGTACTGTAAATTAGGCTTGGACGAGATCCACATGTCACATGACAGCGTCATCCAATCGCAAAGTAGAAGTGTGCAATCTGTCAATCAGCTAACAATTTGCTTGTGGGTCAACGCAGTGAATGATGGTTCTTTGTTGGTGCATTTCAACTCCTCCAGCAACAAAAGCAGTAATTTTGCTTTGACTTTGACAACGAGATATATTAAATTCAGCATTGGAAAGGACAATAGGTATCATGATATTATGTTTAGATTGCCTTGCCTTGCCTTGCCTTGCCTTGCCTTGCCTTGCCTTGCCTTGCCTTGCCTTGCCTTGCCTTGCCTTGCCTTGCCTTGCCTTGCCTTGCCTTGCCTTGCCTTGCCTTGCCTTGCCTTGCCTTGCCTTGCCTTGCCTTGCCTTGCCTTGCCTTGCCTTGCCTTGCCTTGCCTTGCCTTGCCTTGCCTTGCCTTGCCTTGCCTTGCCTTGCCTTGCCTTGCCTTGCCTTGCCTTGCCTTGCCTTGCCTTGCCTTGCCTTGCCTTGCCTTGCCTTGCCTTGCCTTGCCTTGCCTTGCCTTCTCTGCCCTTGCCTTGCTAGCTCGTCTCGTCTTGTCTCATCACGCCTTCTCCTTTCTTCTCTTCTCTTCTATTCCATTTTACTCTACCCTTCTCTTCCTTGAATGACGAAAGGACAATTAATAAATACTCTATACCTTACTTTGTAGAACTGTCCATACCTACATCTGCGACAACACATGGCATCACGTGTGTGCCACGTGGGAATCAAACTGGGGTGTTTGGCACGTGTTTAAAGATGGAGTCATAATCGGAAAAGGGATACATCTTGGAGACCAAGTGATAATGAAAGGTAAAACTCCTGGGGTTATTCCTTCGCGAAAAACTCTGTATTGCAGGAAAATTGATCGCTCCAGTTTTTTTTGACTGAAGACGTTTCTCTTAGTCGACTGACAATTTGTGATGGATACGATAGTATTTCGCGATCGATCACAAAAAGGTCGCCGATTACGAAAACTGCATCGACACCGAAAAGATTCGTTCACTCACAAAAATTCGATTAATGACTGAAATAACTTGATTATTCGCAAATACTCTGTATTGCAGGAAAACTGTGATCGCTCCAGTTTTTTTGACCGAAGACGTTTTTCTTAGTCTGTGAGGACTAGAACTATAGGCCTTGTTAATAAAACTGTAATTACAAGGACCTTCAACATTTTACACAATTGAAATCCCATAATTACTCGGCGGGCTGCCTGTGGCACGCCGAGTTGAAAAATGGGCTTTCACTTTCCTATGGCCACAAATCGCAACTGGGTACCAATGCGCATGCGTTCTGTAGAGCTGTACCGCTGAGAAAACCGAAGGCTCAATGCTCATTGCAGACCCACCGAGTGAATACTTATAGAACATCTTGTAAATTTTATTATGAATTCCTTCTTCAGCCACAATTCGCAACTGGGTACCAATGCGCATGCGTTCTGTAGAGCTGTACCGCTGAGAAAACCGAAGGATCAATGCTCATTGTAAATTTTATTATGAATTCCTTCTTCAGCGAACGGACTAGTGCAGCTGCGTGCCACAAACACTAATGCTTCCCAAAATGCCTCGGGCGCTCCCGTTGTCAAGGTTACTAATGTCAACATATGGAAGCAAGTGTTGCAAGGACACGTGATTGTCCAGATGTCGTATGGATGCAGCCTACATCGTCATAGTCAAGGTTCTTTCATACGATGGACGATACTGGATGGTTCTGCCAATGTGGCAAACAAACGAATTCCAGCCACTTGCCTTGGATCAACCGGTAAGTATTTACATGATATCAATGACGTCATTTCCGGTGTCGTGAGGAAGTTTCATCAGCTGAATTGCACCTTTTCAATAGAATACTCTCTGCTTGATAACACATGGGGGACAGTGTTTACCCGTCATTTGAAGGCAGATAATGAGATTCAAGGACTTTTACCATCTGATTGAAAACCAAGCAATAGAATACTCTCTGGTTGATAACACATGGAGGGCAGTGTTTGCCCGTCATTTGAAGGCAGATAATGAGATTCAAGGACTTTTACCAGCTGATTGAAAACCAAGCAATAGAATACTCTCTGGTTGATAGTACATGAAGTGCAGTGTTTGCCTGTCATTTGAAGGCAGATAATGAGATTCAAGGACTTTTACCAGCTGATTGAAAACCAAGCAATAGAATACTCTCTGGTTGATAGTACATGAAGTGCAGTGTTTGCCTGTCATTTGAAGGCAGATAATGAGATTCAAGGACTTTTACCAGCTGATTGAAAACCAAGCAATAGAATACTCTCTGGTTGATAGTACATGAAGTGCAGTATTTGCCTCTCATTTGAAGCAAATAATGAGATTCAAGGACTTTTACCAGCTGATTGAAAACCAAGCAATAGAATACTCTCTGGTTGATAACACATGAAGGGCAGTGTTTGCCTGTCATTTGAAGGCAGATAATGAGATTCAAGGACTTTTACCAGCTGATTGAAAACCAAGCAATAGAATACTCTCTGGTTGATAGTACATGAAGTGCAGTGTTTGCCTGTCATTTGAAGGCAGATAATGAGATTCAAGGACTTTTTGTAACAGTTATTGACATGTTAATTAAGTAAATTCCAACCTCTTGCAAGGGACCACAATTGTTGCCAGGAAAAGTGTCTACTTATAAAACAATACCTGCTGCAATCTCTCTACACCCAAAAATAGTAATAATAAATAATTTTTAATATTTTTTTATTTATATTTATATAGCGCTATTTCCAATAAATACTGGCAACATTTAAAACCCCAATCCATACCAACAATCGCAAATTGCGAACACTAAAATCCCTTCGCACCACACCTCACTTCCCTTCCTCTGAAGACGCACGTGTAAATTCTGTGTAAATTTTGTGTAAATTCTTGAAAATTCGTGCAAATGTTCAAAACCATGTAAAGATAATGTACATAATTTATTGTATTCAGTATATCAATTTAGTAAAGTATATTATGACCAAAATTCAGAGATATTTGTAATTTGCTTTCATTGTACTGGGGTACCTGACTTTGATTAGTCTACAAACTATTTTCAGGTATCCCAACACCTGACTATCTGCAAAACATTATACCTTATTTATTAATATTGTAAAAAAAATAGTGTAAATGGAATAAAAATCTAACAAAAATCTAATCTAACAACATTTACACAGAATTTACACAGAATTTACACAGAATTTACACAGAATTTACACAGAATTTACACAGAATTTACACAGAATTTACACAGAATTTACACAGAATTTACACAGAATTTACACAGAATTTACGCTCAAACAATACCCTACAAAACGTTTACTTAAACTATATTGCGTTCTCATTCAAAGCTTCGACGCTGGTTTTTAGATCTACTGATATCAACGGAGATACATCCGGCTCATTCTACAGCCCTTGGTACAACAGATCATCAAAGTCCAATAAAGAGTGTCTTAGATTTAGATACAAGACATATCATACAGGCAATGTGCGTTTGTCTATACACCAGAGCCTGCAAACCCCTGCTCTAGAAGAGGTTCCATTGTGGATTCAAGAAAATGTAAAATCTTCAAATGTTTGGCATTTTGGTCAAGTGCCGATTACAACTACTTCGTCTTATAGAGTAAGTATTGTCAAAGTTCCTACTTGACGTATCCTTGAAAATAATGTCGCTCCGTTTACTGGTTTTCCATATCTCCTTATATTTGAACATAAAATTCCATATTTGGTATATAAACGTCTTATTAACCGAGCGCTAGGTCCGTACAGGAAGTTATGGAGCAAGTTTTCCGCCAAGGCCTTATGGCCCAAGCGAGTGGCGCACGGGCCATAAAAAGTGGGGGAAAGCGAGGATCCATAACTTCCCGTACAGGCCGAGCAAGCGAGGTTAATAAGATATTTATTATATAGCTTTTCCTTACTTTTCTGTTTTCAGCGGGCCGTACGGGAAGTTACGGCCCGCTAATTGACCAATAAGAGCGCGTAGTATCTGTGCTATATAAGAATAACTGTATTACCTTGACGTATAGAGTAACTGCGTGCATTCGATGTTTCTACTCGCCATAAAAATAATTCCTAAAGAAATTCTACTTGTTGAGGTCAATACAGCTAATGCTTTCCATTTATCGCCAGTTTCCACCGAAATGTACAACGAATATTAATATTTGTATGGTTTCTTTGAAATAATTAATGCGCGGAAATTTTTTTATTTTATTTCTTCCAGCTTACCATAAAAGGGCATATAAATAAGCTTGGTTACATAGCTATAGGAGGAATGCACGTGACAGACCCTTACGGCTGCGACATGTTTCCTATTAGTCGTCAAACCAGAGATGGTGAGTAAACGATGTACATAACAATCACGCCTGTTTAATATAATAATCAATTTAATAAAAGACTTTAGACTTGAATTCATGCGATATTTCTATTGGTCCTAATCATTGGATAAACGCACGCTGGCCTAACCTTGGAAATTCATTGGAAATTCTTTGGAAATATCCAAAACCTTGGAAATTCTTTGGAACTGTCCAAGACTTTGGAAATTCTTTAGAAATGTCCAAAGTCCTGAAAATTCATTGGGAATTGAATGTCCAAAAATTCTGTGGAAATGTCCAAAACCCGGAAATTCTGTGGAAATTTCCAATGAATTCATATTTGGGAAGCTAATTCCATATTTGGAAGAAAACATCGTTATCGAAAAAACAAATCCCATATTCGTCAAACTATAATTATGTAGTTACATATTTAAAATAGGCAAAATTCCACGTTTGGTAGAAACATTCCATATATGGTAGAAATATTCCATATTAGGCAGAAACATTCCATATATGGTAGAAATATTCCATATTAGGCAGAAATATTCCATATTATGGTAGAACAATTCCATATTAGGTAGCAGGCTATTTCTCTCAACTCTTATTTCACATTATGTATTTTGTAGGTTGTTCCAGATCAGTTAATCTTACGAGTTCAACTGGTGAAATCACATCGCCAAATTACCCTGCTCCTTATGAACAAAACTTTACGAATTGCTGGAATATACAAGTCCAGGAAGGTCACGTGATACAACTTGAGTTCAGAGCGTTTGATCTGAAATATTCCAGGAATTGCGCACGAGACTATCTTGCTGTGTATGACTCGGCGATAAGTTCGAACTCACCACTCGGTCGATACTGTGGTTCGATGTATCCGAGGATTCTAGAATCTCCAAGAAATGTTTTAAAACTGGTCTTCAAGTCAGCTGGAGGATCGTACAATAGTGGATTTAGGATTCAGTATTATTCTGCTCACGGTAAGAAAATGAAATCCGCTGTACCGAAAAATGGCGGCTGTACATTTTACCCAGTAATCCTTTGCGAACCTAAAAGTACCACTTAGATCTACAAACTGCCTGACACGTTCAAATAATTAAAGTAGGTAACAGCTTCATACTTAACCTAAATCAGTCCTACTCACATCTACAAACTATCTGACACATTCACATAAATAAAGCAGGTAACAGCTTCATGCTTAACCTAAATCAGTACTACTCACATCTACAAACTGTCTGACCGCATTTACATTCTCCGCAAAGGGAAGAGCATTAGGATGGATCGACGCCTGCATTGAAAACTAAAGTTCATTAATGTAGGCAACGTATCAAAAATCGGAGACACGGTTTTATAGAACAAAGTTTGCTCATTACAATGGCACTTTCCGTTTAGAAATCCAGCATATTTAGAATCTGCATTTATTCAGCTTTAAGAAAATGTATACTTTTATACATATTGGACGAGTGGTTAGTGCGCTACGCGGCTTTCAGTGAACAGTGTCACGAAGGTCCCCTGGTACCTTAAGTAAATGGCGTTAATTATGGTGAAGGTTTGATTTTCCCCCTTTTAATTTCTTTCTTTCATCAGAGAATCGAAGCAAAAACTGCATTAAGGGTAAGAAGGTATTCCTTTCAAAATAACAATCTTAATGATATTAAAGAAAGAAAATTGATATGTCGCTCGCCGCCTGTTTTATAGATTGCCCTTCAGCGTGCACGTGTATTCGGTCTAAAGATGATATCATAGTTCAAGGGAATCATTTGTATGCTATACCAAGCCCTCTTCCTGTTGGAACTACGATCATGTATGTATCATATTCCTCCTCCTCTTCCTCCTCCTCCTCTTCCTCCTCCTCCTCTTCCTCCTCCTCTTCCTCCTCCTCCTCTTCCTCCTCCTCTTCCTCCTCCTCCTCCTCTTCCTCCTCCTCTTCCTCCTCCTCTTCCTCCTCCTCTTCCTCCTCCTCTTCCTCCTCCTCTTCCTCCTCGTCTTCTTCCTCCTCCTCTTCCTCATCACCATCATTATTGTAGTTATCGGATGCTCGTCGAAATATTCATCAATTTGCTCATGATCGCTGTTGTTGTAAATTATTTAATGAATTTGATTTACTTATTTGTTCAATATACTTAGTTATTTACTTCATTAATTATTTTAGCTAAAATCCAGGCAACAATTATTTTTTCTTCAGTGACTTTTTGCGCAACAAAATATTCGAGCTGAAGGAAGTAGATATTTTACGATTGCCGTCACTCAAGTATTTGTAAGTATATTTGTCCTACTTTTCCTGCTTGTTCTTCCTCATCTTATCATATCAAACTTATGTCCTGCATCATTGAACATTTGCTCCTGTTGGGATCCAGTATCACGCGGATAACGTTTTTTGTTAATGCTTTGTTTACTAATGCACGGTTGAGGCCCGATTGATCCAGCAATTTGTTCACTATGACCGCTAAATAAAGCAGATTCGTACGTGACTGGTTTATCATTTCTGAATTCATATTTTTCCTTTGACAATGTGTAAATCAGGTAGCTAAAATATAAGAGAGGATGGAAAAGCTGCATATGTTTCCTCAACAGGAAAATATATCACAAATTCGAACTAACTTATTGATCTCGTGCGTGTAAATATTGGAAATTGCCTTCAAAAAACGTCCTTTCCGAGCCATAATTTAATTGCGAATTCGCCGGCCTATGTAGCCTATACATACAGACCGAGATACAGAGCACCAATATGATGTTCACAATTACCAAACAAAGAGTTTTAGATTTCATTTTGCCACCTCTTAATTAAGTTTAATATACATGTATTTTATATCAGAATGCGCGTACAATTACAGAGCATTAGAATCCGGCGGTAGATTTTTGATTGACACAATTCCCAAAGAATTCAGAGGGATTTTGTGTGCAGCGTATGTCACGCTCTCCTATATCTCTTCAGAGATTTCAGTTAGATTGACTTTGAAGAAACGGAAAATGCCACCTTCAAACCTCTTTATTTGTGCTTGAATTGCCAGCTTATTCATTCCTTACATATTCGTCTTTTATATTCCGTTGGTAGGTTTTTGATTTGTATTTTAATAATGCAGTAAAAATCAAAAATGTATCAAAATCATGCTGTTTTTTCGCCTAAACAAGACTCGCCTCATCTGCATATGTGAAACAATGACCTTTTGTATAACATAAGTTTGATATGCTTGCTGCTTCATCTTCTTCTTCTTTCTTCTTCTTCTTCTTCTCCTTCTTCTTCTCCTTCTTCTTCTCCTTCTTCTTCTCCTTCTTCTTCTCCTTCTTCTTCTCCTTCTTCTACTCCTACTCCTTCTTCTTCTTCTTCTTCTTCTACTTCTTCTTCTTCTGCTTTTATTCTTCTTCTTCTTCTCCTTCTTCTTCTTCTTCTTTTTCTTCTCCTTCTTCATCTTCTTTTTCTTCTCCTTATTCTTCTTCTTCGTCTTCTTTGTCTTTCCTCTTCTTCTTCTTCTTCTCCTTCTTCTTCTTTTTCTTCGTCTTTCTTCTTCTTCTCCTTCTTCTCCTTAATTCCTCTGTGTCTTCTTGTTTGTCGTCTTCTTCTGCTTTTATGTGCTTTTTGTTCTTCTTTTTCTCCTTCTTCTTCTCCTTCTTCTTCTTTTTCTTCGTCTTTCTTCTTCTTCTCCTTCTTCTCCTTAATTCCTCTGTGTCTTCTTGTTTGTCGTCTTCTTCTGCTTTTATGTGCTTTTTGTTCTTCTTTTTCTCCTTCTTCTTCTCCTTCTTCTTCTTCTTCGTCTATCTTCTTCTTCTTCTTCTTCTTCTGTTTTTTCTTGTTTGTCGTCTTCTTCTTCTTCTTCTGATTTTCCTAAGCCTTCTCCTCTTCTTCTTCGTTTCCTTCTTTATCCATTTTTATCGTCAGTACGACCATATTATAATATCATATAATTACATTTAAATCCATAGAAATTTACAGCATAACAGACTTCTACGAATTCAGAGAACCACTTTTAGTGCTAATGGGAATCTGAAAATCTTGTAAGTATTAATTGAAGGCAATATTAGTAAAGGTTCAGACACGGTACAACATTGCGCGCAACAAATAATCAAATACTTTTCTGAAGTTTAAAGGGGGACTCTGACGAAAATCGTTCGAAATCTAATTTAGCTGAAACTTCATTGAATAATTCTTCAAGGGTCTAATAATAACTAGTTAAAATCTTTTTTCGATATTCCAGAGGGAAGTACTATATTTTTATGAATCTTTAGAGGAGTCAGTGACGTCATCTACTCAACCCAACATTCAGCTCCATACATTTCTTTGTAGTTTTGTGATCGAAATATCTCAATGTTTTGTTCAGATAACAGCTCTGCATTGAACAAAACTGGTCAGACAATCAATCCTAAGCACATACAAGGTAAGAAAACTCCTTCACACAAACTTTCAGCTTCATAGATATAAAATAATTCAAGAAACAAAGCACAAAGAAATGTATGGAGCGAAGCCGTGTTGATCGTTTGGGTTGAGTAGATGACCTCACTGATACTTCTAAAGATTCATAAAAATGCAATACTTCCCATAGGAATTTTGAGAAAACACATTAACCAGTAATTGTATGGCTCTTTGAGATTATGTCAGTGAAGTTTCAGCTAAATTAAATTTCGAACGATTTCCGTCAGAGTCCCCCTTTAAACAGGAAGTTCTGGTATAAAAGGGGGGGCTCCGCCCCCTTACACGTCAGATCCGGAATTCAAAATTTGAAATTTACATTCAAGATGGCGGACGGCGGCCCGCGTTGAAATGAAGGATCAAAGAAATCAAAATAAATCTTGACAAATGATATTGTGATCGCTTGTTTTCTAATAAAAAACCTTAATAATGAAGTTATCATGTACATGAGCTTAGTTTAATTCAATTCACGAACAAAAACAATAACTTTTATCGATACACCTTCAAAATGTAAACAAAGCGTACGATGACTACTACACTTGGCGCGAAAAAACTTGTTACTTTCCCGCCATTGTTTATTTACCCTGGCGGCTTTGACACTTCGGGACGTGTTTTCACAACATGGACGACAAAACTTCAATTCGTGCCAGAAAAAGGTGCAGGTTTACGCTTCAATTTGAAGATACAGAAGAGCGGCTTGCACTACTACGAAAGAGAATTGAAGCTTCAAAGGAAAGGATCGGCTTCACCAACAATTTACGTTGGATGGAGTCGATCCTTGACAAAGTTGAGTCCGAGTCCATGCAGGAATCAAATGTCATCGACGAGAAGAAAACTCAACTTCCTGTCGAGGCCCCGCCTACTGCTACAAGTCTGTCCACTCCGTCAAAAGTAGAAATCCACACAGCTCTGGACGACGATGACGGAAAGTACTTCATCGCTTGCACTGCTACTATTCGTAGTTTGGTGAAGCGCTTTTCGGAGTCGAAAGGATGCTGTCCTGTTTGCCGTGGATTTCTGCTTTTGGACAGTTTTACAATGGAAAGGAGAGGTCACACATCACGAGTGTCGTTTCGTTGTTTCAATAACCACGAAATTGTTTGGTTCAGTTCGCCCATTTTACAGTCAAAATATGTGGCAAACCTGAGGTAAGTAAATTTACGAATCTACACTTTACACTCTACATGTAGATGATCGATTGTTGGTCAAGTTTATTACTTTATATACTGTTACAGAGTAATACATGGCTTCATGAGTTCTGGCCTCACTGAGACACAGTATCGTGGCTTCATGGAAGCTGCATCTCTTGGCTCAATTGAGCACACATACCTTGATACAGGTACATTTTTTTGACTGCTGTGAGTGTGATATAAGTATAATGCTATCTATTTACCTATCATAATCTTTTAAATTTTATTTTATAACTGAGTCCCAAATTGAGTCTGATTATTATGACATTGATTGACATACAGTGTTCATTGTATCCAGTACAAGTCTATATTTGTTTGTTTACTTTATCTTGCAGCCCTGAATGGATGATTTATGATCCATGGATATTCCAACTCACAACAACATAAGTTTATTTATTTTCTTGCTTTTTTATTTTGAATGTATAGCCTGCGTAGCCTGTTGCAGGGACAAAAAGGAAGGGAAGAGAGGGCGAGGGAAGGGGGAAGGAGAGGGCCCCCTCCCTCCTCCTCCCCGGTCTGCCCTTGCCCCTCCTTTCCCCTCCCCTCCTTTCCCATCCCCTCCTTCCCCTAGCTCTCTTCCCTTTTTGTCTCTGCGCCATATTCTCTGCGCCAGGCTAAGCAGGCTAATTTGAGTTCATCCATCATTGTGTACAATGTACATATTACTTTTTCATTCATTTATGCCTTCAAAAAGTGAACATTCATTCACAATATATGCTTTCCATATATAATGTACTAATTTTGTATCCAATGTAGTAACTTACCACTGTAGTCCTGTTGTAAATTACTATTTCACTAATATCAAGCTTTTGGATATAGTCTTCAATAAACTAGGTTACACAGCAGCTATTGAAGCTGTATATCATGGTTGTTTACAATCAGCAATGGGGGAGATACAGAGCGAGCAGGCTTACATTGATAATGATGGTGATGTAAGTCCAATATTGTCTGAGATTTATTGTATTTGGAATATTATTGACTATAAAATAATGACTGTCCTGATTTATAGATTATTGTAACAGACGCTAGACATGACTCGTCCAGAAGTGCTCAGCACACAACAGTAGCAGCACTGTCTTACTAGTAAGTACAAATTATTGAGTGTACAATGCTCAGCACACAACAGTAGCAGCACTGTCTTACTAGTAAGTACAAATTATTGAGTGTACAATGCTCAGCACACAACAGTAGCAGCACTGTCTTACTAGTAAGTACAAATTATTGAGTGTACAATGCTCAGCACACAACAGTAGTAGCACTGTCTTACTAGTAAGTACAAATTATTGAGTGTACATCTGAGTAGAAGTTATTCAATTATTACTACTGTCATCAATTTTTATTTAATTACTTTTCTTGTAGCAACAAAAAGGTGATTGGCACAATCAACTGGTCAAATCAAGATCTGACCCCTTCAGTTTCACGTGAGGTCCCCATGACAAAATTACTTTTCGAAAAAATTGAGGAAATGGGTATGAAATAACATTATTATTATAAAATTGTATTCAAATTTTAGTGGATGATAGAAATTAAAGTTGAAGAAGCTACATGTATTATTAATATTGCCATGATTAATGCCTTCTGCAGGTCATTCTATAGCTGAACTTGTACATGATAATGTACCTGCCATCCAAAAATGGGCAATCAATGAAAAGCATATCATAAACTCCTATGATACTTGGCATGGTAACTAAAATACCTTACTTATTATACTCACAATTTGCAAAGTTATACTTCTGAAAATAACTTTACTCATTCAATTAAATAAATGAATTTCATATTTTCATAAATAGGAGGTAAAAATGTTAAAAAATCTGTGTCGAAGGTCGCTAGTGGGACGAAGAAGGAGGAGGGTAAAACCTGGTTTTCAGATCTATCAGATAAAGGTAAAATAAGGTGAAACAAATGTTGAATTTGCAATGAAGAGATCGAACAATTGAACTATATACAAATATGTTTGAAAACTTCTCAAAATGTTATACTTCAGTCTGGTAGTTTTAATTTTTGACTTCTTTGAATACAAACTTTTGGAATACTATATATGTCCATTAATTAAATAATTAACATAGTACGCCATTAAAATTTACTAAATGAATAGACTTGTTACAGTCTTTATTAGTCAAAGCAACAAAGACCCATTTTTACTACACCATGAAGAGGTTCAGTGATATCAATGGCAATCAGGAAGAGTTTCGGTTGGCATTATTGAATATAATATCACACTACCAGGTAAGCAGCTGTTCAATGAGTTGTGTAGGGGGCTTTCATTTATCAGGACAGGAGGAATTGGCAAGATTGTGTGTGTGAGAGGGGAATTCCATCGAGGGGGTGGTATGGAATGGGGAGTTGTATGTTTTTCTATCATGAGAGGGGTGGGGAGGGGGATATTGTTAGCTTACATTTTATGATCTTACCAAACCCACCTATGGTGATAATTGAAAGTCCCCTAAGTACAAAAGTATCATGTAATGGATGCTCTGATATTTATGAACTATTAATTTTCCCATGGCTCACGTCATCTTGACTTTTTTTCATGATGGAATAACATAACATGCATGCTCATTGGCTAATATATCTACAAACTATTTACACATGGACGCTTGTTAGCTAATAATATAACGACTGAACCACATTACAGTGGAACTTATGTATTCAATCTGGGGGGGGGCACTAAGGGTATTTTTGGGTAGGGGTTTGCCGCGGACACCTCAAAACCCTGACCCTATCCCAGACCTAAAATTTTGATTTTCCATACCCTATTCCAGACTAAAGCTTTAAAATGTATAATAATAATAATAATATAATAATAATGTATACCCTATCCCAGATTGAAAGCGTGCTAAAGGGATATGTAAACTGATAGCGACTGATAATGGTGTTATTGCAGAAACCATACCCTATACCAGACCAAAACTTACCCCATCCTAGACTAAAAGTGCAAAAACGATACCCTACCCCAGACCTGGGAGCTCAAAAACCATAACCTTTCCCGCAGCACATACCCGTATAGCGTATATAGGGGAGTAAACCCTGCCCCCCCCCCCCCCCCCCCCCCCCCCCCCCCCCCAGTATTCAATCACATGTTTTTCTCCATTCTACACTGTTATTTCATCTACAGGGTAGCCATTCACAATGCTCAGCTGACAGTAGATGTCACATGGTGGACTATGTATGCAGCAAGAAGCCTTTGGTAGATCCAAAGGCTATTGAAGCATTCAGGAAAGCCATGACTGGTACACTAATTTACAGAAACCCACAAGACTATATGAGAGTAAGTTTAGTAATCTTTAACACCTATGTTTTTTATTCATTATGTGGCCATTGATGAATGATTTATTTCAGTGTCGTGACAGCTTCTGGATAGAATCTTTCAATTCTGCCATACTGATGTATGCACCAAAAAGAATCAGCTTTGGAGATGAGAGTTATGGCACTCGTATTCAACTAGCAGTTCTTGACTGGGTATGATATGCCATACATGACTTTATTATTCCACTTGTGCGTCATTTTACTATATAAGGGCAAGAGACCACGCAAAAATGGGTCAAAACTTCAGGAAACAAAGAAACAAAATTAATTGTGGAATAATAAACCCCTTATTAATTTCATGGTTTGACAAATAACACTCACAGACATATTACTCATTGCTCATATTTTTCCTCATCCTACAGGCTCAGACGTAATACTATGCAACTCATTAAATATCCACACATATTATCTGTCAAACCATCAAATAAGCTGTACTATATGTAATCTGTATATTGATTTGCTGTTCATTTAGCCATTGATTACAACATGCATAGTTTGATTACTGACAACTACACCTCTAACTGCAAAACACAAAATTCCACAAAAATGGTTCTTAGTAAATCCAATCCTTGTTTGTAGGTCATGTTGTAATTCATAATATTAAGTAAATGCTTGTTCATCGATCGACCTGGTATTTATTTTGGAAATAATATTATAATAATATTTTGTAGCTTGCTAGATCATCATTAGTTTTGCCTGTACTTCTCTCTTTCTCTCTTTTATTTATTTATTCATTCATTCATTCACTTATTTATCTATTTCATTTCCTCTTTTACTTATCTTTTTCCTTCCTGTTCTTATATTATGCTCGCACACCGTAACATACATGTTTCTTTTGCTTGCTTGTTCCTCACACGCTTTGTGCTTGCTCTCACATCCCATTAGTTTTTTTCAACGTTGTAATGATCGACGCCTTCATGTATACACACACATTGTAACCCTAAAGATGAGTGTGTAGCTCGAAAGCTCGGTTTATTTCCAAAATAGATTCCAGGTCGATGAAACAAGCCTTTTCTTACCGTATTATGAATCTTTAGTAGTTGCAGTATTTATAGATGGTATAGTACTAAGTCATACTAACTTGTAACTTCTTCTTTTTTTCAGAATGAAAATGTCAACAGAGAGGTGTTCTCTCTCTCCAGCATTACCAGTATGCAAGGAACCCTGACAGAATGGCCCCTACAAGGGTGCGTCTTCCAAAGACGTACCTTTTTAGGGATACCATATGGACTACTTTTTTTTCAGGTTGTTTGTAGTTTTTTTTCAGATGACCAAGGGGAAGATGGCTGTGTGTCATCTCTGTGCTGCTTGCAAAAAAAAGGCTCTTTTAGGAGCCACTGATTATCATAAAAGTGAATGGTATATCAAATGCACAAACATTTTTATTTACACAACTCGGTATTGTACATGTACAGGTAAGTTGTATCCGTTATGTTGGCAAATGTCTTTTTTCATTGTTACAATAAAATGGTTAATATCAATAAACTGCATTTTTGCCAATGTTGTTGATGTATTTGATTTTGTACTCCATTGTAATGTACTTCAATGGTAGAAAAATATTGTTATAATAGTCTCTGACATGTATTTTTGTGAATACCAATGCTTGATTCAATAAGTATAATATTATTTTTACACCTCAGTATAATAAGTAATATATACAACATGAGGGACCAATCTTTTTGGGATTTACTAACTTGAGTCGCAGGCGAGAGTTTGTAAAATCCCATACAATTACTTATCGAATTCCACAATGTATAACTACATGTTTACTATAAATTTGATGATAGGAAACAATTTGGCTGAGGAAATCCAAGTTAAAATCTGTGCAAATGAGGATGATTTTGTATGTGATTTACAGGGTCAGGTCTTGTGTAGCTGCACAACCTGAGTCCTGGCTATTGTTCTATTGTCGTTCTATGTATTGTTTTTCAGCTCCTAGGTGATTACGTGGTGAAATAAATTATTATTATTAGGACAATTTGTGTGCACAGCTACACAAAGACCTTGCCATTTACAGATGTCCTCCACTGTTATTATTTCTATTGTATTTTCTTCATGAATTATTCATGAATTCAATAAGGTGAAATAAAGTTTTAAAAGACCAAAATTCTGAAGAAAACAAAGCCAGCACACGCTTGATGGCATGACAATGGCATCTCGATGGCATGACAATGGCATCAGTAGTGCACACTTCAACAAAACACAACAGAATCCTCAAAGTCCTTGCCATTTTTTTTACCCTTCTCATTTTTTTAAAATCAAAAATCCAGTTTCTATTTAATAAAACAAATAGACCAGCTTTTCCATTGCTCCGTTTAGTAATAAAGCACTTGCCTGAGAGCACTCGAGAAGTGTGGAGTGCACTTGCCTAATGGCTTGTGCTCTCCCTACACTTATTTTGTACTCATCATTTCCTTGGTGCTGTATTACTGAATGGAACAATGAGCTAACAATGGAAAAGCTGGTCTATTTGTTAAATCATACAAGATGTAAGAAACAGGTACATGTCAATTAAACTTCCTCATAACCTATATGGGATATATTTTCAATATTTTATACTTTGAACCAAATTTCCACTCACTTGTTTGAATGTGTCAGCTGGTCTAATACATGTACCGTAGTATAAACGACAGTAAAATCAATGTAATTTGTTAATAAAAACATAGACTCCATGTAAGTTGCACCATAGTTGATAGAAAAGAATGGTTACGAAGCCCAGGAAACTTCAAAGGGTCTGTCAAAAAAGCCAACATGGATGTTGAGTAGGTCGCTGTAACTGTGTACAATCTTTTGGATGTTGAGTAGGTCACTGTAACCCGGGGGGGGAGTACTCCCATATATGGGCTATGCGGGGACGTGCTGCTGGATAGGGTATGGTTTTTTACCTCTGTCCTGGACAGGGTATATATTTTTATGTGAGTCTGTCTTATACAGGATATGGTAATGCACAATTGTTGTCGTTAAATATGGTTTTTATCCGGTATTTAGCCATCCGAGATCCGAGACACTTGCCGATCTTTAACAGGTCATCAGTCAACATAAAACATGTTAAAATTGTGTAAAAGAAGACAGTGTGTATTTTGCCCTTTGTCCTAAACAGAGTCCTAAAATAGAGGGTGTTGTCCTAGACAGGGTAGGTATTTTAGATTTGTTTGTCCTAAACAGGGTCAGGGTTTCACAAACATGGGTCAAGTACTCCCCCCTGGACTGTAACCCTAACCCCCCCCCCCCCCCCCCCCCTGGACTGTAACTGTGTACAATATTTTGATTTAGACTCCAATGCTATGGTTAATGATGTTTGCTGAGTTTCAAAACCATTCCTTTCTAATGTAATAAAACTATGGTTGCACCTTAGTAGTACTCATGCTCGTCTATGACCCATATATGGCATATGAGGAGGGTTTGGCCACCTATTTCTAACATCTTGTACTACACACCAAGGCATCACTTCTCTGATGTCAGTAATGTGACACCCCAGCTCCTGTTTTCTTTCAAGGTAAAGCTCATTAGTCCATAGTCCTTCTTTGCATAATGACGAGTAATAAAATCTGTATTCCTTCAGACGCTTTGTGTGGTTTGTTGGTCTCTCAAGTCCTCTTGGTCTTCCTGGTAAAACCACACAAGGCGTCTGAAGGCAGAAAGGACATTCTTCAGCAGTAGATTCACTAAAATGGAAGTAAAATATTTATCAGCACAACCACACAAAAAATAAAGAAAAACACAACGGTCTTTATACATATGGGATACAAAATATTGATTTTTATGTAGTGCCATTTTAGAGTACCATGGTATTTAGTTGTTTGTATACTGACCATTTATTAATTTCAGTTTTGTGTTATATCAAAAGCTTACCTTTTCAGTTTGATTGGATTGGTAGGTTTCTTGTCACCTAATATATAACAAATCAACATTAGAAAATAGTGGTTCATGAGATCAATAAATTATTTGTCCTCAAATTGGTGGTATTTAGCACTAAATAGTTTGTACTGTTTCATGGTTTTAGTGTTTGCACTCTAATAATAATAAAGTTCTTTATAATAATAATAATCCTTATTTACAGTGGGTGAACAAATACAGCAAATATACAAATTTAAATTATGTCAATTTATGTCATGCAGTTCTTTATGAATATGCTTACAATATTATAAAGTTAATTCTGAATTTGAATAATAATATGATATTATTATTCAAATTCAAACATCTCGCATCGCTGTAAGTAAAAAACCACACCCACACAAATACGATAATGAACACTGTTTCTGTTTAGCCTGCAATAAATCTATAATAGTTTGTTCAAGTATCAGCGAACATGACGCTAATAAGCTTACATTGTCATTTGTATGCGAAAAGAACACTACTTTTAGGTAATTAATGTAGAAGAAGTTCAGTCTTATTAGGAGATTAACAGTACTTGGAAACACATGAAAAAGAAGTGTTATTGTTTGGGGAAATGAACGATGCCTATACGATCAGCAAAACCAAAAAAGTTGTCGAAGAGATGAGACGCCATATTGAAAACATCGATCGTCTTCACAACTACACACAAAGACAGCATGACTTACCGACTTCGATTTTCAGCTTTTTGCTGTGCCTCCGCCCACTATTATTGCCTAAAATCAAACAAAGAAGAAGAAGAAATGAACATTTCTTCTAAAATTGGCGTGAAATTGATCGAAATCCAACAGCGAGCAACCACCGTTCCACCATGATTCCCGCCATGAAATCTACAAACGCGCGTCTTGTTTTCGCGGGCTTTGCATAAATTTATGCGCCGGCGCATAAAACTACGTTACCTGTCTTCTTTTTCTCCTCAGGAATCAAACTGCCTTCAATTTCTTGAATATACTTTAAAAAGTCTGTTTCCAGTTCTTTATTTATTTCTACAGTAAACTAGAAAACAACAATGAATTTGTTTGGTGAGGACTCAAAAAATATAAGTTATCGTCAAAATTCAACAAATTGAAACAACTTACTTTCACGGTTGAAGACATCTTGACGAAAACAAAATTTTGATCTAGTCTTTCTTCAGTTTTCTTGTGTTAATTAAATAATAGAATAATATTGAAAAATGGTTCAAATTATCACTTTTGCCTTCGTGAAAACACCGAGTCTTCGTCGAGGCCGCGCCGATAGTTGCGGAGATCCGCACTCTACGGTGATTGACAGGTAACTGACTCGACATTGGCCTGGCCACGCGCCTTTTATACCGGAATTTCCTGTTTAAGAAAAAGTTTTCGCCTCAAAATGCTCAATAAACAACAGTACAGGTAGTTTTTCTGCACTCATCTACAGCATGAATTCAGCATGAATAAATTACAACTCACTCCTCTTACGTCACAGACCAGACCTCTTTGTGATTGACCATACTCGGTCAAAAAGCACAGGGATCCCAAATTAGACAGTTGTCTGTCCATTGAAGGCTTATAAAACATACAAGAACGCGCCAAAATCAATTTATTTTTCGAAATTCTTAGTCCATATAAGTTATATTTTTAATCTAAAAAATAAAAGAAATATGGGTGATAGGCACTTTAATTGTTTTTCATTTGTCTTAATATATGTAATAATACTATGCCCACTTTTTGTATATTTTTCAAACATTTTATAGTTTTTAATTTTTTATAGTTTCATTTGATAAGTTATTTCATTTAGTTTACATATACTGTTTGAATTTATACGTTTTATATAAGAGAGGGCTCACTTGACTTCCTCTGTAAATATATTATTTATTATTATTCTTTATTAGTATTATTAGTATTACCTGTAGCATGTACGATTTCAGCGCGTGTCTATCTTTATAACTTGCGCGCTATATTATAAAGGAAGTAGGTATTGCAGCCGGAGGTGGACACACGCTGCAACAGTATTGTCCGATAAAAAAATAAAAAAATTGTCCGATATTTTTGCGTAAAAGTTTGTGAATCTAAGTTTCAGCAAAATCGGCGAAACCAAAATAAACAGGTTATGTATTTTAGTCATGAATTTGAATGCTGTTATATAACCTGTTGATTTTGGTTTCGTCGATTTTGGTGAAACTTAGTTAGAATATTCACCAAGTCAATTGAACACGATTCACAAATATTTTTTTGAGCGCGTTTAAAACAAGGTCCATGTCCATTGTAGCTCCGATATCACTAAGAGTATTTGCGGAAAGGGAAATCGAATCGCTTCAACTTTCTGCAAGTCTGATAGTCCATCACGCGAATATTAAAAAAAGTTATGGCCGAAGTTTTATTTCAGACGAATGCGTCTGGAATTTCGACGGAGTCACCTTAAGTGGTAGAGCGCGCAAAATCAAAACATTGGCGCAATGCAAAGTATTATTTTTGAAGAAATAGAAAACGAGCGCGCGTGCTATGTGCAGATTTATTGCACGAGGGGACTGATCAGATGATCAGAACACGAGAGAAGTGTTAAGAGCAGCACGACGCGTAGCGGTCAACACTTCTCGAGTGTTCTGATCAGTCCCCAAGTGCTATAAATCTGTACATAGCACAGCGGGCAAGTTTTCTATTTCTTTTATAAAATAATACGCATCCTTTGGCCAATCAGAGCGTGCGTTATATCATAGTTTTTTTTATAAAGTGAAATATCAGTCCTGAAATAGTGGCTTCGTAAAAGCTCGCTGCAACTGCACAATAGACCTTTTTACCGATACTGCGGCCATTTTGGATTCTATTGTTTTGACTAAAACATTATGGGATGCTCAGGGTGCAAATGACCCAAAAACTGTAGAGAGTGGAATCGCATCAATATATTATATTTCTATGTCAATCTAGCCATAGTGTTGTATGACTTACTATCTACATGTGTTGTGTATTGTTGTATAATTTTTTGTACAAATTCATTGCTTTAAATTAGGTTTTCGTAGGTTTTCGTAGTTTTTCATGGCCAAATGGTTACTAGCTTGCACCCTGGGCATCCCATAATTTCTCCATAATTCAAGATGGCCGCCGTATCGGTAAAAAGGTCTATTAATATGTATTATTTGGTGGTGGCTAAATGGGATACCTCAAAAGGACCTCATTAATATAAAACAATAGAACGATGCAGTAACACAATAGATTCGTTCTATTGTTTGGTCGGCCAAGGGCGGTTTGGGTTATGGAAACAAGCCTTTACCGTATTATTTTATCTTGAATTAGTTAATTAATTTAATCAGTTAACTAATTAATTAATTAATTATATTAATCATTACTTATTATTTTATCTTGTATTAAATTCCAGGAGGCTTGGTTACAATTTTCTTAGAGAAATCAAGCCAACAACTTTCAACCCTTTAACTGAGCTTCAAATACTGTGAGTACTTGTGACTAAGTTGACCGTGTCAGGGACTGGTAACTAGTTTGTTGCGCGGAGAATTATGGGTCAATCAGTTTTGGTGACGTCATATCTTTAATACGGTGGAAACTTTATCTTGAGGCACAGAATAAAGGTACTATGTACCAATAGAACTTACCAAACTCGATAATTAAGTAATTCACGAGCAAGACGTAATAGTGGGATGATTCAGTATTTTGTGATTTGAGCTTCACATTTGCGATTATTTTTTTCACATTTGCGAGTTACTGACTACTTCCGGTGATAGCATACACATTATAAATTCGATCAGCGATTTTTTTCTGAAATTATGCGAGGTTTAATTCTCTCTCTTTCACGTTTAGAGATCTTCAGAAGAATCTCCTCACGACACTTGAAGGCACAACCCTTGGTGGACAGATAAATCTACAAATCTTGTGAGCTCATCTGCATTCATGCTCGAGGATCCAGCGGCAAAAACCGCTGGATCCTCGAGAATGATTTTACAGTTATTTTTAGTACTATTTTTATTTTGAAATTCATAAATTTTTACATACATTGGGTACATGTAGTATTAATACCAAAATACACTTCAATACTAAGCAAGTGAGTCGTTTTCGTTTGAGTGAGAAACCGGCTATGGTACCGTGACACTCAAATGGCTTCCTTTCTGAACCAATCAAAAAGCATGCAGATGCAACTTATCCAATCAAACTCTTTCAATACGACACGGTACCGTGACACTCAAAAGGCTTCCTTTCTGAACCAATCAAAAAGCGTGCAGATGCATCCCATCCAATGAAACTCTTCCAATACGACACGGTACCGTGACACTCAAATGGCTTCCTTTCTGAACCAATCAAAAAGCGTGCAGATGCAACTTATCCATTCAAACTCTTCCAATACGACACGGTACCGTGACACTCAAAACTCTTCCTTTCTGAACCAATCAAAAAGCGTGCAGATGCATCTCATCCAATGAAACTCTTCCAATACGACACGGTACCGTGACACTCAAATGGCTTCCTTTCTGAACCAATCAAAAAGCGTGCAGATGCAACTTATCCAATCAAACTCTTCCAATACGACACGGTACCGTGACACTCAAAAGGCTTCCTTTCTGAACCAATCAAAAAGCGTGCAGATGCATCTCATCCAATCAAACTCTTCCAATACGACACGGTACCGTGACACTCAAATGGCTTCCTTTCTGAACCAATCAAAAAGCGTGCAGATGCAATTTATACAATCAAATCTTCCAATACGACACGGTACCGTGACACTCAAATGGCATCCTTTCTAAAGTAATCAAAAAGCGTGCAGATGCATCTCATCCAATCAAACTCTTTCGATACGACACGGTACCGTGACACTCAAATGGCTTCCTTTCTGAACCAATCAAAAAGCGTGCAGATGCATCTCATCCAGTCAAACTCTTTCGATACAGCACGGTACCGTGACACTCAAATGGCTTCCTTTCTGAACCAATCAAAAAGCGTGCAGATGCATCTCATCCAGTCAAACTCTTTCGATACAGCACGGTACCGTGACACTCAAATGGCTTCCTTTCTGAACCAATCAAAAAGCGTGCAGATGCATCTCATCCAATCAAACTCTTTCAATACGACACTGTACCGTGACACTCAAATGGCTTCTTTTCTGAACCAATCAAAAAGCGTGCAGATGCATCTCATCCAATCAAACTCTTTCGATACGACACGGTACCGTGACACTCAAATGGCTTCCTATCTGAACCAATCAAAAAGCGTGCAGATTCATCTCATCCAATCAAACTCTTTCAATACGACAAGGCGCGGTGCGGTAACTTTCCCACTCGTACGAAAACGACTCTATAATATTATACTGTACTACTCTACCTAGTACTACTCATCTGTATTTAAATTGTCTTGAATTCATCTTCAAGAAGAAGAATCTCTTCCACGCACATTCTCATTATTTCTAATGTTCTTTGTAGATATTTACAGACAAATTTGATAAACGATCTTCACAAGAACACACTGCTTACAAATACCAATCTGAAACAACTGTAAGTTGAAGAAATAAATACTTAGTAAGCGAAGAAATTAGGAAGGAAAGAAAGAAAAAAGGAAGGAAAGAAGGAAAGAAAGAAGGCAGGAGAGAAGGAAGGAAGGAACGAACGAAAGAAAGAAGGAAGGAAGGAAGGAAGGAAGGAACGAACGAAAGAAAGAAGGTAGGAAGGAAGGAAAGAAAGAAAAAAGGAAGGAACGAACGAAAGAAAGAAAGAAGGAAGGAAGGAAGGAAGGAAATAAAGAAAGAAAGAAAGAAAGAAGGAAGGAAGGAAGGAACGAACGAAAGAAAGAAAGAAGGAAGGAAGGAAGGAAGGAAAGAAAGAAAGAAAGAAAGAAAGAAGGAAGGAAGGAAGGAACGAACGAAAGAAAGAAAGAAGGAAGGCAGGAAGGAAGGAAGGAAAGAAAGAAAGAAAGTAAGAAAGAAGGAAGGAAGGAAGGAACGAACGAAAGAAAGAAAGAAGGAAGGAAGGAAGGAAGGAAGGAAGGAAAGAAAGAAAGAAAGAAAGAAAGAAGGAAGGAAGGAAAGAAAGAAAGAAGAAAAAGAAAGAAGGATGGAAAGAAAGAAAGAAAGAAAGAAAGAAAGAAAGAAAGAAAGAAGGAAGGAAGGAAGGAAGGAAGGAAGGAAGGAAGGAAGGAAGGAGAGAAAGAAAGAAAGAAAGAAGGAAGGAAGGAAGGAAAGAAAGAAAACAGGAAGGAAGGAAGGAACGAACGAAAGAGAGAAAGAAGGAAGGAAGGAAGGAAGGAATTAAAGAAAGAAAGAAAGAATGAAAGAAGGAAGGAAAGAAGGAACGAAAGAAAGAAAGAGAAAAGGAAGGATGGAAGGAACGAACGAAAGAAAGTAAGAAGGAAGGAAGGAAGGAAGGAATGAAGGAAAGAAATAAAGAAAGAAAGAAAGAAGGAAGGAAGGAAGGAAGGAAAGAAGGAAAGAAGGAAAGAACGAAAGAAAGATAGGAAGAAGGAAGGAAGGAAGGAAAGAAAGAAAGAAGGAAGGAAGGAACGATGGAAGAAAGAAGGAAAGAATGAAGGAACGAACGAAAGAAAGAAGTAAAGAAGGAGAGAAGGTTGGAAGAAAGGAGCTACCGAATGAAGGAAGCAAACAAACGAAATCTTTTTTATGATGACGTTCTTCTTATATTTCTGATTTTCACGTGACGTCATATCGGCCATGTTGGATTCCGATAACAAAGCATTCCTCATTAGCTTCTCTTGTTTGTACCACCAACATGGCCGCTGCGTCTTTGTACTTTAAATGTCCAGGACAAAATAATAGTAGTATAAATCCCCCAGATATTGCAGGTGTACATGTTTTTGTTTACACCAAATTATCTCTGAACATCACGATAAGTTCAAACTTTTAACTACGATTTAGTTAAGCCCTTTCTAATAAAGACTGTATGGGCTTAACTAAATCGTAGTTAAAAGTTTGAACATCTATGACTATCAATTTTGTTTTAAAGCTTAATATTTTTAACTTCCTATATATTAAAGGTATCTACATGAAAATCGTATCAAGAACATCCCAAATGGAATCTTTAAAAATCAAAAACAGCTTCTAATATTGTAAGTTACTCTCCATTAATCATTAATGAAATGTTGCGAAATTTAACAATGAAAAATCACTGTCAACATCAACTTACAGTTGTCGGTTTGTCGCTCAACCATTCCATTCAACATCAACACGTGAAATCGATCAACTTCAACATTTAAAATACAGTCATTTGCAAAAATTCTGGCCGCTACGAAATATCAATATATATTCAATATATCGGATGCATTATGGGTAATTAAATAATCGAAAATTCGGCCCCTTAAAGCGGGTTAACGCCAGCAAAGTTGGTAGAAATATTTAGTATAATGTTTGTTTTAGTCTTACGTTTGTTGTTTGTACATTTTGCCTCATTTTTAAAATAAGTTAGGAAACTCAAAATAGTATTATTTAATTACCCATAATGCACCCGATATATTGATATATCGTGGCGGCCAGAATTTTTGCAAATGACTTTAAGATTAACTGTATACGTAAAACAACCTCAGAATCCATAGAATATCGAACCTAATATCACTGGGGGGAAATAAAGTCGCTGCAAAATCAACGTTAGAAATTAATTAATTAATAATCTTTATTTTAAGTGGGTTTACAAATCGTACAGCAATACACCAATACTGGTTTCCAATTTGGCCCACTAGATACAATAACTACTGATTACAATAATTACAGAACAATACTAGTTACAATTGAAAACACTGACATAGTGAGATAATATTTTACAATAAATATATAGAATGATAATATAACGTCAAGATCGACAAACCCTCGAACATGTCAACAACATATTTGTTTTATTTTTTTATTTTTTTATTTTTTAAATATTTTTTAGAATTTTCATTTTTTTGGTAAACCAATATTTTAAATCGATCATTGTGTTTTGTCTCTAGAAATCTCAGCAGTAACCAAATCACTAGACTTGATAAGAACGCGTTTGCTGGTTTAATGTCACTGGAAAAATTGTAAGTCGATTTTCGATTGATTATTACTGATATAACTATCAATTAGAGTCGTTTTCGTATGAGTGAGAAACCTACGGTACGGAATCGAAGACATTGTATTCAACCAATCACAGCGCGCAAAATCATCGCTCAACCAATCAGAATGCTTGGATACGGCATGATGATGGCGCAACACGGTCACCGCACGGTACGAACCGTACCGTAACTACTTCCCACTCATACGAAAACGACTCTAATATATACAGCCCTTTGCAAAAATTATGATCTGTAAATCAAGTATATCAGTATATCTATATATCGGGTGCATTATGGGTAATATTATTTTAGAGTTTTTCCACAAAATATGCAGCAGAGACTTACAAACAACAAACTAGAGACTAAATTACATAACATTCTAGAGTTTCACCAATGTTGCTTGCGTGAAACATCATTTACGGGACTTTTTCAATTACCCATAATGCACCCGATATATGGATATACTGATATACTTGATTTACAGAATTTTTGCAAAGGGCTGTATATAAATATCAATAATAATAACGCAAATATTGGATCATCATGTGACCAAAATACAGAGCTCGAGATTTGATTGGAGGGTTATTTGTGTGGGTATAATAACGCAAAATATTGGATCAACACGTGACCAGAATACGTAGATTTGATTGGAGGGTTATTTGTGTGGGTATAATAAGTATTTATGTTTGTCTCTAGATATCTACAGAACAATGATATCGCCGAGTCCAATGTGGATCAAGATGCATTTGATCCTCTTCGTAATCTTCGTTTTCTGTAAGTATATATACACCTGTTTTCCAAAATGTTGCACTTTTACAAAATACAAAATAGTAAAATAGCAAAAAAGGAATTAATTAGAAACAAAAGAAATGCACTCAAGCTGAACTCTGGCTTATTGTTTCTCTAATTAATTCCATTTTACTATTTTACTATTTTGCATTTTGTAAATGGGCAACGTTTTTGAAAACAGGTGTACGTAGATATTATTGTTTGTAGGTTCCATCAACCTCAACTCTCAAACAGATCCCACATTTGAACAACGTTCCGAAAGTGTGACGGCCAAGGAGCAATATTTCTAGTCTCCCTCGCACCCGTCTTTAGTTCCAACGTGACGGAACTAAAGACGGATGCGAGGGAGACTACAATATTTCCGGACAACATTTATGTCGTCCCGTAAATGGAACTGGAAGGTCAATGATACGACACCAATACGAGACCTTCCCTTATTCTTTTCATAAAGAATACTAATGAGGATGGCTTTATATAAAGAATACTAATAAGCAGTGCATTTCCGGGTATAAAGGTACATGCACGTGATGGATTTCGTCCTTTAGCTTCTGATTGGACGAATTACTCATGAATTATGCATGAGTTTTTGAAATACCTTTTTTATCCATCTTTTCGTAGGAAAGTTGACAGTTTCGTGATGTGTTGTTATGCTAAGCAGTCCAACCCTGACCTTCAATGCGAATCCCCCCACAACGAACTATCAAGCTGTGAAGACCTGCTGAAAATCCCCACCCTGCGTGTCTTTATATGGATCCTGGGACTGCTGGCGTTGCTAGGCAACGCGTGGGTGATGATTTTCTGGAACCACGTGGCACACATTGATCGTGGAGAGCGCGGGAAAAAGTCACGTGTTCAGTCGTTCTTGTTGTCAAATCTAGCAGTGTCCGACTTAATGATGGGTGTCTACTTAATCATTATTGCGTCACATGACGTCAAGTGGAAAGGAGACTACTTCCGGTATGACGTCACGTGGCGAAGCAGCAGAGCATGCGAGTTTGCAGGAGCATTATCCATGACGGCGAGCGAGGCCTCGATCCTAATTTTAACAACTATCACTGCCGATAGGCTTAATAGTATTGTTTTCCATATAAGGGCAAGACCATTCACCATGGTAACAGCACGCATTGTTTGCTTCCTTATATGGTTGTGCACGCTCACAATGAGCATCGTGCCAATTATTTTGAAGAGTTATTTCTACGACGAAAAACGTCGGATATCTTTCTATGGTCGATCGTCTGTCTGTCTCCCGCTTCAACTCTCCAGCGTGCGTACAGCAGGGTGGGAGTACGCTGTTGCAATCTACATCGCCTTCAATGGGTTTGCATTCCTTTTCATTCTCCTGTCTTACGTCGCCATTTTCGTAAAGGTCAGAGCGTCTTCCAAGGCCGTTCGTTCCAACATGAACAACGATGCAGCGCTGGCTCGGCGTGTCGTCTTGATCATCTTGACCGACTTCTTCTGCTGGATCCCCGTGGTTATCATTGGTTGCCTGTCACTTACACAAGGTTTTGAGGATTCCCAAGGCCAGGCCTACGCATGGATAGCTGTGTTCGTTCTCCCCATCAACTCTTCTCTCAATCCAATTCTGTATACTTTCTCAAATCCTCAGTTTAGGAGATTGTTTGCTTGTAAAAAGTGTTGCAGTCACCACGATGTTAGAGGTAGGAGAAGTAGTACTCAGTCATTGATATTAATACAGTCGAACCTCTACTAACGGCCACCTCGATCCCACAACGGCCACCTCTCTGTAACGGCCAAGGTATTCTGTCCCGGACACCAGCAAGCCCATACATTTATTCGTTTTTAAACCTCCCCACAACGGCCACAAAATTTCGTCCGCAGGTGGCCGTTGTGGAGAGGTTCGACTGTATCACCCGCTGATTGGTTAATTTGTATAAATAAGAGGACAGACAGACAGGTAAACGACGCGTACGTAAAAGCGCATACACGATTGTTATGTTGCCTTTTCTCTCAGCAAATGTCTACATTTTGTCCAGGTTTTTCTGTTATATTACTGTGAGAAAATCCGAAGCTGCGCAAATTTTTTCTTGATATTCGATCAATAAGAGGACAGACAGACAGGTAATTGACTCGTACGTAAAAGCGCATACACGATTTCTATGTTGCCTTTTCTCTCAGAAAATGTCTACATTTTGTCCAGGTTTTTCTGTTAAATTACTGTGAGAAAATCTGAAGCTTCGCTAATTTATTTTTGATCTTCGATCAATAGGACCGAAAGACAACCAACGTTGTGAAAACGAACTTCGACCTCTCCCACCCGACAACCATACAGTACACACTGTCATAGGAACACCAGAGGTAAGTTCGATCATCGTGCCTCTCGTAAGCGACCAGCCGTGTATTGTCAAGGAAAGCATGGTCGTTAACTAGAGGTGCTATCCTTGTTATAACGGTCGAGAAGATGGTCGGTTATGGAAGGCGGTCGCTTATAAGAGGTTATACATTACATATACAGCGACATAATCTCATAAGCGACCAGCCTAGTCTCGTCAAGGAAAAGCATGGTCGTTAACGAGAGGTGTTATCCTTGTTATAACGGTAGACAAGATGGTCGGTTATTGAAGGCGGTCGCTTACAAGAGGTTATTCATTTCAGCGACCCAATATCGTAAGCGACCAGCCGTGTATTGTCAAGGAAAGCATGGTCGTTAACGGGAGGTGCTATCCTTGTTACGACGGTAGACAAGATGGTCGGTTATTGAAGGCGGTCGCTTACACGAGGTTATTCATTACAGCGACCCAATATCGTAAGCGACCAGCCGTGTATTGTCAAGGAAAGCATGGTCGTTAACGGGAGGGGGACTCCGATACCAAAGTGGCGGGGATGCTCGTCGTCCCTTTTAGTTTTTTTTTTTCGTGTTTTGGTTCCACTTAGGGTGTCAGAAATAAAAATGACCACCAATAGAGTTTTCCGGTCCCTTTTAGGGTATTCAATCAACAGCGATATTTTAAAACTTCCTTAACTTTTAATAACATCGCTCTGTATTGTGTCACAACGTTGTCTTAAACTTGTAAGAGTGGAAGGCGTTTGTTGCTAGTGTCTTTTATACTATTAAAATGACTTTTTAAATTGGTCCCCGTTTTAGGGGTAAAAATATTCGCTGCCACGCCCACCAAGACAAGACTCCGGTCCCTTTTAGGGGTCATTTTCAAAATTTTCGACGAGCATCCCTGCCCCCCCCCCCCCCCCCCCCCGACGGTACGACGGTAGAGAAGACGGTCGATTATGGGAGGCGGTCGCTTACCAGAGGTTATACATTAGAGAGAAACTTGTCTCTCTGAGCGACCAAATCTCATGCATGAGCGACCACCAATTATGTTCCCTCTTTTTGTGTCATTTCTCAGGAGTTACCTCGTGTAAGCGTCCACTTCATGGTGGTCGCTTACTCGAAGTTCGACTATAGTGTGATTGATATTCGAGAATTCAATCAGAGTATTGCTTAGCCTGCTTAGCCATGCCAACAATAAACCAGATCCTATCGAAATCAACCAAAATAAAATATTCATGGTTTGGATCTCTTACGCCAGGAACGCCTGGGAGTTTTATCATTAGAGAGGAATTTCCCATAAATCATTGCGAGGTAGGAAAGATCCGCGAAGCGAGTAGGAGCAACTTTGTTTGACTCGGGCGGCTGCCATTTTTCAGGGGATTGGGAAGGACAGGAGGGGGAACGAGGGGGATTGGGGAGAGGAGGGGGAGGGGGAAGGAAGAGGAGGGATGTAAGTCAGATGTTCGTCGTAACGTAACCCATTGTTAAGAAGTGTGCCAATCAGAGATCGAGTGGCTGATGAAATAAAGCAACTTGCGAAGAGCTATTGGGAAAGCACTAGATAGCAATGACCTAAACCAGGTCAAGATTTGAATAACAATAGATGCCTCGTTCTACAAAGACATGTCCTTTGTAGAACGAGGCATATCTAACAATAGTTCCTATTGTTGTCAGGGGCGGATCCAGGGGGAGGGTTCTGGGGGTTGCAACCCCCCTCCCCCCCTATGGATATTTTTTAAATACTTGTATATGTCAGTATGTCTGTCCGTAGGTCCCTCTTGCCTTTCAGCTCTCTCCCTCGTAAGAATAATATAATTAATATAATTAATTCATACTGTTTGCACGACCATTCAACTTCGAGGGCGGTTTGACTGATAACTGAAAGAACCTGCCTTTTTTAGCGGCAAAAGTTCAAGGCAAGGTTTCATGTAAATATGAAATTTTTTGGAAAATTATTTAACAAATCCGGAAAAACACCCAAAGCAAATTTAAAGACTACACTTGTTGTTGAAATCGAGAAAATGTTGCCAAAAGTTATCTCTAACTCGAAAAAATCCGCGAAAAAGTGATTCGACTGTTCGGGTTGTTTTCGTAAAGTCACGTGATGTGACGTCACAAGTGGAACACGTGCACAGCGCTGAGAATGTACGAACTGAAATTGTTTACTAATTTGAAGGTGCTTTTTATATTTCTTCGCTTTTCGAAACTTAGTTTTACACACTAAGCTCACCCAAGAAGACTCTTCCAAGCATCTTTGTTGGATGTCCAATAAACTCACAATTTTACTGAAAAACCACCATTATACGACAAGGATAATGGCATTTTTAGGACGTGGCGTATCTGATGTAATTGTAAGAGAGAGGTATGGGATTTCAAAACCTGCTGATTGGCCAAACCAATCACGTGAGATTAAAACATGTGGAACTCGGTTTATATAAGAACTGTCGTATCAATCGCACGCCCCTTTCCTCGTTCACATTGGTTCATGAAGTACAAGAATTCTTCACTGAAAAGAAATGATACAGGCAAGTACTATATAGGGCAGTGTACTCGCGAGTATCCTGTAGCATATTACTTATTCCCCTGTTTTTAATTTTGCTTTCGCTGTTCCTCTCTATGGATAGTTTGGCACAAACAAACAGTTGTAACCGTATGCATCGTGCAAAAGCGTACGAATTCTTCGAATATAAACCCAACGTTCCAAGGCGTGTGATCGGCGAGGTCGTGTGTACCGATCGAGTTGTACATTGCAACGTCCGATCTGAAGGGTTCTAACTCATGTAAATCAGGCCGAATGGGTTTGAATTATGGCTTGATCAGGAATGTTCATGTTGCAATCTGAAGAATTGTTCAGTTTGGTAAATTGATGTAGTCGACGGATAAAGGAATGACCAAGAAGCAACACGTGGAGATGCCATAACTGTTCATAGGGGGAGTCAGCGAAGCCGTTTAGTCGTTAACAAGAAAGTTGATACAGTCAACCTAAGTACCTCAAAGTAGTTGTGGGGTCACAGGGGTTTAGGAAATCGCCACACAATGTCTGCACACTGGTGCATGGCGTGCATTTGAACAACTTGGTACAACTAAAGTTTTGCCGTAGTCTTGAGGGTGGCAATTCAGAGGTCATTGCGTCTAGTATCTGCTGTTATCTATAATGTTGAATACGTATATGTTTATACGAGTGTTAGTCAGTTCCACCAAAATTTGTGACAACCAATGCAAGATATATATCTGTGTACGTGTTTGTCGACCGTAGTCATGAGGGTGTGTCGTGGCTATATGTTAATTAGCACGGCAGTGCCAAGACAGGTCGTATGTAATACAACACGATGTGTGGCTTTGGTTTCTTGGGCATTGAGTAGCCAGTAGAGTGTACAACCCATTTTGGCCGCCGTGCTCGATCCACTCGGTACTCTTGCACGTGCGTAGGGAACTTGACTACTGTTAGATTTGATGGCTTATCATCATTTATCAGTGAATAGTTGATACGGTATGACGCTTGCGGCTTCACCTTGCCCTCTTGATGACCGGTAACATAAGTTGTCCGAATGTCACTCAAACTTATCATACTTCCATTCTTTCTTGTATGTCCCGACGGCCCTGTCCTGACGTTTCCTGCATGAGGTCAAGCTCGATGTCGCACGATGCTGGTTGGCTTAAGCGTCCTAAGGTTACCCTTAGAGCATTGCAATCGTTACTGGGTCTTTTGAACTTTACTTGCTCAGGAATTGTCCCTTGACGCGTACGCGTATTCCTCCGTCGAAGGTTTGATCTTATGGTTTACATTAGTAGTCGGCTAGTGGCCGGAATTGAATCATGTTGCAAGCGACGTCACATACCACAAAAATTAATACTAAAATTTGGTTCTGAATCCTATCAACTTGGTTCGTTGCGGGGATTTGTAGAATTGTGATACGAATTGGAAGCAATTTTAGAGTACACCGTCGCTATATCAAGCTCTAGTAGCGGCACTCTTTGAGAACGACGAATAATACAATAGATTCTTCCAGATTCTAATGTTATGCAAATAATGTGACAGGGTATTTTAAACACACAAATTTGTAATATTTGGAAACTTCGCTCGCTCATCAGGCTCGCGGTAAAGAAATGCTCTAGTGCTCCAATATTTGGACCAGAGTTGTTACGTTGATAGCTAGCTCTAAAAGTTTATATGCATTTTATTTTATTTGGCGAAGGTGATGATATTGCGGGATTTCGGAGCAGCCAAATGCAACGTGGTTGCAAACAAAGAATTTCCCATAGTACGTAATCGCGCCACACATCCGGGGGTCACGAACAGATGCGTGGCAATCTTTACTGATAACGCGGCATTGGTCGCCGTCATCAATCAGCAGACGTCGAAACATAATGTCTACGTGCGTGTTGGGACCTACTGGGTCTCTTAGCTAATTATCATAAAATAATCATTTGTTTTTTTAAACATTCGAATGAGTATTCCACCGTTCAACCTAAAATTTGACCAGAATTTCCACTTCCAGGTTTCCTTGAAAATTTCATATATTTATATTTATATTATATATATTTCAAGCCATAAGGCGTGTCACGTGACAAGACACGCGGTCAAGAACGTCAGAAAAATTCCGTTGAAAATGGTCTGTATAGAAACTGTATGTAGGACAACGGATAACATACAGTATGTATTGTTATCAAATGATATTCATAGTCCCCCGTAGTCTGATAATTGCATCATTTACGAAACAGGTCACGGGAACAAGTCAAAATTAACTTTTATTCTATTTTTAAAAGAGTCACGTTACTACAACTACTACAATAACCAAAAAAGCCTAAAAAGTTAAGGAGCCTAATTGTCATCTTAGAACTCTTAGGCCAGCTTTCCACGAGTAAAATACAAATGTATACCTATCTTCAAATTTAAAATGTGGTTTTCCCTATCCTCTAAACCACCAACGGCCTTAGTAAACATGCTCGAGTCGTGCTGATCCTATTTCTCGTTTCCGGGTCAACCCGTTCAAGCGAATTTCACCCGGAATGAAGTTGCCAACACTCCTTTGAGGGAGCTTCTAAATTCGGTTTTGACAGACGGGTCTCGCAAAATGTATAGATGAGCAAAGTTGTATTGCATCGACTTGGTATTGTACTTTATTGTTTCAATAGTTACCGAGGGTCTTTATTGTATTGTATTGTAATAGTTTGGCATACACTATTCTTGCAGTTAGTCTATTTTCCTTGCAGATGTCATGATTTCATGAATTTACAGACAACCAACCCAATTGAATGCGGATGTGGAAGTTCTGTTAAACTATATCAGCCATACCACTGGGGATACATCTACTACTTTGCCCAGTGTCACCAGTGCTCAGTTTAAAACAATTTCATAGGCGAATGCAGAGTTTATATTATATAGATAAATGTTCCATGTAATCGATTAACCTTGACACCCCAAAGGTTGCAGTATTGCATGGTTGGAGGTGCGGCGGGTCTATAACGCAGGTAGCAGGTAGCAGGCAACAGGTAACAGGTAACAGGTAACAGGTAACAGGTAACAGGTAACAGGTAACATGCAGGTAACAGGTAACAGGTAGCAGGTAACAGGTAACAGGTAACAGGTAACAGGTAACAGGTAACAGGTAACAGGTAGCAGGTAACAGGTAACAGGTAGCAGGTAACAAGTAACAGGAAACAAGGGAGGGGAGGGGTGGGAGGAAGGGGCTATCGGACACTCGATGTCATCACTGTGACGTCATCGTCAACGTCACGTTCTGATGCCACCATCAACTACAATAAAATGTTTCCTTGAACCGATATTGTATCAATTTGGTCAATGGGGTTTGTTGGTAAAGGAATTGAATGTGATAATACACATCCATAGCAACGAAGTCTGGCAAATAGGTAAGACCCCCCTAACGGGGTTCCACTGTACATCCTGTTGGTATAGTAACATAAATCAACACAACAAATTTGGTAATGTCTTCAATTAATTAATTATTATTATGAATTAGTTTTTGAAAAGCAAGAATAGAAACAGTATGATATAATAACGAACATAATCATTGAATAATATACAAATGATCGACTCGTGAGTGTTTTTTATATGAGTGTTTTTTTCTGGTAGCAGGCTGACAATTTCAGGTTAGTAAATTTACCTGTAATTTTTTATTAATGATCACGTCCAACTATCTTAAAGTGCTACTATGACGAAATTCGTATGATTGCTGAATAAATAATTTATTCGTAAAATAGTCTTTTAAGCTCCAAGATAGCAGTTTTAGTTGTTTTTAAGTCGATATAAGAATAAAGGAGTGAAATATTGGACTCTCAAAACAGGCAAAAATACGTCCGCCATTACTAAATCGTGTTCCTGCGAACAATAGACTGTGACGTCAGTTTCTCAATGTGAACGCGTCGCTGCACGGCTCCCTACACTGTATTTTTAGTTTAATCATGATTAAAACATTTGAACAAGAAACAGTGTCTTGAATCGCCAAAAAATGGCAGTGTTGATGCGTGTAAATTAGCCATGCGACGAATTTGCGATGAACGATGTTGAGAAACTGACGTCACTTCTATTGTACAATTAGTCACCGGCCAGGAACCAGTTTGAATAATGGCTGGCTCGAAATTTGTACAAAGTTTGTACATTTCGTGGAAGTTATTTTTATCGTAACGAAAAAACGGGTTGGATATGCCAGTTAATAAACATACTGACCAGGATACTAAAAATGCAAAAACATCAACCTCGCAAAATTTCATCATAGTAGCACTTTAAGTTTGATTCCAACACACATAATATATCGTCAAAAATATATACAAGATATGTAGTAATTACGTACATAGTAATTACCCTGTTGGTATATTAAAAATCAATATATACAACAAATTTGGTAATTAATTGAAGATAATTAACTAGATTTTGAAAACAAAGAACAGTAACAGTATGATAACAATGTGAATGAAAAAACAATTCTAATTCTCATTTGAAACTGAGCTCAATGAGACCATGCAAATAACAATGTGAATGAAAAAATCACAACATTGTTCTAATTCTCATTTGACACTGAGCTCAATCAAGGGTGAGACCAAACTCTATGAACATCATACGTTTGTGCACGTTGTTCAGTTGTCGCATCACCTCTCCACTGACTACAAGTTTTCCCTGTGTGACGTCGGACTTGGAACAGTCCAGAGCAGCAGGCACTAACGGGATGGAAGTACACCATTTCCGGTTTTGTACTGATTCTAATCTTAGTCTCGCCAACTGAAAAAGACTGAAAAAGTCAGCCAGTACTGAAAGAAACTCGTTGGCATCAATTAATAGTTCACGTTTATGATTTCACCGCAAACTTAGTAGAGAAACGCAGATTCGGACCCCCAGCGTAGTTTTCCGAAATTCCTTTCTACAAATTTCGTGTTTCATTTGGTCACATGACCAAAATCCCGCCAAAACCTATATCTATTTACTGTTCTTCTTTTCAAAAACTAATTAATAATAATAATAAATTAATTGAAGACATTACCAAATTTGTTGTGTTGATTTATGTTACTATACCAACAGGATGTACAGTGGAACCCCGTTAGGGGGGTCTTACCTATTTGCCAGACTTCGTTGCTATGGATGTGTATTATCACATTCAATTCCTTTACCAACAAACCCCATTGACCAAATTGATACAATATCGGTTCAAGGAAACATTTTATTGTAGTTGATGGTGGCATCAGAACGTGACGTTGACGATGACGTCACAGTGATGACATCGAGTGTCCGATAGCCCCTTCCTCGCACTCCTCCCCTCCATTGTTTCCTGTTACTTGTTACCTGCTACCTGTTACCTGTTACCTGTTACCTGTTACCTGTTACCTGCTACCTGTTACCTGTTACCTGTTACCTGCTACCTGTTACCTGCTACCTGTTACCTGTTACCTGCTACCTGTTACCTGTTACCTGCTACCTGTTACCTGTTACCTGTTACCTGCTACCTGTTACCTGTTACCTGCTACCTGCTACCTGTTACCTGTTACCTGTTACCTGCTACCTGTTACCTGCTACCTGCGTTATAGACCCGCCGGTTGGAGGTGCACGTTTCCAATTTTCCACTAAGTGGTTTGAGGGTTTTTCGTGTCCGGCTTGCTGCCTGTGTGATCGATTACTCTACTTAATTGCCTTCATTAATTTGATATACCTAATAAATTAGCTCTATATACACAATGCCGGTATATACGCGCAAATTCGAACTATGGGTCGCTGAAATTTGATGCTTTTACAACTTATCTTAGATCTGAAACTTTAAAAATGCAAACTGACAGGACAATATAAATGTGCAGTTAAACTGTATCGTAGTCTAAGGGGGGCGGTTCTGAAGTCCATTAGGCTTTTTGCACAAACGCGCTAGTCAGTTCCATTATTTATTGTTATTCACCAAGCGTATACATTTTGTTGGGACACTAGTTCAGTTGCCGTGCGATTGGCTAGGTTTTAGTCTCACATTATTGTTGGGTAGCACCGTGTGCTCCTATTTATGGCTTTGGCGAATATTCATTGTGCAATGAGAAACCATTTAAGTGTACAACCCATTTGGCCGCCTTTTGAAGGTGTGCTCTATGCACTTGGTATGCTCGCACTGTTTACATTGGATATTGACAGACGCTGCTACTTTTATCTCTTGTGAGATAACGCCATATGTGAACTAACGAGGGCCGCCTTTCCCTTAGACATTCTCATGTTTATCTGTGTGTTATAAGTTATCATTTTCTCTGCGTAAGCTAAATATATCTGGTTGGTCAGTCATGGGCTGCTACTAAGATACCTTTAGTTTCATTTCCGCCACACGCAAGTAACGGAGTGTTGACATAGGTCAGACATGGCTGCTATTTTCATCATTCTAAGCGGGCGTACGTGAACTTTCAGTTATCGACTCCCGATGGTCAGACATATCTGGTTGGTCAGTCATGGGCTGCTACTAAGATACCTTTAGTTTCATTTCCGCCACACGCAAGTAACGGAGTGTTGACATAGGTCAGACATGGGCTGCTATTTTCATCATTCTAAGCGGGCGTACGTGAACTTTCAGTTATCGACTCCCGATGGTCAGACATATCTGGTTGGTCAGTCATGGGCTGCTACTAAGATACCTTTAGTTTCATTTCCGCCACACGCAAGTAACGGAGTGTTGACATAGGTCAGACATGGGCTGCTATTTTCATCATTCTAAGCGGCGTACGTGAACTTTCAGTTATCGACTCCCGATGGTCAGACATGGGCTGCATCGGTGATATCCCGTCTTCATTATTACTGGTTCGGGTCTCGCGACCGCTCTGTGTAGCGTCTTGGTGGGGTGGCCACATTTCATGTGGCTTGTGGCGTGTATTCCCTCACCTTTGCTGAAGAGAGCTGATTTTAAAATATCGATTGTTTTGTTGTTGAATAAAAACGTCACATTTGTGGCCAAATTCATTCCATACAAGACTAGTTGTCATTTGATACTTAATGCTCTCTTCAACAAACGAGTGCGTCGCTACACAGAGCGCCCGCTCATCCCTTAATCTATCGTATGACACGGAATAAAAATTGAGTTTTGTTGTGTTACTATAATAAAACAACTCCAGATCTCTAAAAATTGCATTTCAGAGGTTGTAGATTTCAAAATTTTCTGGCGGGGCATACCCCCAAACCCCCCTAGTAGTTCGCGGCTTCGCCGCTCAGATAACACAACCCTCTGTTTAAAAAAAACTGGATCCGCCCCTGGTTGTATTGTTGTTATTCAAATCTTGACCTAATTTAGGTCATTGCTATCTAGTGTTTTCCGAGCTATTGTGCTGTATTTCTACAGTTTTCAGAATTGCAATTTTTTTTTTTTTACCACAGGTTTCTCGTCGCCAAGATCACGGAACGCGAGAATGTTACGACACCAGGTTGTAGAGAGTACACTGCATAGCACGTTGCCATTAACCCTAACCCTAACCCCCCCCCCCCCCCCCCCCCCCCCCCCGCCCCTCTTGCAAAATCTCTGGATCCGCCCCTGATGAATTCTATTGTTTGTATTATCCAATCACAATAGCTCTTCTGAGCAGCTGCGCGTGACCTCAAATAAATGACACGGCAGTCATTGGTACATTAGTTATAATTTGCATATTTATTACAAGAACAAGTGTCCATGACATGATCGTATTACTGTATTCTAAAAATTACTCAATTACGTTATAAAAGCAATAATTCAATTCAATTTAAACATTTGTGTGAACTAATAAAACTCGACGTCTTGAACAAATTCCAACGTCTTTGAGCAATGGCGGCCATATTGCATTGCAACCACGCCTTCATCCAACACCGTGACTATCAAGGGGTGAGTTGGTATTTCAAAATATTTATGTCGTATTTCCCACCACTCAATGTAGTCATCGAATAACAAAGGTTGCCATGGAGATAAAGACAATCAGAATTATCATGCATTGCGGTTTTAGCCACGGAAAATGAAGTTGCAAGTCGACCTATGTCAACTTGTGGTCAGGTCTTCGTGTAGCTGCACAAAAGTCCTGGCTATTGTTCTATTGTCGTTCTATGTATTGTTTTTTCATAAAGAACAATAGCCAGGACAGCTACAAGAAGACCTTGACCAACTTGTTTTACGTCTGACCACACACTGGTCACGTGATCAAGTACAAGAATAGTCGAAGCCGGTGAATCGTAGTTTTGATTGAAAAGGCTGGTTCCGCCAATTTATGTGTTTAGAGCGTGTGCCGTATGTCCCTATTACTATGGCAACCTTATAAAACAAGTTATATTTGTGTATGACTAAATCTAACCCTACGAATTAGCATATAAGTTCGATGTGATCACCAGGCTCCTCTTCTCATGTCCTCCTGTGAAAGAGGAGAGACTTGGTTCGAGGTTGAGATGTAATATGGCTGCTATGCTTTTCAATTTTTTAATAGAATACTCTCAGGATGATAGCATTTGGGGGCCCTTTTTGCCTGTCATTTCAAGGCAGAAAATGAGGTTCATGGACTTTTACCAGCTGATTGAAACCGCAGTTAATAAAAGGAATGGTTTTGAAACCCAGCAAACATCATTGTTCAAAGGTTTTGTTCGTTTCTTTTTCAACCGTGACCGTGCACATTTTTCATATATCAAAAATTCAGCCAATAACACCCACCCAGTTACTCAACTAGGCCTTGACACAAATATCCGGATATTTTTTGAGATATTTAGAAGCTCCTGGGATATTTAGAAAAAGACGAGATATTTAGAAAAATATATGATATTTTTGGATATTTAGGACTTAATCTTGGGTCTAAAACCCCAAATGACTACTAAAAACGACCAAAACTCACTGAAAACTAGTGAAATCCAACCAAATCGACGCGACGGGATCCCTGTGATCCTGGGATCGAGGTTGGGGGCCGCCCCGCATATTTTCAGGGCTCTCAAGTACTTCCAGTCACCAATTTGCAGTCGTCCATGTTTTTTTAGGCAACACTACACAGATGCTACGTAATAGAATAACAGGTCATCGTAATAGCAAAGCTTCAGCGCTATATTGCCATCTCGCCCAACATGGATCCGAGTTTAATAACTGTTTCAAATTTACTGTGATAAGTCATACATCACCTAATAACTTATTGGACGAAGAAACAGCATGGATAAACAAATTACGCACAGGGGAGCCTGAGGGCCTCAATAGAGTGGATCCCTGTGCACTACGCACAGGGATCCCAATTTAGATCTAGGTGTTCGCTGCCACGCTTTCTTAGTCATATCACTGTATCACTGACGAGGGCTGTTAAGCCGAAAGGCCTCTGATATAAAAGAAGATCTACGTAGCTGTATGGCGTGTTCTGTTGTTTCTCTATATATGTTTTTAGAGCCATTTCGACCGAGTTAATAACTCAAGGCTGTTTATTTTCTCATTATTTGATATTTTACTACAATGGAAGCCGGTGAAAATAATAATAATATGGGGATATTTAGAGAAATTTTCGAGATATTTAGGAATTTATTTGGGATATTTAGAGATTTTTTCGAGAATTTGCGGAAACATATTTAGGCCATTTTTCGAGATATTTGTGTCAAGGCCTATACTCAACCATAGCATTTGAGTCTAAAACAAAATATTGTGCACGGTCAATGTCACGGGCGGATTTATGGTGGGACGAAGGAAGCGCACAACCCCACTTTTGGAAATTCGAATCTTTTTTGCCAAAAAAAAAAATTACATAAAATTTAGCTGAAACCAATATCCAACCTGCACGCGTCCCCTCTGCAAAATCTCTGGATCCACCCCTTAATGTCACGTGATAGGCCCACTCAACATCTATGTTGGCTTCTTTGTCAGACCCTTTGAAGTTTGCCGGGATTCATAACCATTCTAACTTTTCTATTAACTATTGTTGAAACCGAGCAATAGCATACTCTCTGGTTGATAGCATACGAAGGGCAGTGTTTGCCTGTCATTTGAAGGCAGATAATGAGATTCAAGGACGTTTACCAGCTGATTGAAACCAAGCAATAGCATACTCTCTGGTTGATAGCACATGAAGGGCAGTGTTTGCCTGTCATTTGAAGGCAGATAATAAGATTCAAGGACTTTTACCAGCTGATTGAAACCAAGCAATAGCATACTCTCTGGTTGTGAGTTCTTTTTTTCATATTTTTTTCCCAGTTAACATGGTTGCCGATAGTACTTGAAGAGTAGTGTTTGCCTGTCATTTATACTAATATTCAATGACTTTTAATAGTTGATTGATAGCAATGTGACTGATTAACAATAATATAAACATAACAAATAATAGATTAAACCAAAACAGTGTTTAAAACGAGAACCATTGCATAAACGTGCCAACAATAAACCAGATCCTATCAAAATCAACCAACAGAAAACATTCACGGTATCCCTGTGCTTTTTTTTTTTCAAACCAAGTTTTTGGATCTCTTCTCTAACGCCAGGAACGCCTGGGAGTTTTATCATTAGGAAGGAATTTCCCATAAATCATTGCGAGGTAGGAAGAATCCTCGCTTTGTTTGATTCGGGCAACTGCCTCTTTGGATCTCTTATCTTGCGCCAGGAACGCCTGGGAGTTTTATCATTAGAGAGGAATTTCCCATAAATCATTGCGAACTAGGAAAGATCCGACTCGGGCGATTGCCTCTTTGGATCTCTTCTCTTACGCCAGGAACGCCTGGGAGTTTTATCATTGGAGAGGAATTTCCCATAAATCATTGCAAACTAGGAAAGATCCGCGAGGCGAGCAACGTTTTTCATTCACCACAGGGACCCCACCTTGAAATACTTATCAAAAATATAGTGGATAAATAGATGAATTTTGCCTTATTGTTCACTGTCGTCATAGCGACAGAAATCAGATCACAACTTTCAGATTGGGTACCCTGTGTGTTATCTTCAACATCAAACAACAACTCGGAATATCACTTACACTTCGTTAAGAATTTTTAAAAAGTCTGTTTCAAACAACTTAGTTGATTATAATCATGGACGCCATTTTGGAAAGGTAACCCGGCCTTCACTCGTGACAGAGTTGGGATTGGAAAGCAAATATCTATTTACATATATCGAGATCACTTAAGCGATTTTTTGGAGGGGAGGGGGGGGGGGGGGGGGAGGGATATTCCACGATGTTATCACTGGCAAGACAAGAAACTTTTATAATTTCAATGAGAAGGCCAGGTTACTATCCAAGATGGCCGCCATGATGGCTGAGTTTCATTCTTTAGCTAGGGTCGCCACAAGACCGCAAACGCCGAAACTGGGTCGAACACACGACCAAGGACCGACACACGATCAAACAAATTTAGCTAGGGTCGCTACAAGACCATGCCAAACACCGAAATTAGGTCGAACACACGACCAAGGACCGACACACGATCAAACAAATTTAGCTAGGGTCGCTACACAACCAAACTCCGAAACTGGGTCGAACGCACGACGAAGGACCTTATCGGTATTCCCATGGGACTCAAACTTGCACATTCCGCGTGCTGTGCCATCCAAAGACAATTATATAACTAGGCCGAGAAAACCATATTCGTGGTTATTTTAACAATGAGAATAGCACATTCAATAACCCTGAAGTTTCAAGTTCATTGAAACACTTTAACACGGTCAAATATTATTCTCAAATCCGAAGACTTTTGCATGCCCATTTCTAGAGTATGACAACCGCATCTTATTTGTGTTATGTTTTCTTTGTCATGCATCTCTATTGTACACTCAGGTACGTTAAGTCTGTTAAGGCCTGGGTATTTTTCTCTTCCAAAATGGCCGCCACAAATCAATAGGGGGTGGTCTATATTCTCATCTTTGTAAAGTATTGTTTTGATATTTTGGCAGATGTGATGAGGTCGCAAGGCTAACACTTTCTGATAACAGTTTCCATGGAAACATGTAATCTGACCTTTGAACCCTTATTGTAAGAAAATTTGATAAAGCCTCTGGGAGATAGGTAGACTCTTTAAACATTGCGGGTATATTTGCGTAATTGTATCAGGGTTAGTGTATACATTATCGATCCAACTGGAATGGGTGGAACTTTTAAGGGAAAGGCTAAAAAAGGTAAATGTGAAATTTGATATCCTGAATTTTCTAAGAAATTAACTTACTTTTCCAAGATATCTAGTTGGACTGAAAAACTACACGACAACATGCTTTACTTCCACCCTTTTACTCTCTGACATTTGTGCGCTTTACTATTCTCCCGAAGCATTACATCATATTTTCTTGCAATTGAGGTCAAATGTCACAGGACGTGTCACTATGGCAACAGTATAAGCCAAAATGTAGAATAGGAAATTTTATATTAGATGTAGTGAACTCGATGCTATTGGGTACAACCAACCAAAGTTAGACTATTGTTCACCTTGAAAGGGCGTGGTCAGCCTTGACCCAGGCCGTCTGAGAAAACCAGGCAGAGCCAAAAGATGGGGGTCGGCCGATTCCCTCCAAATTTAGTACGTGGATAACCTATCGTGATTGATTATAAATGGTGGTATTTACCAATTCGCCTGGCTTTTTACTTTCGAGTTTGACCACCCCCCTCTGTTTTTGGCCAATTTACACTCTCAAATTACACATTTTGAAGCACATTTAATGAGCTAAAATAACCTCTTCTATTTCAGCTAATCATCTTTTGCTTTCTGTAGCACCTTTTCACTTTTCGAAGAAGCAATAAACGGCTAGTACTGTTTATTTGATCAAATATTCATTGAAATAAATCGAGCCGAACTTTGTGTTCGAAACGATACCGATCGCCGGTTGCAATTTTGACCATTTTAAAAATGACTTTTCTCAAAAGTGCGGCAGTCAATTTCGAATATAAAATATGTTTTGGGAAGGCCTTATGGTTGACTTTAAGGATATGAAAAGTTACAATTGGCTTCTATTTTATTTCAAACGCGAGCGGCTCCCAAATCTCGGACATTTCTACACTGACGAAGAACGTCGATTTCATGTTTTAACTTCCGGTCGGGTCCAGTCTCCATGGCGCGAATACTGGATTTGCTCAATCTCGTCCCCAGAGCCCACGTTCCTCTTGGTCAGCACCGAGAAACGAGAGGCTCTGGCTGCAACCGATTTTAGTCTGAAAATCACAGACCGGAAGTTTAGACTGCGCATGTTCCACAGGTAGCCCAAGCTATGTATCAGTACATTATTATAAGAGAATGTATGTTGATGTCAATAAAATCAATAAGATAATACAGTTAAAATGAAATCCTCTATAAAGCCCTCTGTATCTTCTTCAATCATTTATTTATTGCTTGTGAAGATTTGAAGCGATTTGGACGAGAATTGAGCGAGTTATAGCCATTTTAAAATTAGCCCTTCTCTGGCCGTGAATTCAGTTCTAGAATCCTGTCCTTTTGATATATATCTTGTATTACATACAAGTACTTCTAAAACTGCTTTCACAATAAAGATTAATATCTACTTGAGTCCTGTGTGTCATTTGTTTAGCGATTAGAATGGTTTTTAGCGAGTTTTGGGACGACAGCGTGTAGCTCTCGGGAGCTCAGTAAACATGGTAAACTCCGCCATTTTCTAATTAGTCAGTTTACTTCCGGTCCTTCTATTGTTTTGCCAAACCAATCAGAATGCTACAAAAATCGGTTGCAGCCAGAGCCTCTCGTTTCTCGGTGCTGACCAAGAGGAACGTGGGCTCTGGGGACGAGATTGTGGATTTGCTCAAAACGGCTCCATGTTATTATAAGGAATACCAATAAAGAGATGTGCCGATTAAAACTCCGTGTTTGAAATGTATTTTTAACAGAAAATAAGTATATCTTTAGGTTTTCAATTACTGGCCGACGATGTATACATGTATATGTTGTGGTATGAAATTCTCCAGTGGTTTAGATTTTTTTGAGGGTTGCCAGGTTAGGTTTAGGGTTTTATGGTGGGTACAAGTTATGTGTTTAGGGTAGTTGTAAAGGATTAAAGTGAAAGGAAGTGAATTAAGAAACCAAAACAATGGACTATAAAATTAAACAATAACTTTTAAGAGAATATTTTTTAAGAACGCGCGTATTGAGCGCCAAAAAAACAATAGCATGGAGAATACGTTTTGTACGAGGCTAAACTGCTGTTTGTGATTGACTGGTAAAAGTGAAATTACGCTTTTGGCGGATATTACGCGATGTAGAAATACATATCACTTTCGTTTAATGGATTCCCTAATAGTTATTATGCAAGTATGGAACGATAATTTATTTGTTCGAGGACAATACACTGTCAGTGGAGCTGTGTAGCGCTAATATATTACAAGTTGTGTATTACGTAGCACGATATGTAGTTTTTACACCACTTTTAAAAAGTGGTTTGAAACACGTTTTGAGCAAGATGTTTTTTTCATTTTGAATGTCCTGATAGTGCGCACGCAGCTGTTGGTGGTGTGATTTGTAAAGTGCGCGTGCGCAGAAAAACTATATACAATTAGCCATTACCAAATAGAGCAGGGGACTGGGACCAAGTCCATAAAACTAATTCAATAAGAAACTAGTAAAATTGGGCATCATTTTCTGAGACATCAGATCAAACTCAGCTAGTCTACAAAGTTTGGTGAACTTTGGATTAATATTGACGATGCTAGATGGCATCAAAAATGACTATTTTTCCATACATTTTTGTTGATCGACTGATTAGGCCAGTGCGATGGGTTTTGCAAGGTATTCGGACCAGCTTTGGAGAGGGAGAGTGTGTGTGTTTTATGGGGGGGGGGGGGGTGAAGGGAGAGGATAGGGGTGATGTTGCCAGGGGGAGAGGGGGGGGAGGTTTTGGTAGGGGGTGACATTGGGATATGGGGACTTTTTTGATTACCGACTGATTAAGCCAGATCGAAAGGTTTTGCAAGGTATTCGGACCAGCGTTGGTGGTGGGTAGTCAAGGTGTGTGTGGGTGTTTTATGGGGGGGGGCAGGTGAAGGGAGAGGATAGGGGTGATGTTTCCAGGGGGAGGGGGGGTTTGGTGGAGGGTGGCATTGGGATATGGGAACTGGGGGTGAGTTTGAATTTGTGGGGGGATGGAACGTAGAAGGAAGAAAAGAAAGGAGGGAAGAACTGGAAGTATGTAGCTATGTAGGGTGACAAGTAGAGAGATGGATGATAAAGATGGAGAGAGGATATATATAGGTGGAATGTATGTAGAAAAATAGTGGCAAGTGGAGAAATGGATGATAGCGAAGAAAAGAAGAAAGATAGAAGTGGAGTGTATGCGGATGAATAAGTTGAGAGGCAGATATTAGAAAAGTAGAGAAGATAGAGGGAAGTGGAGTGTATGTAGATTAATAGTGACAAGTGGAGAAATGGATGATGGAAAAGAAGTAAAGAAAATAGAAGTGGGAAGTATGTAGATAAATAGTGGAAGTGGAGGAATGGATGATAGATTGGATGATTAAAGCTGGATGATGGAGAAGGGGAAATAAGAAGAATGTAAGTTATGTTGAATCCATAGGGATCCAGTGGGGGGGGGGGGGGGGGGGGGGGGGGGGGGGTTATCTCAAGGGAAAATGGTGGAATGGGGTGGTGGGGGATTATGGGGGATTCAAGCTACTGTGATTGTCAGTGTAAAACAGTTGGTTTGTAAAGCAAGAAGTGGGGGCAAGGGTAAAACGGAAATGTGGTATGATAGGGATCAACAAACGTAGATGATAAAAGCCTACATGGTGATGGAAGGGCATACCGACGACCTTAAGATAGTGACACATAAAATATAGACGTATGTCGGTAGGATTATAAAAAAAGCGGAGGGAATTGTATAAGGAAAGAGGTAAAGAAACGTGTAAACTGATGGGCATAATAGAAGAAATGGAAAGGGCTATTATAGGAATTGCAAATACTATAGGAGTGAATGTGATAAGTGAAGGTTCGGGTCGGTAATGTACCCGCTATGCTATATACATTGTAACAGTGTACTAGAAGTGAATAAAATTGATATGAATAGAACATGGAGGTATAAAACTGACATAAATGCTGTGAGCGCGTTCGTAAACTAAGGTATTCAGATACATGGATTGGAATGTATATAGTGATAAAAGCGCATGATATGTGGAGAGATAAGGCGTTAGACGCGCTAAAAGTATAGCGTGCGAAGTGAAATATGGTAAAAATGTGTTGGTGAATAATGGAGAAGCCAAGCATGAAATGGGGTAAAATATGAAATAAGTAATGCTTGAAAGGTAGCGGTGGGGGGTAGAAGGAAAGCTGCAGGGTTTACAAATGTGGTATGTATAATGAGGGCTCAAGTACGTTAAGGCCTGGGATGGACATGAAAGCGAGGCTAAACCTATTTTATTTTGCTGTTCGCACAGATTGTGCTCGAAATGCAAGAAACTTCACACATCTGAATAACTTTAGGAGTTTCAACTTTTGAGATAGTAATATCGTGATAAAGTGATCACGTGACCTCTTACGTCACTCATGTCTCCCTCGGAATTTTGAATTAAAATGGGGTGATGGGTATTTTATGTATGGAAAAAGTTATACCACTTTTTCATTTGTCTAGGGGAGAGGTATAAGAATCTGCCCTCACACCTGAACAACTAATGTGCATTAAGGATATATTTTACAAAATAGGTCACGTGACCTGGAGGGTCAATCATATTGATGCGAATATCTCCTCAATGAGCATTAGTTGTTCAGGTGTGAGGGCAGATTGTTATACCTCTCCCCTAGACAAACGAAAAAGTGGCATAACTTCTTTCATACATAAAATACCCATCACCCCATTTTAATTCAAAGTTTCGAGGGACACAGGAGTGACGTAAGAGGTCACGTGATCACTTTATCATCTATCTTATCATCTTAAAAGTTGAAACCCGTGAAGTTATGCAGCTGTGCGAAGTTTCGTGAATTTCGAGCAAAATTTGTGCGAACAGCAAAATATAATAGTTTAGCATCGTTTTCTCGTCTATCCCAGGCCTTAACGTACTTGAGGGAGATGTGAGCTCACAATCCAAGGAGAGTTATAGAGTGGGAGCCTCTGTCCAGTGCCCACTGGGACTCTAATCTTCAGGGGTTTAGAAGTCCCAGCGTGATCATAGATCAAGACGTTTCATACTTGACAGGCCTGCAAGCTATACCCTACGCCATGGTAAAGGACAGAGGGGGAGGGGAATCGAGAACGCTGATGTACTGGCGTGCCGAGCGGGATAGCAGGCGATACCATAGACCCAGGGGAGGAAATATGGAGGCTGTGCAATGCGCGGTGGTTATGATGTTGTGGATATTAATTTAGTACCTTTAGATCGAGCGAGGATTTTTCGAGTGCATCGGATTGACGTCTGTTAAGCGCTTGTGTTCCTTGGTGAGATACTATCAGAAGGGGTGGAATGGTGCGTGGCGGTTCTTTATATAGGAAGGACTGGGGAGAGTAGTGGGGTTTCCTGTGGGTGACGTATTGGGGTTCACGGGGGCGTGTGGAGGGCGGGGTCTTTGGACGAGGGTAGCGATGGCGGTCTATTCACGAGAGTAGGATTATGTTGACGTTAGGTTGGAGTTAGAAACTTGGCCAGGAGGGGTTGAACGGAGAAACCCGGTGGTGTTAACGGCTGTAAGACGGGTTAGTGTCAGGGCAAGGACAGGAGCCGAGGAGGCCTCTGGAACCCAGGGTAATCCAAACCATACATTCACTGTAAAATTTTGGCTGGACAACACAATTTCAAAAGTTTATAATCCCGACAGAATTCGCTCAATTCACATCAAACTTTGCACAAATGCTAATTTCAACATGGTCTATGTTCAACATGGTCTAATTTCGTAATTGCATTAATTCTATTAAACTCGTTCCCAGCCCCCTGCTCGATTTGATAATGGCTAATATGATGTAGCAATAGGTTAAAGAAAAAGGAGACGAAAAGACGAGATATCACTTTTCTTTCGCCCTGCCTTGTTTATTTCTCATGAAGCTGTGAGTATGTTTCCATTGGCGTCCGCATTCTAAAAATAGATTAAATTAAGATATCCCAGAAAATGCGCGAGTATGGTCTCTTGGTCGAATACAATGTCTTCGAATCCGTACCGGGTTTCCCACTCATATGAAAACGACCATATGATGACGCGAGAACGACGCCAAAACATCGAGATAATAAAAATAATCGCAATCAAACTGTATCTTGGACATGGTAGTCTCCCTCGCATCCGTCTTTAGTTCCGGTAGCGTTGCGTGACTATGGACATGGCGGAGCAGACAATGCATGCGTCACCCTTGGCCACAAAATTTGAAATAAGCACCCAGGGGTTTAATCGAGGAATTATCGTAAATAAAGTAAGAGAAGGAGTGCTAGGAAGAAACGAAAAAAGGAATATAAGGCAATTAAGAAAGGAAGGAAGCATGAAAGGAAAGAAGGAAGGAAGAAGGGAAGTAATACAGGAAGAAATAAAAAAGAAGGGAGACGTGCAATATAACCTAGGACAACGTATACGTCGCCGGCCAGTAATTGTAAAATCGAAACATATACTTATTAGTCGGGCTTCCTGTGGAAGACCCGACTCTAAAAATGCAGAGCGGTATTCTTCGTCTTTGGCTTCAAACCGCCAACTGGGTTCTACAGCGCATGCGCCTTGTGCCGGCCGCTAAGATAATCACCGAAGGCTCTAACAACATGATTTATCAATACGAGACTGGTCGAGTCTTTATTCACAAACCTTGTTGGAGGAAGTTTATGTCGTCTTGTTTTCAAAATAACCTCAATAATTCATAGAAATATGGATTTATCAATCCAGTACTAGTACTGCAAAGGGTTTAGAGATCTTCAGAACTTAGAACGAATCCAAGTGAGTTGATACATGCAATGAAGAGAACAGTTGTAAGGTTTTCAGCCGGCCGATAATCGTCGAGGTAAACCCATATTTACACTTCATCCAAGCATTGTTTAATTTGCTGTTAAAAATACATTTCAAACACGGAGTTTTAATTACATATCTCTTTATTGGTATTCCTTATAATAACAGGGAGAATTGTAGATGATTTTGAAGCCGTTTTGAGCAAATCCAGTATTCGCGCCATGGAAACTAGCCCGACCGGAAGTTAAAACATGAAATCGACGTTCTTCGTCAGTGTAGAAATGTCCGAGATTTGGGAGCCACTCGCGTTTGAAATAAAATAGAAGCCAATTGTAACTTTTCATATCCTTAAAGTCAACCATAAGGCCTTCCCAAAACATATTTTATATTCGAAATCGACTGTCGCACTTTTGAGAAAAGTAATTTTTAAAATGGTCAAAATTGCAACCACGATCGGTATCGTTTCGAACACAAAGTTCGGCTCGATTTATTTCAATGAATATTTGATCAAATAAACAGTACTAGCCGTTTATTGCTTCTTCGAAAAGTGAAAAGGTGCTACAGAAAGCAAAAGATGATTAGCTGAAATAGAAGAGGTTATTTTAGCTCATTAAATGTGCTTCAAAATGTGTAATTTGAGAGTGTAAATTGGCCAAAAACAGAGGGGGGTGGTCAAACTCGAAAGTAAAAAGCCAGGCGAATTGGTAAATACCACCATTTATAATCAATCACGATAGGTTATCCACGTACTAAATTTGGAGGGAATCGGCCGACCCCCATCTTTTTCGCTTCTTTTGGCTCTGCCTGAGCAGAATACTTGATAAAGTTGTGCATTCCAACACACCATGCATTACATGCAGCGCCTGACTACCTTCCGAGTCCCGTCCGAGTATGATTATGGGCATTGTCACACAATTGTATTATATTCAGTATTATATTATCATACTCGGACAAACCGAGGCAACGACAGTGGTGTGGAGTTCAAATTAGCTCAAAGACGCGCGCTGATTTTAACCGAACATTTGCTCCCAGGCCAATTCCCAGACGTACGAACTGCATCACGCAGTCACAGTAGTCATATTAGTAAAGTACACTATCGATTCGTCCTCATTTGCATTCAACTAGCTTTAACTTGGATTTTTGTCGGCCAAGCTGTTTCCTATCATCCAAATTATAGTAAAACATCCACTTATACAAACTCGAGCCGCTCATATTGTATATTGTCACATTATTAATTCAGAATAACTGATAACTGATATAAGAATAGTAATAAGAATAAGAATAAGAATATATAATAATAATAGTAATAATAATAATAATAATAATAATATTTATAAAATAACTATGATATAACGCGCGCTCTGATTGGCTAAAAAGCTATGTGATATAAGAGCACAGAAACATGGTTCATGACCTTGAACAACCTTGAAGCGATGCAGTGGATTTGATCGACCACAAATATATATTTTTCTGTTGTCAAACATGTTTTATTTACTAAATATAAGCCATAGAATTACAGTTTTTCTTGTTTATTTAAGTTCAAGTTATATCTAGATGTGATTTTGATGATTGTAAACCGACAATTTGCAAGATTTGAGCTTCAATTTCAAACACACCAAGAAACTTGACGAATCGTCCAATTATTTTTGTCCACAATAACGAAGAAAACTAAATCTAACTGCTCAGTTTTCTCAATAACATAGTAACCGTTATGTAAGTTCTATAGTTACACATATTTTCTCAAGTGTACGACTGAAAATATCAAGAAAAGATAGCCGTATTTAAGCTTATACTCACAAAAGAGTGAAAACAGAGCGATTCTTGTAGCTACACGGCGGGTTCGCCAGAACATTCATATCTCTAGTAAAATATGTCAAAGAGAAAAAAATATCTTCAAATGTCTCAGAAACATCCATCGTTTATACATTCTTGTCGAGAAAAGCGATGAAAAGATTCAAAAATACGACAAAAACTGTGGAAATTTGGCTACCTGACTTCGTGCTCATTCAGATTCATCTAGTTGTCAAATATTTCAGAAAGTTTGACGATTCGTCTTCATTGAATCAGCTCAGCTTTTCTCACTATTCTTCGTGTTTTGTGTTCACAGGATACACAAACGAAGGGCAACAAACATTCTTCGGTAATTTTCTGACAGAAAAGAGCATTCTTCAAAACGTTTTTCCTGTCAAAACACTATTTATACGGCACTGATAAAAGTTCTCGAGTCGCTACTGTCGCTTTGCCATTCTGATTTCTTTCGTGAGATTTGATTGGATGATGCACGATTTCTCGCTTTTCAGGAGAATTGCAAATTTGATCAATCAAAATGCGCGTAAATAAAGGATTTTTTAAGAAAGAAATCCTTGTAATTATTTTATAAAAGCATTAATACACGCTTGCCGTGTCTTTGTTCTCTGTTAAAAACACTTGGGATATGTTGGGAGAACGCAGAAAATGTTCTCCCAACATATCCCGCGTGTTTTTAACAGAGAACAAAGACACGGCAAGCGTGCATTAATGCTTAAATAATAATAATAGTAATAATAATAAGAACAAGAATAAGAATAAGAATAATAAATAATAATAGTAATAATAATAATAATAATAATAATAATATATAATAATAATAGTAATAATAATAATAATAAGAATACAAACAATAAATAATAATAATAATAATAATAATAATAATAATAATAAATAATAATAATAATAATAATAATAGTAATAATAATAATAATAATAATAATATATAATAAGAATAGTAATAAGAATAAGAACAAGAATAAGAATAAGAATAATAAATAATAATAGTAATAATAACAATAATAATAATAATAATACAGCCTTTTGATCAATATATCAAGTGCATTATGGGTAATTAAATAATCAAAAATTCCTCTTAAAGTGGTTTGACACTAGCAAAGTTGGTGGATATATTTAGCATAATGTTCGTTTTAGTCTTAAGTTTGTTGTTTGTAAGTATCTGATGCATATTTTGTAGGAAAACTCTAAAATAGCATTACCCATAATGCACCCGATATATTGATATATTGATATACTTGAGTGCCAGAATTTTTGCAAAGGGATGTAATAGTAATAATAATAGTAATAATAATAATAATAATAATAATAATAATAATAATAATAATAATAATAATAATAATAATAATAATAATAATAATAATAATAGTAATAATAGTAATAGTAATACAGTGGAACCTCTATTAAGGGGACACCCTCGGGACCAGGGAAAGCATCCCCTGAATAGAGGTTGGGCGGGGTTTGTTAATAATTATAACTAAACAAAAATGCCTGTTTTCTATACTTGGAATGCAGCCATTTATTTATTCAACAGTCGAATGCATGATTTAAGCTTACAACAGCAACTTTGGACTGTTTAAATTGCGATTTGACTTGTCGCTTGTAGATTAGTTTAGCCGGGTAATTATATGATTATCAATTACTGTAATAATATTCATGATAATAATAATAATAATAATAATAATAATAATAATAATAATAATAATAATAATAATAATAATAATAATAATAATAATTTATTTCTTACACGGCTACGTTGTTGTTCAATTTACTGAATGACGACAAAACACATCGATCTAGAAACCATTAGTCTTTCAATTCTGACTCAGATAAAAATCTAATCTCTATATCGTTTACTCTGAACTCGATAAAGCCCATCTTCCCTTAATTATAACGTGCAATTACTGGTTTGGAAGTAAAAAAGACGGAAAGAGAAAGTCATAATAGAAAGGTGCCCCACAAACAGATTTCCGAGGACAGAAGTAAAACACTTTTTATGTTTTTCCTCCCTTGGCTATATCATATGGACAAAAAGGTGCTACCTTTCCCTCTGCTTGTTTACTGGGCTTATAACATAGAGGGCAAAATTACTTGATTCTGATTGGTTAAGTAACGCTCCTGATAAGAACTGTAGCAAGAACAATAGGCCCGCGGCAACGGGAGCCGTTAGTAAAATCCGATGTCGAAGTGATAATTAAATTTTAGAAACCAATTTCATTGGCTTAGAGCTGTAAAGCGCCAAATTCAAATGGCTTTTCGAAAAGAACAAAATATTTACAGCAATCCAAATATCAAGACTTTGTCAGAAGCTTTGCAATTGAATTATCCATTGTATTATAAGTTTCTATGGGATTTGTATGTGGGGAAGTTCACTTTTCGGAGTTGTTTACTGCGCTGAATGGGAATGCCGAGATCTGGCTACAATCGTAGATGACATTAATGACTGAAAATGTCGTGCTATTGGAGCGGCATAAGACATGCTGACAAATGAAGTCCCTGACGTTATAAAGGCGAAGCGTTGTATACACAGAATACGTAAAGGATACAAGAAAACTAACAAAATGCGAACAACTAAGTATGTAGGTTAATTTTTGTCGAAGTAGATCGAACTTCAAACAACATTTCCTGCCGATTTATAATAAAGCGAACACAATTACAGAATCAGTCAACAGGCAATCAATATTTGCCGGGAAATGCTACCTCGAGCGCGCATTATTCTACCGCCAACAAAACAATAACAAAATGTATGTTCAAAGTTTTATTAGTTCTTCAAAGAGTTAGTTCGTCATTGGCCATGGCGACAGTGTCCAGGATATCAAAATCCGCTTGTATCAGTTTCTAGTTGGATTTCTCCATTCCCAAGGGGGGAACATTCTTAGCGACGGAGCATTTGCATCACTTTATAATTCCAGCCTACGAAATTCTCATTGCACAGAAGACACCCTCACGATGAATAAATGGCCAAACAAGCAATTATCGAGAACCAAGGGCCGGCCTCTGTGCTTTGCTTCATGAAAGGGCTATTTGATATCAGAATTTATCACCTTGTGATTTTGTTCATGTACCAGCAGGCAAAGGTCAACACGTACGCGTTCGCTCGATCTCGGCTTCAGCGCAACTCTAGCTAACTCAGCTCGAATACATCTACATCTATGTATAAAATGTTCGACTGATCAGTAGCAGTGACTAGAATTGACTAAAAGAGGCCAAAAGATCGACAAAACCAGGTAAAAGTTCTCGATTTACAAAGACGAGAAAAGCATGGCGTCGCAGCGGAATGAGTGGAATGTCCATGTGGCTGTACGCCGAACACACTTCGATTGGTTCCCCACATACGATTCCCACGGAAATCGGCCGAATGATGGTTTGGACAATGAACTCGTGGAATATCATTAAAAATCGGAATAAATCGGAACTTTTACGGGAAATAATCGGGAAAAAGCATTTTTGACCAATCAGAGGGCCGTATTTAATTGAATAATTGGATTAAAATAAGCTCTTACTGCGCAGCCGTTGCCGTAGAGCGCTACAGTTCTTATCAGGAGCAGTTGTTGACAAAAAGCACTACTAGTTTCTTTCCGCAGGACATTTACATTTTCATTGGTATCATCTGACTCATTACTGCCGTCTAATAATCTAAAAACTATCCGAACCATTTATAAAAAGTAATCAAATTTAAAAAAAAAAAAAAAAAACAAGGTTTCATTTCGCGTGGATAAAGTAAGATAGAGCTTAGCCGCCGGTCGTAGAAACAGCCGATGCCGTTATATTATTTAAACAAATGTTCTGCAGTGCAATCGAATTATATTGTATTATAGGTGAATGAAAGCTCTAATAGTTACCAATGTTTTATGGCAATTGCATAAAAGCAGAGGAAGTTATGACCCAAAGTTTGACATAGACGAGTGCGCCGAGAATGATAACGGAGTCACCTTAAGGCCTGGTTCAAAAAGGCACTTTGGAAAATCACATTTATTGTAATAACTCGCTATCCTTGTTTACTTAGGCACTCATATTTAGGCATTAGGTTATATACACGAGTTGTGACAATTTTGTTATAAACATTGTGACGTCATGTGGTCACGTGACCTTTTGGCTGAAAATATAGTTTTTCTTCATCAATTCACAATGAAATAGTTTTTACGTAATAGCGTTAAGGATAACTGGTTAAAAAAAGATAGCGTCGAGAAAACCTCGCTCCGAATTATAGTTTAAGAGAAAACTACCGAAATATAAACTGATGAAATGGTCACGTGACCTCTTTTCCACAATATTCGCCTTGCAAAAAGCGGGAGACAGGTTTTCTAAACGAACGTTAATAGATGATCATAAACGTGATTATACACACCTATTTGCTTTCACGTTCCTCTTAAACTGGCGACCGCATTTTATTTTTTATTTTCAAAATGATTTGTCACGTGGTTAACCACTTGATACGCTGTTTTGGCCATTCACTTAAATGAGTAGAGGATCGATGTAAAACTCTAAAGGTATGCCAATTTTTGTGATGTTTAGTCAAAATGATTAGACATTATAATTGTTTTCGTTTTTCTGGTATTTAAGGCTTGAACCAGGCCTTAAAAAAATAATATTTTGAAAGCAAACGGAATAAACAGTTGAAAGTGTGCTAAATATCACTTCATTGTTGATTTTATTCAAAAACGTTTTTAAAGTACGAACATTTAAGGCTAAAGTTTCCATTCAGCAATCGGGAAAGTCCGGGATGCACTCGGAAATTGGTCGGAATGACTACACAACAGGGAGTCACTTTCGCGGGACACCATGTTTGTTCAGTGTTGTGAGTTGTTATCTCCTTCTTTATTCGTTTCTCTGCTCTAAATGCCAACTTTTTGCACAGTTTCTGGAAGCGAAGAGACCTGAATTTGTTTCTGAAAGAAGCTGAAGCTGTATTGAAAACATTGATCATGGCCGATTAGTGTGGGTTCGATTTTTACGACGAACAAAAAAAACGCTCAAATAAGGACTGGCACTTCCAAGATTTATCTAATGATCGTTCAGCGTTTATAAAGAGAGAAAGACGTCGGGTATGTTTGCACTTCAATCTTCATTTACTGATTTAGCTAAGCCCACGGCTTCGATTCAGTTTTTTAATACTTCTAGCAGTTCTAGTTGTGTTATATTTTTGCAATGAACTATTTGTCAAATGATGTGAAACACATTTTAAAACGTTTATATCTATATAAAGCTTACTATTGAGTATTGTAAAATCCTAGACGATCTGCAGACTGCACTCGAATTCGAAAATTCATTACAATCTGTGGCTCTTCTTCTGCCTCTCCATCATCGTCTTGGTGTCTATTTGGCTCATATTAGTATAGCTCTACACTTTACTGCACTAATTTTCTCCCTTCATCTAATTTCTCTTCAATAAAACATCTAGTAAAACTTCTGACATCCGCTCCTGCTTGTCCGCCATTTTGTGTTCAAAGAATGACTCCCTGTTGTGACGTCACAACAGGGCGTCCTTCTTTCGGGATGTGTTCGGAGAATGTTCAGTTTTCTGTCTTTAACGCTAAATTTGAACGATTTCCCGAAAGTTTTGAGAAAAATCAACAACGAAGTGATATTTAGCACACTTTCAACTGTTTATTCCGTTTGCTTTAAAAAAATTCACGTTTTGGGTTCAAGTCCCCCTTTAAGTACCTTGAGTAATGAGAGACGCATGGACACTGAACATAAACAAGAGCGAACTATTTGACCCGTTTGAGCATAGAATTACTTCAGTACGTGTATAGTGTTATTGAAGCCTTTGTAAGCTTAAATATCTTAAACAACTGAACAAACGATGGAAGTTATCAGAACCATCTGACCCGATGCAACCTGAAGACGTACCAAATACGTCTGATTGGAGATGTTTATCTATGCCTCACCGACAAACAGTCTCCCTCGTCACGCAACTGTCATTGTCATAACGTTTGGTATGGCCGGCCTGTGGACCAATATTCAGTATTCCGAGCTATAGACTAGCCTGCGGAGTAGGCTAACTTTCGGAACTTTACAGTATATCAGTAAAAACGTTAATAGCCCGACTTCACGCTACTAGAGCGTCTTGTTTCAATCTAAATATAGACGAGAATAGATTTAGATTTTTGCCCCTTGACCTCAGGTGCTTCCCCTGATTGGTTTGTGCTTTGCAATGTTTCTTGTGGGTTTGTGAAGAAAGAGGTCGTCGTGTTGAGATGCCTGTTGATAAGTCTCGTGGTCTCGTTCCCAGTCCCACTCGATTGCAGATTGATGACTCCGATAAGAGTACAAAAATATATATATATACCAACTGTAACTATAGACTCGGCCCGGCCTTAGGTCTGGGCCCGAGTAATTATTTTATTTCTATGAAGCTAAACGTTTGTGTGAAGGAGTTTTCTTATCTTATATGTGCTTAGGATTGTTTGACTAGTTTTCTTCAGTGCAGAGCTGTTATCTGAACAAATACAAAGAAATGTATGGAGCTGAGTTTGGGTTGAGTAAGTGACGTCACTGACACCTCATAAAAATGTATTACTTCCCATTGGAATTTTTGAGAGAAAAAATTAACCAGTGATTGTATGGGTCTTTGAGATTATTTCAGTGAAGTTTCAGCTAAATCAAATGTTGAACCTTTTGACGTAATAGTCCCCCGTCCTACGTCATAGTCTACGTCATATTTCGCTATTATCACTAACAGGTGAATATAAAAGAAAAGTGATCGATGTTTCGCACGAATATAAAGGAAAATGCATTTCCTAACAATACAACAAGAGAAACAAAATCAGTTTGAAAATATCTTGAGATTCTATTCAACACCATTTAGTAGTTGTATTGCATTGCATTGCATAGAAAGTTAGTTTGCAGGAAATAGTTAGTTTGGCTTTCGCGAGGGTTTCGAGGAACCATACATTAAGTGGATTATTATATAGCCTTACAAAAAGAAAAAAGAAATGCTTTAAAACAACACGTTTATTTTCGCCGATGGTTGAGTTATAGAATGGACTACAAATATTTACCGCGCTCAATTTGACCGCGGTCACGTGACCACAAATCAACCAATGACTGGACTACAGATATTTGCCGCGCTCAATTTGACCGCGGTCACGTGACCACAAATCAACCAATGACAGGCAGCGCTGCACCCCAGAAAATCACATATACTTTAGACTTTATTTAATTTACACACATGTAATGCTATATACAGTCATTCTCAAAAACGTTGTCCAGACGAGAAGACTACAATAAAGTCACTGCGAGTTGATACCAGCGCCATTGCATTCAGTTCTCACAATGCCGTGTACTTTTGCATCTCAAATTGAATTTCCACGTGAAGAAATTGAATACATAATGAATCACGTGACTTTATTTTTATTTTTATTTTTCACAATGTGGAAAATAATATGAAAAAGGAACAATCAGCCATTTTATCATCTTTTTAAGATACATACATGCATCTTTCCAAATTCTAGTGAAGAGAAAAGTTTCCATCCGCTGTCGGGCATGTCACGCAACACAAAAGCTGTTCAGAAATAACATTGATTTGTTGGATTATTTTCGAAATATCCGTCCTTCCGATAGAACTAAAAGTAAATATAGCAAATGAACAATTTCCCATAATTCAGCTGAGAATTTCCGATATATTATTGACAAATGTATGTCACGAGTTGATTCTTGCGTTACCGAGCGAAAATATTAGAGTAATTATGGGATAAAAACGGGCCTCGTAGGGTGCGTGAAAGTAATTTGGGATTTGCCCAGAGATTTATCTTTATGTTTCGAAAGGCAAATGTCTAATAAGGCTTCGGGTGAAAGTTTACGTTATTTTGAGAAGTCGCACATGCCGAACCTTTACCGTGTTTTTACCAGACAAATTGATTTTCGCAAATGTGAAAAGTATAGCCTTTGTTTAGAATTTTCCCCCGCCTTCGTTATCATACAATTTGAATTCTTTTTTCATCAAGAAGGAAGAGAAATGTCTAAATATTACAGAGAAAATGCTTCGAAATTAATTTGTGTAACGGTTTTCATATCAAACTTATGTCCTGCATCATTGAACATTTGCTCCTGTTGGGATCCAGTATCACGCGGACAACGTTTTTTGTTAATGCTTTGTTTACTAATGCACGTGAGGCCCGATTGATCCAGCAATTTGTTCACTATGACCACTAAATAAAGCAGATTCGTACGTGACTGGTTTATCATTTCTGAATTCATATTTTTCCTTTGACAATGTGTAAATCAGGTAGCTAAAATATAAGAGAGGATGGAAAAGGATGCTCGAGTCGTATGTCGAACGCTTGGCTACGAGGACGCCATGTTCAAGGAAAAATTGACAATTTTTTATTTATTTACACGAGCAAGTTTTCCTTGACAAGGAAAAATATGCGATGTTTTTGTCGTCAACACGAGCAAGTCTTCCTTGACAAAAAAAATTTGTCAAGGAAAATTTGCTCGTGTAGATTCGGCTTTATTAATTAGGAATGCACACATACTACTTTCGCGCCATTTTTGATTCAGCCAATCAGACGTTAGAACGTAAAGTGCACACGCGTCTGTGATTATTTATGCATAATAATTAGATCAGAAACGGTTTGCTTTCGCCTCCAAAAGAGGTGATAACATGACTTTTATTCTGCTATTTTCACCTCTTTTCGGTTGTAAAAGAAGCTAATTTATCGACTAAATGAGGTAAGATGAATCATTGTAGCTCTAGAAGGATTATAATGTCAAAAAATAACAAACAAATGTGACATTTTCGGTCGAGAAAGATGCAACTCTCTCGAAGTAGAACAGGTTGTTGAATTGAAAAACTTCAGTATTAATTAACATCAGTTCTTGCAAACTTTTCCTTCCCTACGGGATAAAACGATTAATTATTAATCATAGGTAAGTTAATAATACAAACTGTTGATTAGAATTTCAACTTCTACATGTGGTCAAATAGAATACAAATTAACCTATAAATTCACGTCGTGAAAAACTAATATTGACAGAGCCTACGTGCGGTTTTAGTTGGAGCTCACGTAAAACTTTCCTCGCTCAGTATTTGTTAATCTATTTAATACTTCAAAGGGAGACTTGGCATACACCGATGGAGTAAGGTAAAGGTTGTCTTAAAAGCAGAAAATCTCGAATGTTTTAATTGTTAAATTTGGGGGCTCAAACCTCATGACTTTTAATATATGCAAGTTGGTGTTAATATTAGTCGAGGTTGGTGTTCCTGGTATTTATACAATAACACTAATAATTATATAACAACCTCGGACTTGGAATAGTATTTCGCCCAGTCAGTGAACAGAACTGACTGTGAAATGGTTTATACGGTGACGATCATCCTTTTTGGATACAAAGTTCAACTTACTGTATTATATACACCTGTTTTCAAAAACGTTGCCCTTTTACAAAATACAAAATAGTAAAAAAAAAAGGAATTAATTAGAGAAACAAAAGAAATGCACTCAAGCTGAACTCTGGCTTAATTAGGGCCATTTATACGAGCGAAAATAAGACGCGGCTTATCTTAGACGCGAACTTCTTCGTATAAACAGCACTTTTAGACCTAAGACGCGGACAAAATAAGAACAGCTCAGAACGCTGTTCTCCGATAAGTCGCGTCTTAGACTAAAAGTGCTGTTTATACGAAGAGGTTCGCGTCTTATCTAAGTCGCGTCTAAGATAAGACGCGTCTTATTTCTCTCGTATAAATGGCCCTATTGTTTCTCTAATCAATTCTTTTTTACTATTTTACTATTTTGTATTTTGCAAAAGGACAACGTTTTTGAAAACAGGTGTATGTGTTTAGTTTTACTGAAAACGACTGTTACATATATATTCGCATTAATTTACACCTGTTTTAAGAAACATTCTCCAAGTGAAATAGTAAAATGTAAAAAGGAATAATTTAATATGACCATGATTAACATCAAATCAGGGCATTTGCACAGAAGAATATTTTTCCTTTGGCCGAGTTTAATACTGCGGTTCTCAGTATTATGCGAACTCAGACATTCAATACTAGCTTTTCGCGTTTACAGATCTCGCTGTAAAACCGCTGTACTTATTGACAACATACGCATTTGTATGTTGTCATTATTATTATTTGTATTAGTGTTAATTATTCCTTTTAACATTTTACATTGACTGTTCAAAGTGAAAACAGGTGTATCAATTTTACGCCAAAAATGTACAATTAATACCAGTTGTTTGTGTTATTTTGCAGTGATTCTCTCGCCAAGTTCGATTTGAACGCGGTGTACATTTAAATAGGATGGTTATAGTTGCTTGGCTGCCTATTTGTACCTTCATTCTACCAATATTACTTCAAGGAGAATCTCTAACTGCTGCAGGTGAGCAAGCAATGCGTGTCAGTGACGTCACTTACTCAACCCAAACAATCATCACAGCTTCGCTCCATACATTTCTTTATGTTTAATGTCTTGAATTATTTTATTTCTAAGCTTAGGATTGCTTGTTTGACTAGTTTTCTTCAGTGCAGAGCTGTTATCTGAACAAACCGTTCAGATATTTTAAACACAAAATACAAAGAAATGTATGGAGCTGAGTTTGGGTTGAGTAAATGACATCACTGACACCTCTAAATATTCATAAAAATATATTACTTCCCATTGGAATTTTTGAGAAAAAAAATTAACCACTGATTGTATGGGTCTTTGAGATTATTTCAGTGAAGTTTCAGCTAAATCAAATTTTGAACGATTTACGTCATAGTCCCCCTTTAAACTACGTCATATTTCGCTATTCTCGGCTTTCACCTACGTCATTTGAAAATTCCCCAGGACTTATATAGAACAAAACCTTCATAGGCCGAAAGAGCAGCCAAAACCATAGATATCAGCTGAAGCTTTAGTTAAAAGAAGTTTTAGATACGAAGATATGAGCGATCGCTTATGCTCATAATTTAGTTAATTTAGTTAATTTAGTTAACCAACATAGCAGCCAATTCAAGTCACGAATACTGAAAATCATGTTTATATTGCAAACACTTCAATTTTTAAACAGCTACATTCATCAAAATAAAGTTACCCATCATCTATTAAGTTAAACATTTTCCTATTTCTACGACTTTGAAAATGCGCGTGACAGTATTGCGTGACAGAATTTGACTCGCAATAAATCGAAAACCAAACATCTAAATTACCAAATTATTTTGGTAAGACTTTTCTTATAACGACATAAACAAAGAGTTTTGTGAGGTAAATAGTTTATAATTATGTCTGATCTACTGTCGTTACTTTTGCAAATTTGTGATTATACTAAACAATAATATTCACCTCAGGCTTAATAATAATATTATACACTGAATGTATGGCCCCGAGGGAAATTGTTAGTTTGGCTTTCGCGAGAGTTTCGAAGGACCATACATTAAGTGGATTATTATATATTCTTATCGAATTCATGAATAATTATTGAGGGAAATACAATAGAAATCATATATAAGCGTAGCAGACATCTGTAAATCGGCAAGAGATTCGTCCTCATTTGCATTCAACTTTAACTTGGATTTTCTCGGCCAAACTGTTTCCTATCATCCAAATTATAGTAAAACATCCACTTATACATCGTTGGATTCGATAAGTAATATACAATATTCGCGTCCGATCTGTATGAGATTTACAAACTCGAGCCGTAGGCGAGCCAGCCGTAGGCGTAGGCGAGCCCTAGACGTAGGCGAGAGTTTGTAAATCCCATACAGATCGGCCGCTCATATTGTATATAGTACTTACAAAAAGAAAAATAAATGCTTTAAAACAACACGTTTATTTTCGCCGATGCTTGAGTTATAGACTGGACTGCAAATATTTGCCGCGCTCAATTTGACCGCGGTCACGTGACCACAAATCAACCAATGACAGGCAGCGCTGCACCCCAAAAATCACATACTTTAGATTTTATTTAATTTACACACATGTGATGCTATATATCCCCGATACGAAGTCGAGGGGAATGTTCAACAATAGTTCACTTCGCCTTGGCGAATCTGATTGTTAACTGAATAATACTATGTTATTGCTAATTGGTAATCATTATATTCAGCATATTGGAAGGTACTTAGGTCTGGCCCCGGTTGCACGAAAGGTGAATAGCACTATCCACCGGAGAAGTCCTATCCAACGTCACGTGACCACAAATCAACCAATGACAGGCAGCGCTGCACCCCTATCCAACGGATGAAATTTCAACTTACTTATTACAATCTTTATTTCAATTCAGCCAACGTTCGCTTGAATGGTAGTCATCACCCAAACCAAGGTCGAGTGGAAATCTTCCAAAAGGGAAAATGGGGGAAGATATGTGACGAGGGCTGGGATATAAAGGATGCTTCAGTGGTATGCCGAGAGCTTGGACTTCCGGATGTGACGCGCTCGTTTGGAGGCCAGATATTTGAAACCGGAAGTGAGCGGTTTTTAATTGGTAAAGTCGGTTGCCTAGGAACGGAGCCGTCTCTGGTCAATTGTACGTTTAATCGCGTTGAGGAAGGTTATTACTGCTACAGTGGGAATGAAGCAAACGTGGTCTGCGGCGAGCAAAAAGGTAAAGAAATAATTGTCTGACTGTCCGTGTGTAATACCACAGGAAGCCCAATTTACAAGTTATTCCACTCGTGCGTCATTTTGCCATATAAGGTAAATAAAGAATTGTTTTAGGCTGTCTGTCTGTCCGTTTGTAACACCACAGGAAGCCCAATTTATAATTAATTTCACTCGTGCGTCAGTCATTTTACCATATAAGGTAAATAAATAATTGTTTTAGGCTGTCTGTCTGTCTGTCCGTGTGTAATACCACAGGAAGCCCAATTTATAATTAATTTCACTCGTGCGTCATTTTACCATATAAGGTAAATAAATAATTGTTTAGGCTGTCTGTCTGTCTGTCCGTGTGTAATACCACAGGAAGCCCAATTTATAATTTATTCCACTCGTGCGTCATTTTACCATATAAGGTAAATAAAGAATTGTTTTAGGCTGTCTGTCTGTCCGTTTGTAACACCACAGGAAGCCCAATTTATAATTAATTTTCACTCGTGCGTCATTTTACCATATAAGGTAAATAAATAATTGTTTTAGGCTGTATGTCTGTCCGTGTGTAATACCACAGGAAGCCCAATTTATAATTAATTTCACTCGTGCGTCATTTTACCATATAAGGTAAATAAATAATTGTTTTAGGCTGCGGACGACTTCCTGACAGGACTGTCCGTGAATAATATATTATCCTACGCGTCCTACCACAGGAAACCCATTAAAATAAACAGAAATTTATTTTCATTTATTACAATTATACTCAGAAGAAATGGTTGGGATACCTGTGTACGAATAGGGAAAAAATATAGGAGGAGGGCGTGGGACCGAGTAAATTTACAATACTTTCTTCCTTTGTAATCAAATCAGATGAGGTATTTCTAGTTGACGGTCTGACACCAAACCAAGGTCGTCTAGAGGTGTTTTACAAAGGAAAAAGAGGCCTTGTCTGTGATAACAATTGGGATCTGAACAATGCAAAGGTTGTATGCAAGATGCTCGAGCTTCCTGTGGCGACTCATGCTGTAAAGAACAGTTTCTTTGGTTTCGTTCCATTTCTTAGACGACCAGACTTGATGGCGAATGTCAATTGCCATGGAAACGAAACGTCATTGTTTGACTGTCCGTTTGGTGAAAATGTGGAATATTGTCAAAATGCCGGTGTTGTGTGTGGCAAGCTATCAGGTTTGTGTTTGATCCCGATCCCGATCTCGATCCCGATCTCAAGATCCTGATCTCATCTCATGATCCTGATCTCATGATCCTGATCTCATGATCCTGATCTCATGATCCTGATCTCATGATGCTGATGTCATGATGCTGATCTCATGATCCTGTTCTCATGATCCTGATCTCATGATCCTGATCTTGTTCTTATGATCTCATGATCCTGATCTCATGAACTCTTGCATGATTTCTTGATCCATGATCCGTATCCTGATCTCATGATCCTGATCTCATGATCTCCTGATCTCATGATCCTGATCTCATGATCCTGATCTCATGATCCTGATGATCATGATCCTGATTACATGATTAATATTCCTGATCCCATTATGACACGTAGATGATGACTGATTGCAATTTCACTATGATTGTATCTTATAGCAAAGTTCTTTCAGCTCGTTGGTGGACGATCTGCCAACGAAGGTAGAGTCCAGATCGCTTTCGGGCGCGTGCATACCCCAAGGCGCAGAGAATGGACGCTTTTTCTGTGACAGAGACTGGGGTATCCAGGATGCTCGAGTCGTATGTCGAACGCTTGGCTACGAGGACGCCATGTTCGCAGTGAAGCCTCATATGTTTAACGACAACGGTGGGATGTATTATCTTATAAAAGATATCCGTTGCCATGGTAACGAATCGAGTATTGCAGAATGTGAATATACTGGTCTGAAGCTTGAGTACGATTCGTGTGAAGAGGTCGGGGTCATCTGCGGAGTGCGAAACGCTACAGGTTTGTTTAGTTAACTTTAGTTGACGACTTATGACTTATACTGACTTCTGATTTCTGACTTAGAAAAAGCTAAGATGACTTATGACTTAGCAACTTATGACAATAGATGACTTATAATGACTTATAATATCCTATAATAACGTTGGTATAATAACTTATAAGGCCAACTTATAATGACTTATATTGACTTATATGGATGACTTATAATGACTTATAATGACTTATAATGACTTATAATATCTTATAATAACTTATAAGGCCAACTTATAATGACTTATATTGGCTTATAATAACTTATGGTAACGAATCGATAATGTATTTATGAATGACTATATGACTTACGATTCTTATAAAGAGGTTATCGCTTATAATGATTTATGACATAAAGAAAGTTAACATGACTTATGATAACACGTGAAGGATGAGATTCAAAAAAGTTTTCATCAGCTGATTGCCGAAACCAAGCAAGACTTATAATCTCTTATGGTGATAGCACATGAAGGACAGTGTTTGCCTGTCATTTGAAATCAAATAATGAGATTCATAGACTTTTATCAGCTGATTGAAATCAAGCAATAGAATACTGTCTCTCTGGTTAATAGCACATGAAGGGCAGTGTTTGCCTGTCATTTGAAGGCAGATAATGAAATTCAAGGACTTTTACCAGCTGATTGAAATCAAGCAATAGAATTTTCAAATTTTCAGTGAAAATGAGCTTATTCATTTTAACAACTGATCGATCTGTTCTGTAATTTTCCAGTCTCCCATCGACTTGTGGGTAGTTCTGCCCCAGGCTCTGGCCGAGTGGAATTAAATCTGGGTGGACACTGGGGTACAATTTGCCACAACAAATGGTCGCTGAGCAACGCTCGTGTTGTTTGTCGAAATCTTGGATATCCACAAGCTTTTTATGCTACCGGAGGATCCGTCTTTGGTTACGGAAGTGAGAGGATTGTGTTAGATAATGTGCAGTGTTTGGGTAATGAGACATCGCTGTTACAATGCAAGCATGGTGGTCTTGGATACAAGAGCTGTACTGCTCAACAGGAAGCTGGAGTTATTTGTGAAAAGCCAGAGAGTAAGTAGCAAAAAACAAGGCAAGGTGGTCGCCTTACGAGAGGTGGTCGCTTACAAGAGGTAATAATTACAGTGTTTGACTTAGATACAGTCGAACCTCTTGTAAGCGACCACCCTTGTTTTCAGGTAAGGTGGTCGCTTATGGGAGGTGGTCGCTAACGAGAGGTAATAATTACAGTGTTTGACTTAGATACAGTCGAACCTCTCGTAAGCGATCAGCCTTGTCGTCAGATAAGGTGGTCGCTTAAGTTGGGACAATTAAAACACCATAGAAACTGAGTATCCAAAGAAAATACGAGCGAGAAAATCTGAAATAATGTTTCATTAATAACGCTGAATGGGTATTAATCGCTGCATGGGAATGTGTTGGAGGCCGGCGTTACAGTCAAACCAGGTCACGCGTGCCCCCCTAGAGTCCATTATTGACTTTGTTATTTGAACTTGATTTGATTTTTCGTTTTGAACTTCGATTATTGAACGAACATTTCAATATTTTTTCGATTGCTGATTGGATTAATAAACAAACGATACCCCTTATAAGGGCAGACACACAGGAGCCCGTACGTGTGTGTGTCTGCCCATATTAGGGGTAACGTTGTTTTATTATTCCAATCAGCAATCGAATTTTCAAATTATTCTTGTTTTGAATATTGAAATGTTCGTTCTCAATAATCGAAGTTCAAAGCGAAAAATCAAATCAATTTTCAAATAACAAAGTCAATAATGGACTCTAGGGGGCCACGCGTGACCTGGTTTGACTGAGAGATATCGATATTTTCAAGTTTCAAGTATACCGTATGTCTATGTCAAGTTGTTTCACAAATGTTGGAAATTAATTATTATTGCTTTTATTATTATTATTATTATTATTATTATTATTGATAATTAATTTTCCTTTTCTTAAAGTTAAATTTCTGTTAACTGGTGATGGCGCCACTTCAAACCAGGGTCGTATACTCATGACAATAAATGGTATTAACGGAACGGTATGCAGTACTGGATGGAAAAGTACTGATGCACGCGTGCTGTGTCGCTCGCTAGGGCTTGGGGACGAGGGATATGCCGTCATTAACTTAGCGTTTGGCAAAGGGACTGGGCCGATTCTTTTGAGCGATATTAATTGCCATGGAAACGAGACAAACTTGATGTCATGTGACCATGATACACTGGGACGTCATACAGGATGTACGCATGGTAAAGATGCTGGAGTCATTTGCGGTGAAGTTCAAGGTAATGCTTGCAAAACATGAAAAACATGGTATCTTTAGTAATCCATCACCATCATCATCATCAGCAGCATTATCGTCATCATCATCATCAAGCATTATCATCATCATCATCAGCAGCGCGCGGCAGCATTATCATTATAAGCATCATTATACTTACTACTACTAGTACTAAAGATAATAATGATAAGTTATATAACTAAGCGATTAAATATCATCATCATCTGACATCACTATCATCATCTTCATTATCAATATCATCACCATCATCATTATCATCAGTCACCAACATTACCATCAGTCATCATTACATCATCGCCATCAGTATCAATATCATCATCACTATCATAAACATCCAAAACGTATTCTATAACCTCATTTTCTCTTGATAATATACATTGCCATTAGTAGATTTTATACACGGTTTTTTTAGCTTCATTATTAAAGTATTTCTCATTTGAACATCATCTTCGATATCATCACTATTGTCATCAGTATAATAATCATCTGCCACTATTAGCCACTTTGGAAACGAGTAAATTTTGCGATGTTTGGAAAGCTGTTACTCGTTCAATATCTGACTAAACCTTACATAACTTTGTAAACTTACTAATTCTGACATGCTCTTTCTTGTGATGGGGTTCATTTACTAATTATATTAATTCTAAAAACTCGTTCCCAGTCCTTTACTCGTTTCTAAAGTGGCTAATTGGATTAATAATAATCATCTTAAACTTCAAGTTCGTCTTGTTGGTGGTCCAACTTGGAACCAGGGCCGCGCAGAGATACACATAGACGGAGCATGGGGACGAGTGAGTTATTCCCCCCACCCTAACGTTCCTGTGGTATTCTGTAAAATGCTCGGTCTACCTGGACAAGGTTTTACAATCACTGAACCAATTTATGGGATTGGTAATAAAACGCTTCTTGTGTCTGATGCTGAATGTGGCCGTTTGTACAGTGCTGGTCAGCAGTCGATATTGGACTGTCCGTTCAAATATAAAGATAAAGGAAGCAGAAAAGCTGATCATCAGGTTATCTGTGGCCCTCCGTCAGGTGTGTATCAAATTAGGGTGCGTTCGATTGACCTTATTCCGGAATAGGAATAATTCCAGATTCTGGTGCAGACAGAAGACGTCATTATTCCGGAATATTCCAAGTATTCTGCTATGATGAGCAGAATGTTTGGAATATATTCCGCTTATTCCGGAATCGGAACAGACTCAATTGAACGGACATTCCGTATTATTCCAGTTCCTATTCCGGGAATAAGGTCAATCGAACGCACCCTTAAAGGAGAATTGAAGACTAAATTTATCTTTCTATAAAAACAAAGAGAATGTTGTGTACATTCATTTTCTGAAATAATTTCCAATTGTTTTTATTTTTATGGAGAAGAAACTTGCCGGTTTTAATTGTAAAAAGGCATGGATTACCGCTGAATTGAGCGCGGCTCACTTTAGTAATTATCCCCCATAATAGACGTCACCTATCCCAAGGGAAAGTGCAGTCACAATATAGAGTAACTATAAGTACATTGTATTTTCTTGAACCCGAGAGAATGTTGTGAGCGGATTTTACTATTCTCATAAACGACGTCACAAACAAAAAGATCTGAGCCGACAGTAAAACGGCAAAATGGCCGATGATATTCCATATCGAACGTAAATGATGTTGATATCTAAGAAAGATTTGCAAAAATTAATACTCAAGTAATGCTAACATAAGACATGATTATCTAACTTTCGTGAGAAAATAAATTTTGCCTTCAGTTCCCCTTTAACCGATAGACCTGGTGAATGTGGGAACACTCCAGTTTCGAGTTGTTGTTGTTGATTTGTTTGTTTTTGTTTGTTTGTTTGTTTCGAGTTGTTTAGCACCGCTTAACTACTTGACAAAAGACGCATGTATGCAGCCTTAGCCTCGAGTCAGTGTAAATTATTCACAAATGGATGGAAGGACACGAAGAAATGTTGTTGACAGTGGACGATAGAACACCTCCAGTCAGATAGTATCCCATGGAACTATGATGAAATAATGTTTCATAGTTTCAAGGATGGATTTTTGGAAAGAGTGGATGATATGCATGAATGAACGGTCGGATAAATGGTTGAATGGTTTGGATCGATAGATGGACATTGGTGGGTGGATAGATGATGGATAGATGGATGTTAGATAGAATAGACAGATAGAGATGATGATTGAATGGATGGATGGATGAATGGATGAATGGATGAATGGATGGATGGATGAATGGATAGAATGGATGAATGGATGAATGGATGAATGGATGAATGGATGAATGGAGCGAATGGATGATGGATGGATGGATGGATGGATGGATGGATGGTTGATGGATACTATGGATGGATGGATGGATGGATGGATGGATGATGGATGAATGGATGAATGGATGAATGGATGGATGGATGAATGGATGAATGGATGGATGAATGATTGAATGGATGGATGATCATATCCTGTTTTAAACAATTGGACGTGTTTGATACTTCGATTGTCATTTAACAGTTATTTTTAACATGAACCATTTGTCAGTTAACCCCATTCAGACCCTCTTATATATTTTTTTGTTCAGATCGCGTCAATATCATCGACATAACATCCAATATCAGCGTCCTTAACTCCAACCAATCAGCGCTTGCCATAGACAATGACGAGAGCACGTGTTTATATGTGTCAGCGGTATGTATTGGGAAGGAGAATATCCTGGGTACTAGATTGTATTTTTGCTAGCTCCAGTTTTGTGCACAAGTATTTATTATATTTTACGCACAGCGTTAATAATTGGTAAGTCGACGTCTTTACCTCAAAATGATATTGACCTCCGGGCGAACAAGGCATAAATACAGTCAATCTCAATAACGTTGTCCAGCTAACATGAGATTAACACTACAATAAATGTCACGTATCTCATTCTATATTCGTTTTGCACGCGTGGAATTTTAATTTCAAAAGCAAACATCACAGGCAGAGGTTACTTATGCTGATTTTTTTTATTGCGCAAAACGAATATATGATGAGACACCTGACATTGATTGTAGTGTGAATCTCTTTTTAGCTGGACAACGTTAATGACATTGACGGTATATATATAAATATATATACACCTAATTTCAAAAACGTTTAAAAAAAAAAGACAAAAGAAACAGTTCAGCTTGAGTACACTTTTTTTTGTCTTTTAATGAAATCCTATTTGGCTTTTTTGATTATTATTGGACAACGTTTTTGAAATTAGGTGTACATCATATGCACTCAATTGCAGAAACGTTGTAGTATACATTTATACAAATATACAAATATCTAAGGAGATACAAAATATTAAACATGCTAAAAAAATACAACTGTTTAAGCACAAAATAGTTCTGAAAATCATTGTTTTGTCCTTTGCTGGATGCGATACTACTGATCTAAAATTGATGATTCTGATATATAAGCACTTTGTATCTCATTAGATATTTGTATAAATGTACCGGCTACAACCGGGCTTTCTGCAAACGAGTGTATCTGTTTTTGGAAACGTTGTCCCAGGGGCGGATCTGGAGATTTTAAAAGGGGGGTGCACTACTAAGGGCCCGTAAGGCCCATTCTTCTAGGGGTGCGTGGGGGCATGCCCCCCATATAATTTTGAAATCTAGAAGCTCCAAAATGCAATTTCCATCCATTCTGGGCATCAAATGGTGGGGAGACTTGGGCGAATATGTATCGGGCCCAACTCAAAGGGGGGAGGGGGGGGCACCGGCCCCCATGCCCCCCCTGGATCCGCCCCTGTGTCCTATATGCTTATTATGACTAACTGTTTTATTTCCCCCCTCAGAATGACAACACTTTTTTAACTGCTACGATAGACAGTAGTGTCTTCATCCACAGCGTCTCCATGATCATCGACCGTAATTCCAGCTTCTCATCGATCAGAGTCATTATCCACCCACTAGACAAACACCTTAACAACGTTGTGTGCACCCCTACTAGTGAGTTCGTAGCCAAGATAGGCATGACGTATGACTGCAGCCCTCCAACACGTGCTCGTCACGTGACAATCAATGCGACGAAGACAGCGACGAAGTTTGGCTTGTGCAACATTGATATCTTTGGGTCTGGTGAGTGACAATCGAATAAGAACACGATATTTATATATATGTACGCTTTTAATAATAATATACAGTCATTTGCAAAAATTCTGGCCGCCAGGATATATCAATATATAATCAATATATCGGGTGCATTATGGGTAATTAATTAATACTATTTTGAATTTCCTAACTTATTAAATGAAGCAAAACTAACAAACAACAGTAAGACTAAAATAAATATTATACTAAATATTTCTACCAACTTTGCTGGCGTTAACCCGCTTTAAGGGGAATTTTCGATTATTGAATTACCCATAATGCACCCGATATATTGATATACTGATACTTCGTAGCGGCCAGAATTTTTGCAATTGACTGTAATTGATTTATCCACAGTAGGTCTTTCAGGATTACAATTAGTAAATAAAACCCTTCTGGCGATCGACTGGTATATCGGCTGATAATGCCGAGAAGCGAAGCCGTTCGAGGGCAACTGTGACCATTTCTTCCATCCGTCCAGTGAAATTGTACCACGTGACCCGTTTTGACCAATGGGCGCGCGCGAAAATTTATCGATGGGTTATAATAATAAATACGTTGCGCTGATAAACTATAAGTTTTGCTCACACATCTTGCCAAACCAAAGAGTGCTGACTGAACTACAGGCTTACCAAGCTCGAGGGGTTCCTGTGGTGAGTTCTGATCACTAAATCATGTGTTTTTTAAAAGGTGTTTTAAGCGAGTTATTCGGGATTTCCTGCCGGTGGGTTTCACGTCCATCGTGTAGGTAAATTTACACAAGTAATAAAACCCACCTGAAAACGGTAAATTCACATGGTTTAGAGAAAATAATTCACCACAGGAACCCCAAGCAACCAACACAGGAACCCCACTTCGTGCTAGGTACAGCTTGGTAAGACAGTGACTACTGAACTTTGAAACTGTGTTCCATTCATTTCTTTATTAAAAGGGAATATCGAACAATTTCGTGGAGTCTTGCAAAAGGAGTGGAGAAACGGCGTTATTTACAGAAAGTATGGAGCACTTTTAAGACTAAATCCTTACTTTGACGCTAAAGCAAATCAGGTGTTCACTACCAAGGAATTTAAAATAGACTCAAAGCAAAGTAAAAGTTACGGAGAAGGGTTGCGGATATCTGCATTTTTTTCGGTAAGAATATGCAATAAATGAGGCACATACAACAAAGCAAACAACTAATAAACATACAACCATCGACGCCTGTGTACACCTATGTACTGTACAATCATAGCAAACAACTAATAAAACATACAACCATCGACGCCTGTGTACACCTATGTACTGTACAATCATAGCAAACAACTAATAAAACAGACAACCATCGACGCCTGTGTACACCTATGTACTGTACAATCATAGCAAACAACTAATCGAACAGACAACCATCGACGCCTGTGTACACCTATGTACTTTACAATCATAGCAAACAACTAATCGAACAGACAACCATCGACGCCTGTGTACACCTATGTACTGTACAATCATAGCAAACAACTAATAAAACAGACAACCATCGACGCCTGTGTACACCTATGTACTGTACAATCATAGCAAACAACTAATCGAACAGACAACCATCGACGCCTATGTACACCTATGTACTTTACAATCATAGCAAACAACTAATCGAACAGACAACCATCGACGCCTGTGTACACCTATGTACTGTACAATCATAGCAAACAACTAATCGAACAGACAACCATCGACGCCTATGTACACCTATGTACTTTACAATCATAGCAAACAACTAATCGAACAGACAACCATCGACGCCTGTGTACACCTATGTACTGTACAATCATAGCAAACAACTAATCGAACAGACAACCATCGACGCCTATGTACACCTATGTACTGTACAATCATAGCAAACAACTAATAAAACAGACAACCATCGACGCCTATGTACACCTATGTACTTTACAATCATAGCAAACAACTAATAAACAGACAACCATCGACGCCTATGTACACCTATGTACTTTACAATCATAGCAAACAACTAAATAAACAGACAACCATCGACGCCTATGTACACCTATGTACTTTACAATCATAGCAAACAACTAATAAACATACAACCATCGACGCCTGTGTACACCTATGTACTTTACAATCATAGCAAACAACTAATAAAACAGACAACCATCGACGCCTATGTACACCTATGTACAATCATAGCAAACAATCATAGCAGACAAACAACTGTACAATAATAATACAGACAACCATCGACGCCTATGTACACCTATGTACTGTACAATCATAGCAAACAACTAATCGAACAGACAACCATCGACGCCTGTGTACACCTATGTACTTTACAATCATAGCAAACAACTAATAAAACAGACAACCATCGACGCCTGTGTACACCTATGTACTTTACAATCATAGCAAACAACTAATAAAACAGACAACCATCGACGCCTATGTACACCTATGTACTTTACAATCATAGCAAACAACTAATAAAACAGACAACCATCGACGCCTATGTACACCTATGTACTTTACAATCATAGCAAACAACTAATAAAACAGACAACCATCGACGCCTGTGTACACCTATGTACTTTACAATCATAGCAAACAACTAATAAAACAGACAACCATCGACGCCTATGTACACCTATGTACTTTACAATCATAGCAAACAACTAATAAAACAGACAACCATCGACGCCTATGTACACCTATGTACTTTACAATCATAGCAAACAACTAATAAAACAGACAACCATCGACGCCTGTGTACACCTATGTACTGTACAATCATAGCAAACAACTAATCGAACAGACAACCATCGACGCCTGTGTACACCTATGTACTGTACAATCATAGCAAACAACCTAATCGAACAGACAACCATCGACGCCTATGTACACCTATGTACTTTACAATCATAGCAAACAACTAATCGAACAGACAACCATCGACGCCTGTGTACACCTATGTACTGCACAATCATAGCAAACAACTAATCGAACAGACAACCATCGACGCCTGTGTACACCTATGTACTGTACAATCATAGCAAACAACTAATCAAACAGACAACCATCGACGCCTGTGTACACCTATGTACTTTACAATCATAGCAAACAACTAATCAAACAGACAACCATCGACGCCTGTGTACACCTATGTACTTTACAATCATAGCAAACAACTAATAAAACAGACAACCATCGACGCCTATGTACACCTATGTACTTTACAATCATAGCAAACAACTAATCAAACAGACAACCATCGACGCCTGTGTACACCTATGTACTTTACAATCATAGCAAACAACTAATAAAACAGACAACCATCGACGCCTGTGTACACCTATGTACTTTACAATCATAGCAAACAACTAATAAAACAGACAACCATCGACGCCTATGTACACCTATGTACTTTACAATCATAGCAAACAACTAATAAAACAGACAACCATCGACGCCTGTGTACACCTATGTACTTTACAATCATAGCAAACAACTAATCGAACAGACAACCATCGACGCCTGTGTACACCTATGTACTTTACAATCATAGCAAACAACTAATAAAACAGACAACCATCGACGCCTGTGTACACCTATGTACTGTACAATCATAGCAAACAACTAATCGAACAGACAACCATCGACGCCTATGTACACCTATGTACTGTACAATCATAGCAAACAACTAATCGAACAGACAACCATCGACGCCTATGTACACCTATGTACTGTACAATCATAGCAAACAACTAATCAAACAGACAACCATCGACGCCTATGTACACCTATGTACTTTACAATCATAGCAAACAACTAATAAAACAGACAACCATCGACGCCTATGTACACCTATGTACTGTACAATCATAGCAAACAACTAATAAAACAGACAACCATCGACGCCTATGTACACCTATGTACTGTACAATCATAGCAAACAACTAATAAAACAGACAACCATCGACGCCTGTGTACACCTATGTACTTTACAATCATAGCAAACAACTAATAAAACAGACAACCATCGACGCCTGTGTACACCTATGTACTTTACAATCATAGCAAACAACTAATAAAACAGACAACCATCGACGCCTATGTACACCTATGTACTGTACAATCATAGCAAACAACTAATAAAACAGACAACCATCGACGCCTATGTACACCTATGTACTGTACAATCATAGCAAACAACTAATAAAACAGACAACCATCGACGCCTGTGTACACCTATGTACTTTACAATCATAGCAAACAACTAATAAAACAGACAACCATCGACGCCTGTGTACACCTATGTACTTTACAATCATAGCAAACAACTAATAAAACAGACAACCATCGACGCCTATGTACACCTATGTACTGTACAATCATAGCAAACAACTAATCGAACAGACAACCATCGACGCCTGTGTACACCTATGTACTTTACAATCATAGCAAACAACTAATAAAACAGACAACCATCGACGCCTATGTACACCTATGTACTTTACAATCATAGCAAACAACTAATAAAACAGACAACCATCGACGCCTATGTACACCTATGTACTGTACAATCATAGCAAACAACTAATAAAACAGACAACCATCGACGCCTATGTACACCTATGTACTGTACAATCATAGCAAACAACTAATAAAACAGACAACCATCGACGCCTGTGTACACCTATGTACTTTACAATCATAGCAAACAACTAATAAAACAGACAACCATCGACGCCTGTGTACACCTATGTACTTTACAATCATAGCAAACAACTAATAAAACAGACAACCATCGACGCCTATGTACACCTATGTACTGTACAATCATAGCAAACAACTAATAAAACAGACAACCATCGACGCCTATGTACACCTATGTACTGTACAATCATAGCAAACAACTAATAAAACAGACAACCATCGACGCCTGTGTACACCTATGTACTTTACAATCATAGCAAACAACTAATAAAACAGACAACCATCGACGCCTGTGTACACCTATGTACTTTACAATCATAGCAAACAACTAATAAAACAGACAACCATCGACGCCTGTGTACACCTATGTACTTTACAATCATAGCAAACAACTAATAAAACAGACAACCATCGACGCCTGTGTACACCTATGTACTTTACAATCATAGCAAACAACTAAAAACAGACAACCATCGACGCCTGTGTACACCTATGTACTTTACAATCATAGCAAACAACTAATAAAACAGACAACCATCGACGCCTGTGTACACCTATGTACTTTACAATCATAGCAAACAACTAATAAAACAGACAACCATCGACGCCTATATACACCTATGTACTTTACAATCATAGCAAACAACTAATAAAACAGACAACCATCGACGCCTGTGTACACCTATGTACTTTACAATCATAGCAAACAACTAATAAAACAGACAACCATCGACGCCTGTGTACACCTATGTACTTTACAATCATAGCAAACAACTAATAAAACAGACAACCATCGACGCCTATATACACCTATGTACTTTACAATCATAGCAAACAACTAATAAAACAGACAACCATCGACGCCTGTGTACACCTATGTACTTTACAATCATAGCAAACAACTAATAAAACAGACAACCATCGACGCCTGTGTACACCTATGTACTTTACAATCATAGCAAACAACTAATAAAACAGACAACCATCGACGCCTATATACACCTATGTACTTTACAATCATAGCAAACAACTAAATAAAACAGACAACCATCGACGCCTGTGTACACCTATGTACTTTACAATCATAGCAAACAACTAATAAAACAGACAACCATCGACGCCTATATACACCTATGTACTTTACAATCATAGCAAACAACTAATCAAAAACAGACAACCATCGACGCCTGTGTACACCTATGTACTTTACAATCATAGCAAACACCAATCTACGCAGGCTACCAACCAACTAACAAATAATCTACCAATAAACCACCCATCGACCAACCCACCAACCACCCCACCATCCCACCCCCCACCCCCAACCCACCAACCCACAACCCACCACCCACCACACAACACACCAACACACCAACAACCACCAACCCACCAACCCACCAACCACCACCACACAACCCACCAACACACCAACACACCAACACACCAACACACACAACACACCAACACACCAACACACCAACACACAAACACACCAACACACCACACACCACCACACACCACCCACCAACCCACCAACCCACCAACACACAACACACCAACACACCAACCCACCAACCCATCAACCCACCACCCCACACCAACACACCAACACACCAACACACCACAACCCACCTACCCACCAACAACCCATCAACCCACCAACACACCAACCCACCAACACACCAACCCACCAACCCATCATACACCCACCAACACACCAACACACCAACCACCAACCCACCAACCCACCAACACACCAACACACCAACACACCAACACACCAACACACCAACACACCAACCAACCAATCAACATACCTGTAATGATACAAATGTAATGATACAACCCACCAACCAACAAACCAACCAACCAACCCACCACCAACCAACCAACCAACCAACCAACCAACCAACCAACCAACCAACCAACCAACCAACCAACCAACAACAACCAACCAACCCACCAACAACCAACCAACCAACCAACCCACCAACCAACAATCCAACCCACCAACCAACCAACCAACCAACCAACCAACCAACCAACCAACCAACCAACCCACCCACCAACGAACCAACCCACCAACCAACAATCCAACCCTCCAACCAACCCACCAACCAACCAACCTACCAAAATAACCTGCAATGATACAAATGGTCTAGCAATATGTACCTTTTACTCTGTTGCTAGTTGCCAACAAGTCTGGGAAACAAACGTTATTACAGATTTCTTGTCAGCTGTGACTACGAGTGCGAACTATGGGGAAAGCTCGTGGCCGAGGTGGGCCTGGAAACTGAAGTTCAATCTTTAAACTACTTAGTTAAATCGTGGTTCAAAACTGACAAGAATGTCTTTGACAAGTAAGTCGAAATGCACCACTTTAGGAAATGCTGAAGAAATCGTGTTCACTGCTTCAATAAGTAGCAGGCTCCAGCCAGAAACTAGACAGCTCAATGTACAATGTATTTATAGCGGAAGAGCCCTGATATGGAGCTGTAATAAAGTATGTATGTATGTAGATCCTAGAAATTGATAAACAGGCCACGAACCACATCCGCTTCGTCACCAGTAACACTTCCATTATCATTACCATCATTGTGATCATCTTCTACCACCATCATCATTGTTATTATTCTGATCATTTTACTTCATCTAGTTAATTGTGCAATTCTCTCAGATATCCAGAACAAAAGTCAGCGGTAATTTCCTTGAGCCACTGTCACTTGTACTACATTGAAGGATATCTCAAAACACCTGATCATCTAGGCATGCACATGTTGGTGAAGTTGAAGTCAGAATGGAACAACAGCCTGATCGATTTACCAGTTGATCGAATGTTCTGGAATTTACCAGGTAAATACTAAAATACTGGAATGACAAAACCAAAGCACTGCCACCTCGCGATCAACGTAGTCTTGTAGGAAACCAAGATCGAGGGGAGGTACTCCAAATAATGACGTAATATCGGTTTGATATTCAATGACGTCATCTCCGCTCACGTGTTGAATTTTCATCAGCTGAATTGCAACTTTTTTCAATAGCAATCAAAGGAATAAGCATTCTCTCTCGTATTTGATGATACTTTGTTTGTTTTCCAAAATAGGAAAGAGAACTTTCAAGTTTGCTTTGACCAACACAAAAAATGGCGTTCTGAACGTTCCCTTTGGTTCAGGTATCAACATATCAGGTAAATAATATACTTATATTTTTACTACATTGTATTGATTGAGTGATTGGTTGATTGATTGATTGGTTGGTTGGTTGGCCATGGTTGATTGATTGATTGGTTGATTGATTGATTGGTTGGTTGGCCATGGTTGATTGATTGATTGGTTGATTGATTGATTGGTTGATTGATTGATTGGTTGATTGGTTGATTGATTGATTGATTGGTTGATTGGTTGAATGACTGCTTGGTTGATTGATTGATTGGTTGATTGGTTGATTTGGTTGGTGGTCGCTTACGAGAGGTTCGACTGTATCCAATTCCAACACTGTAATAATTCCCTCTTGTAAGCGACCACCTTCCTAAAGCGGCCACTTTTGGTTTATGGTCGCTTACGAGAGGTTCGACTGTTTTTCTTAGGCACTTACAGTTTCTGCTGTCATGGTATGTTCTGTCCTGATTGCCCTATCCGCGCTGCTTTGGTCATATTTGGTAAACGATTTCCTATTGGTCTGATTACAATGGACTGTGTGACACACAATTTCACGAAAAACATAGTTTGGGCATTGCAACCTGGCAAGTATGGCATCAAGGTAAAAATATCATATCTCGTTTACAAACTCGTGGCCTGGATTATTAATCCGCGAGTTACAATACAATACATACAGCTTCAGTTAGATGTTTTCTCGGGTATTACGGGCTGATATTTTACGAGTTGCGAATGTATTTTTCCGAGCCCGCAGGGCAAGGAAAAATACGAGCAACGAATAAAATGTCAGCCTGTAATACCCGAGAAAACATCTAATGAGGGATTTATTATATAAATGTGACGTAATTTTATCAGGATATTGATTTTTTGAGTTAAGTTGCGAATAGGGCATTACGGATTTCTACAGGGCATTAACGCCTCATACCGGCCCTAAAAAATGACCAAATTTGGTCAAATTACGTCACAGATATATAATAAAATACAATAACTTTGATTTAAACACGATATTATTTAAAGTTATTGGTGTCAGAGGCTACTAGCCACTGACTGGACTACCCTGCTGTTTTATTTGTGTTTAAATAAAAAATGTATATCTATCTATCTATCTATCTATCTATCTATCTATCTATTGGGATGGGACTGTAAACTTCGAGCTGCATCATTGACTCGTGGAAGAGACATACAGTCATTCTCATAAAGGTTGAAAAGACTACAATACTACAATAAAGTCACGTGATTCATTATGTTTTCAATTTTCTCGCGTGGAATGTCAATTTGAGATGCAAAAGTACACGGCATTGAATTGTGAGAACTGAATGTAATGGCGCTGGTATCAACTCGCAGTTCCGCGCGCAGAAATTGAAAACATAATGAATCACGTGACTTTATTCGGTAGTATTGTAGTCTTTTCATCTGGACAACCGGCTTTTTGAGAATGTATAACTGTTAGCTAGTGTATATTTAGCGAACAAAAAAAAAGACATCCGTCGGTGGGTTATACCATATCATGCAAAATGGTGAAAAATCGTCCAAAACGGCCATTTTTGGTGGGTTATAGCCCATGCAAAATGGTTAAAATTCGTTCTAAAAAATGGTCACAAATCGTCGTAAATGGCCATTTTTGGTGGGTTATTATATGATCCTGTTTACAGAGTACCAGTACCCTATAGAGTGCAAATACTATGGTTATAACCCCTCTTTATCCATTATGTCATGACATGGTACTTGTACCCTAGAGTGCAAACTGTGGTTGTTTTACGAACTTTCATTCTTTGAAGATTGCGCACTATTTCGATGGACAAGGAGACGGTGGAACAATAAAGCGAGATGTGGGAAGCCTACAAGTATTAGGTATTTTACAATTCGGGTTCACACATTTATTATATTTTTTTGTCGAAGAACGAAATATAGGACCGTATTTTGGATGTTTTATTTTTTATTTTTTATATATATATTTTGGATATATTTTGGATAGTTACTTCAAACTGGCTTTTCAATCAATCATGCAGAATCGTGTGATGAAAATTAACCAATCAGAGTGCGAGAAATTCTACATTTTTGGCTAGCGCGCGCTCGTACAGAGATTTCCAAGTTTTTACTGAGTGTAATTTGTGGTTTTTCTAACCTCTATATACACCTATTCCAAAAATCGTTGTCCGGGCCGAAAGCAACAATCAAGAAGCCGAAGACCGCAAAGGGCATTGGGACTTTCTCCTTATTCATTTATTCATCCGTAGACATTTTGACAACATGCATTTTCAAATGGCCGAATAGTTCCAAATGATTGCTACTGCAACGTCCGTAGGGATAACTTCTCAAGTACCACGGATAAATTAATACATTATTTTTCTTTCAGTAACCACTGTGCTGCTGTGTCCATTTAATATTAGTGTATGTTCTGGATGGATTATAGAAAGTCAACCTAAAACAAGTGCATGGACAATGCAAGGTTAGAACCGATCATAGATATGTTAATAATGTGAACTTGATGATGATGATGATGATGATGATGATGATGATGATGATGCTAGGAGCATTGAGTATTGATGACGACGTTGATGATGATAGATTATGATGATTACCTATTTGGTTTGGTCTTATATCATAGATCAGTGTGTTGGAACTTTTTTCCAGATAATTCAGTAGTTGCTCTGCGCGCATGCTAAATAGAAATATATATTCATCCTCCCTTCCATCCATCCATCTTCATCCCATGCGTGCATCCATACATACATCCTCCCATCCATCCATCCATCCATCCATCCATCCATCCATCCATCCATCCATCCATCCATCCATCCATCCATCCATCCATCCATCCAACCATCCATCCATCCATCCTCCCATCCATACTCCCATCCATCCTCCCATCCATCCTCCCATCCATCCTCCCATCCATCCTCCCATCCATCCTCCCATCCATCCTCCCATCCATCCTCCCATCATCACATGCATGCATCCATACATCCATCCTCCCATCCATCTGTCCATCCTCCCATCCATCCATTCATCCATCATCCCATCCTCCCATCCATTCATCCATTCATCCATTCATCCATCCTCCCATCCTCCCATCCATTCATCCATCCATCCTCCCATCCATCCTCCCATCCATCCTCCCATCATCCCATGCATGCATCCATGCATGCATCCATACATCCATCCTCTCATCCATCCATCCATCCTCACATCCTCACATCCATCCGTCCATCCTCCCATCCATCCATTCATCCCATCCTCCCATCCATTCATCCATCCTCCCATCCATTCATCCATTCATCCATCCTCCCATCCTCCCATCCATTCATCCATTCATCCATCCGTCCTCCCATGCATACATCCGATTCTCATCCATCCATCCACTCATTCACTCACACGTGCACATTTATTAGTCCATTGAATCATCAGTTCAACCACCATTCATTCTGGATATCTTTGTTTCTTCAGAGGAAGGCTCGGTGCATTTCAACTCATCAGGAACATCCACGCTGACGTCACCTAAGTTGCCATGGAGATCAAGTTACACGGACATAAAGTTTTGCTTAGATTTTCAATACAAGATGCCAAGTAACACGACTAGTTCACTTAAAGTTCATATCCTACTCCCTGGACATAATGCGAGCTTAGGGTGGTCACTAAGTGGTTACCATGGCAACACCTGGAATCAAGCTAGCGTCCATTTTGATGGACATAAAACATCTCTGGTAAAGTCAATCAATATGTCCAGTGGTTGCTCAAATAAAAATAGACCAAGATTCTCCTGTTTTTCTTGTCGACGACTTCCTTGGTTTCCATGGAAACAGTAATTCAGCAAGTTTTGCCACAGGAAGCCCAGCCATAGAAATAAGTCAAAATACTATAATTATTTGTATGCGCGCGTAATTTCTTGAACGTAAACGCGCGCGTTTCCGTGCGTAAGAACAGAGGTAGCCCGCTCAATATAGTAACCACGCCTCTGCCACAGGAAGCTCGCCATAAAGGAGCGCGCATGCAAATACAGTCGAACCTCCTGTAAGCGACCACCCAAAATATGAAACGTTGTGGTCGCTTAAGAGAGGTGTTCGCTTACGAGAGGTTCCAACTATAGTGATTTGACTTGGAACTGAGCTTTTGGTATTTTGAAGAACTGGTCGCTTAGGAGAGGTGGTCGCAACGGGAAGTTCAAGTGTATAACAATTATTGGTATGCGCGCGTAATTTCTTGAACGTAAACGCGCGCGTTTCCGTGCGTAACTGTACAGGGAGCCCGCCCAATATAGTAACCGCGCCTCTACCACAGGAAGCCCGTCATAAAAGAGCGCGCATACAATTACATTACATGTAGCGTCACTGAACTGACTGTGTCGTTACGTGCTGATATTCTTCCTCGTGTGGTCGTTTCTAGGTTAGATTTACTGGTAATTCTACACTCAACAACCCTGACGTGTATCTACGATATGCCAGAATAACCACGGAAAACTGTGCTTTAAAACCACTCTTTGCTCAACCTGGTACGTATGACATGGAACTGCTAGATTGGTTAATATTTTTGCCCTTTAATTGAGAGTGCGAAGTGGAGGATACCGCTTAACTTAGTGCGGGCTCATTGTTAAATAAAGTATTTGCTCAACGTTAACCTGGTACTTATAGATATCCATCATAGTTTTGTAAATTCATCCATTCATTCATTCGTTGATTCGTGCGTTCAATCATTCGCTCATTCATTCATTTGTTCATTTATTTATTCATCCATCCATCCATCCATTCATTGGTTCATTCATTCATTCATTCGTTCAATCATCCATCCATCCATCCACAAATTCATCCATTAATTTATCCATTCATTCATTCATCCATTCATTTGTTCATTCATTCATCCATTCATCCATTCATCCATTCATCCATTCATCCATTTATCCATTCGTTTATTCATGCGTTCATTCATTCATTCATTCGTTCGATCTTTAATTCCTTTCTACCCTTTCCTTCTTTCATTAATCCGTCCACTCATTATTATTTACAATAACGACTTTCACAAATAGATTACAAGTGCAGCCAAGGCCATCTAAAGTGCTCAAACGGCGAATGTTATTCCTACTTACTTCGCTGTAACGGCAAAACCGATGGCTGTCTTGATGGATCTGACGAAAAGGGATGCGTATGTCAGACAAACGAGTTCCAATGTTCTGATGGCAAATGCCTTCCAACACTGAAGCTCTGTAATGGAGAAAAGGACTGTGGTGACGGATTGGATGAAAGGAATTGCGGTAAGAAGTGTTTACCGTAAAAACCACGTATAAGCCGCACCCACATATGAGCCGCACCCTCGTATAAGCCGCACCCACGTATAGCCGCACCCACATATAAACCGCACCCACGTATAAGCCGCTACCCACATATAAACCGCACCCACGTATTAGCCGCACCCACGTATAAGCCGCACACACGTATAAGCCGCACCCACGTATAAGCCGCACCCACGTATAAGCCGCACCCTCGTATAAGCCGCACCCACGTATAAGCCGCACCCACGTATAAGCCGCACCCACGTATTAGCCGCACCCACGTATAAGCCGCACCCACGTATAAGCCGCACCCACGTATAAGCCGCACCCACGTATAAACCGCACACACATATAAACCGCACCCACGTATAAGCCACACTCACGTATAAGCCGCACCCACGTATAAGCCGATTTTGAAAGAGACTATAATAAGAAAAAGTGCGGCTTATACGTGAGTGTTTTTGCCTTCAATATTAGAACATTCCCATTAAAATATCATAAACATGCTTGAGAGAGAGCAGGCCTATTATTATTGATACATATTTCTGTCACCAACAGACAACGATTGTCAAGATTTGTTGTGTCCAGACGGCAGCTGTAAACCCTGGTCAGCGATCTGCTCTAAGGCTCGTAAAATATCGGGTAAAGTCTGATATGATTTGCGACCATGTTGGTTCCCGATAACAAAGCATTCCTCCGATTAGCTTCTATTGTTTGTACCACCAACACGGTTTCACGTGACGTCATGGCGGCCATGTTGGTTCCCGATAACAAAGCATTCCTCATTAGCTTCTCTTGTTTGTATCAGCTACATGGCCGCTGCGTCTTTGTACTTTAAATCTACAGGTATTGATTGCAAACCAGCAATAACGTTTGATCGGGGTGATGATTCGACCACTCCACCCCACCCCACCCCGCTCCGGTTAATAAGTACATATGATATTAACACCACGTCGCATGTTGTGTTTATGATTGTTTGTCTTCAGATACTTGTTATGCACCACAAACAGAGTGTGATTTGGCGATATTTTCTAATTCCGTAAATGTAAACTGCAACCAACCCTACGGTATGTTAATAAAGGAAAAAGCCGCATATTAGAACTTGATTAAAATTTGATACTGCACAAATAATTGCCTATTATAGATTTGTATAGTTTCAGTGACTGCATCCATATAAGCCAGTTCACGCTGTCGTCCGCCATTTTGAATTGGGATCAAACGCGGCAAAATTTATAGAAATTGTGCCGCGTTTGTCCCAAATCAAAATGGCGGACGACAGCGTGGACTGGCTTATTGAACTAGTTTTTGGACCAGCAGCAAGCATATTTCCCTCTCATGTTCTCATGAATTAGTAATGAGTTTTCTAATTCTAACAGGAAAATGCAGCTTTGAAAACAGCCATTGTAATCTGGAACCAGCGAATGAATCCAGCATTTTGTGGCAGAGAACAATTGGGAATGACTCTAAGGTCAAGTCGGTGCTATTTGAAGATCATACAAAGCTGTCATCAGATGGTAGGAACTCGATGTAGCTATATTAGGTCATTACATGTATTTCCACGAGCCATTCCATATTTTCCCAGGGGACAAGAAACCCGGCCCAGTTCTCTTTCTAAATTCATCAGTTTTTATAGAAGGCTTGGTCACTAATCAAAATGGCGACTATAACTTTATTTCTATATTAGGTCATGATTACATATATTTCCAAGAGCGGGGACAAGAAACCCGGTCCAGTTCTCTGTCTAAATTCATTTTTATAGAAGGCTTGGTCACTAATCAAAATGGCGACTATACCTCCTATTTATTTCTATATTAGGTCATTACATGTATTTCCAAGAGCCATTACATATTTCCCCGGGGACAAGAAACCCGGTCCAGTTCTCTGTCTAAATTCATTTTTATAGAAGGCTTGGTCACTAATCAAAATGGCGACTATGCCTCCTATTTATTTCTATATTAGGTCATTACATGTATTTCCAAGAGCCATTACATATTTCCCCCGGGACAAAGAAACCCAGCCCAGTTCTCTGTCTAAGTTCATTTTTATAGAAGGCTTGGTCACTATGCAAAATGGCGACTATAACTCCTATTTATTTCTATATTAGGTCATTACATGTATTTCCACGATTCAAGCAAGTTTCCTTCAAAGGGAAGGCTAATCAGAGACAAAGTTGCTGCAAATACCAGCTGTTTTCAATTCTGGTATTTCCTTAGCGGAACAGCATCATTAACCATCTATACCGCTACTACTGGGTCAGATGAGTCAAGGTCATGGAGTCATGCGGGAAATACCGCTGGCATGTGGGCGTTTGGTCAGACAAACATTTCACATAAAGATGAATTCAAAGTGAGTCTAAAAATCGTAAGGGAAGGATGGGGGTTAAAGTGCCTATGAAACGAAAATGTCGATCCTTGTTTTATTGTATATTATTGTTGTTTGGTCTTTCTCTGAACACTTGCTGTATTTAAACATCGATCGACTTTGAGCGTGCGAACATTTTCTTTTCGCGGTTCGAAAATTCTTAGTATCATTTTCAACCAAAATGTGCGACAAGAGACTGGGCCCTTGACAATGGCTCGGTGACGTCATAAGTTGTGCATGCCTTTGTTTGCACAACTCTTGACGTCACATTTCTATAGTTTGACCGAGCGGGAATTGTCGCACTTTGAAACCCAAAATGCCCAAATTCGTGCGCGAAATAAACAATGTTCCCGTAGCTCAATTCACTTTTTATTAACGCCATGTAAACAAGCAAATAGTAAACTTTCGTAGTAGCAAATAAAAACGGGGTCTGTTTTTTCGTTTCATTGGCACTTTAAGTAGAGGAGGAGGATTAGTAGGGATTCCACTTTTAAAATGGGGGTCAACTTTCACCGATGTTTTCTCCTCCTTTTGACGTCAATCATCATCACATTTAACGCTGAAGTACTCCAATGTGGAACCAAAGGAAGGTCGAACAATCAGTACCAAGTATATTCTGGTTTGAATAGGACAACCGCCAATTTGAATTTTGTCTTCCGGAACAAGTTCCAACAGACTTCGTTCCCAGGGGTATTTCTCTGGGAGCGAGTAACGAGCGACAGAATATACCCCTGGGTTCCCGAGGATGGACTCTTATGGGACAAATTTAGTAATTACCGAGTTCAAAAGTGGGCTTTCTATTTCTTATGGCTACAAATCGCCAACTGGGTACCATGGCGCATGCGCTCTGTGCCGCTGAAGAACCCGAAGGCTCATTGCTCATCGCTGAAGCCCGCCGCTTGAACGCTTAAGCCTGATCCTCACTAGCGACATAAGCGTAAACACAAGAAACATACGCAGACTCAGGACACCATTTATGCAATAGATGTGACAAACGACATGCACCATTAATGAGCAATGCATTGCTGAGTCTGCGTATGTTGCTTGCGCTTGCGCTTATCTCGCTAGTGAGGTCCAGGCTTTAGAGTGTCTTGTTTAATTATCAAATCAAGAGTGGTCACCACATATTAACCAAACTGCCATTTTTTTAATAGTTAATATTGGATGGAGTTACAGAAACTGCTAAGAGCTTTGTAGCATTGGATGACTTGAATTTCTTAACGAAAGAATGTTCTAATGTCCACTACAAAGGTAATACTCCTTTTTACAGTTCCTGTCGCCATCTTGAAAGGTAGCCGAGCCTTTGCATCGAGGCGAGACCGACGGTGACCTTGCAATGATAGAGACATGTGAATAATTGTTCAAGGTGTTAAAAAAGGTCTCTATCATTGCAAGGTCACCGTTGGTCTCGCTTCGATGCAAAGGCTCAACTACCTTTCAAGATGGCGCCGGGAACTGTAAAAAGGTGAATTGGATTTTCTTGTTTGTATTGCTCAACAACAAGAAGGGAGTCTGGGTTTCGACGTCAGCCATTTTATTAATTAACACAGTTTTTGTTATCGACTGCGAACAGTGCATGCAAAGCCTGTGCAATGTGAAACGGCCGGACCCAACCCAAGCAAAAGCGCCAGCACAAGAGAATGTAAATAACATTCAATACTTGCGTCTGTGCTTATGATATCGTACAACTAGACGCTAGACCAGCCTACCGGCTTTTTCACAAAGAAAAATACCATAGAATCCCGGTTATAAGCCCCCCTGATTATAATCCCACCTGTCTGCTAACAGAAATTTCCTCCCGGTTATAAGTCCTCCCGGTTAAATCCCCCCCCCCCCCCCCACCGATTATAAGCCCCCTTCATTTACTCCTCCCCATACGGGGTACCATGCATATACAGGAAACAATAATCAGGCAGTTAGGTGTACGTAGCAAACGAGACTGATGGAGTCCAGCTTTTTGCTTGCAAATCCAATCAGATTATACTAGTTTTTTCTGAGCATATTCACGTCTAAAAACTATTACTGTTATTGTTGCATGAACACTGTTTAACTAAAATGGTCACGATTATAAACATTGTGTTTTTAAATAGAACGGATTTCAGACGTTTTTCCCCTCCCTTTTATAAGCCCCCCCCGGTTTTAAGCCCCCCCGGTTATAAGCCCCACCCGGTTATAAGCCCACCACAAAACCTTTACGAAGTTATATAAGCCCGGGGCTTATAACAGGGATTCTACGGTATACCTCTTGGACTTGTAATTAATTTTTTAATTTTTTAAATATTTTTTGCTGATTATAATTTCATCAAATTTCCATTTTTCTAGCTTCTCCTAATTGTGCTTTTAAGTTTGTCAAGTGTCATTGGACTGGGCATAAGGACTGGATCATAGTTAAAGGTTAGAGCAACGATAATATCCCGATCAACAATCACATTCTCATTAAATGTACTTCATCTTCAAATACAAGCATCAAGAGTTCCAGACTTCCGGTACGCGCGCGATACATTGTGAGATTATTACAAAGGAAAAGTGAGCACCAAGTGAACAAAAACATAGCTTGGGCTCCCTGTGTCTAGAATTGGTGCTCACTTTTCCTTTGTAATAATCTCATAATGCATTGCGCGCACACCGGAAGTCTGGAACTCTTGATGCTTGTATAGTCCCCTTCACAGTTCCCTGCGCCATCTTGAAAGGTACGGCCGTGCCTTTGCATCGAAGCGAGACCAACGGTGACCTTGCAATGATAGAGAAATGTGAATGAATTGTCTCTATTATTGAAAGGTCACCGTTGGTCTCGCTTCAACGCAAAGGCACGCAGAGTTCACACGGTCATGGAAAGTCATTGAATTGAATTTAGAAAATCATTTTCCAGGCCTGGAAAAGTCATGGATTTTTTTTATTAATTTACTTTTACGACGTCAAAAAAAAAAGGTTCAGAAGATTATAGTGATCAAGGCTAAATTTGTAAACTATTAACTAGGTTGCTGTAAAACCAAATTAATTTTATTGTGGACATTCCGTGTGATCCCTGGCACGGCTGCCTTTCAAGATGGCGCAGAGACTATTCACATTTACATGTGCATGTATCCACAATTCCGCATTCCATTTCCATTTGACAAGAAAATGCAATAACTGTTCCTCCTATGTCACTAACGTGTTTGACTGAGACTTGCTGTATATGATAGCTACTATGCAGTAACGTTTATAGTAGTCTTATAAAAACACTACGTTATTCAATAACTGTTCCTCCTATGTCACTAACGTGTTTGACTGAGACTTGCTGTATGATATGATAGCTACTATGCAGTAACGTTTATAGTAGTCTTATAAAAACACTACGTACGTTATCCAATAACTGTTCCTCCTATGTCACTAACGTGTTTGACTGAGACTTGCTGTATGATATGATAGCTACTATGCAGTAACGTTTATAGTAGTCTTATAAAAACACTACGTTATTCAATAACTGTTCCTCCTATGTCACTAACGTGTTTGACTGAGACTTGCTGTATGATATGATAGCTACTATGCAGTAACGTTCATAGTAGTCTTATAAAAACACTACGTTATTCAATAACTGTTCCTCCTATGTCACTAACGTGTTTGACTGAGACTTGCTGTATGATATGATAGCTACTATGCAGTAACGTTCATAGTAGTCTTATAAAAACACTACGTTATTCAATAACTGTTCCTCCTATGTCACTAACGTGTTTGACTGAGACTTGCTGTATGATATGATAGCTACTATGCAGTAACGTTCATAGTAGTCTTATAAAAACACTACGTTATTCAATAACTGTTCCTCCAATGTCACTAACGTGTTTGACTGAGACTTGCTGTATGATATGATAGCTACTATGCAGTAACGTTTATAGTAGTCTTATAAAAACACTACGTTATCCAATAACTGTTCCTCCTATGTCACTAACGTGTTTGGCTGAGACTTGCGGTATGATATGATAGCTACTATGCAGTAACGTTTATAGTAGTCTTATAAAAACACTACGTTATTCAATAACTGTTCCTCCTATGTCACTAACGTGTTCATTTTCATGACGTCAGCTTTGGAACCACATCGCCGCCTGGAATAAAATAAAACAGGACTACAATCAATATTAGTTTAGCCATAGTTATTAGTTATTATCTTAGTTCTAGTCCATTATTATTATTATTATATTTTTTTTATTAGAAAGGAAAGGAGAAAGAGATCAAAACCCTATATATCTCTATACTAAGTATGTAATGCACAATCAATAACAACAATACTTACATTTTTACATTTATCTTGTCACTCATTTGCCATGGCATGCTTGATTTCTTCTCTTGTATCCCATCCATTTTTGGTCACAGCCTTGAAGACTTCCATGAAGAGGTTGGGAAAATCATCCAAAAACACAGCATCTTCCAGGATTTGTTTTCTGATTGGGCTTGGTCGACTGGCATCAGAAACATGAGCGATGGCATTCCGTATAAACCGAACTAACTCCACTGCAGAGCCAGTGTCGTAGTTTCTGGGTGTTGTTGTGTATATCTTTCCTTTTTTGCCCGTTTTTACAATAGGCTGCGTCATTTCGGTGAAAATGGCAGGCATTTGCACATATCTAGGATCATCCCATGTAGCCCATTTAACAATTCTAGGAAAAGTCTTCTCTAACTCCGCTTCCACTGCAGTCAAAAAGGTTGTCTTTACTGCACGTGGGCATTCAAATTCTGGTTGATTTCCAACAGCAATAAGAAGATCCATCTTTTTCTTCTTTGACCAGAACATGGGGTGATCCAATGCATCTGATGCAGATGGTCGTTGGTTTACATCGCTGTCAAGCATTGTTTGAACAAGATCAGAGTCTTCAGGAGCGAGAGAACTATCCCAGCCTTCCATGCTATTACTCAAAAGATTACTTTCTGTTTCAGTGTTGATTTGCCAAATACTTTTTCCAGTACAATCAGCTGGGTTGAATGGATGCTTTTGTGCAGACAAAATAAAATGTAGGACAAGTCCACAAGAGAATATATCAGACATCACAGAATGTTCATTGGTACTCGACTTGACCACTTCTGGAGCAATCCACCCTCGGGTTCCTACACTGGTACTCATCACAGTAAAGGAAAGATTGATGTTTAAACAACGGCTTAGACCAAAGTCAGCGATTTTCAGGCACAGCTTGGGATGAGTTTTATACAGAATGTTGCATGGTTTGAGGTCGCGATGAATAATACTTTGGTCATGTAAATACTTTAGTCCCATAACAACATCTTTACATAGAATCGTGTTTTGTTTTGAGTCGTAAAAATCACTTCCAATGTATTCATCAAGATTTCCCTCCAAAAGTTCCAGTATTACATAGGAGAAGTCTTCACTTTCAAAGAAAGCCAAGTAACGAAGAATCTGTTTGCAGTCGGGGAGAGCAGTGAAGCTACGGATTTCTCGTTTGTCTTCTGCTCGCACCATGCGTAACTTTTCGATTCTCTTGATGGCCACTTCCATGCCGTCCTTCTCATTGATTCCTGCAAAAACATGGCCAAATGAACCGTTTGCTATCGGTTGATCATGAAGCCAATATGATTCCACCAACTTGCAATTCTGTCGCCTAGCAACTCCAGCTAGCATGTTCTTGTACCTCTTAGAATAAGAAGTCCAGGGTATGACCATTGGCACTTCATCATTGCTTAGTGGCTGTGTTAGAAGATCTTGGAGTTCAGGACAACTATCTGCTACATCCAAGCAGCATTCACCATTTGCACCATAACACAGAAGCTGTTTGGCAATTTGCCAATGGACAGAAAGGGATATGATGGGGTTGATTTTCATTTCAGATTCTAATCCAGTCTTTGCTTCGTCCCGTGCTGTCTTATCCTCTGCTATTCTAGAACCTTCTTGAGCTTCGATGTTGATACAGCAGAGTCGGAGGGAGGAGTTGACATCGAACAGTCTTAGTCTTGACTTTAGAACAGCTTCAACCAGAATGTTCTTCCAGGTGGTTCGAGTGGATTTATCTTTGCATATAGCATTCAAAACACGAACTAAAGCCTCAGCTGATTTGTTGTATCTGGCATCACAAGCAACTTCAACTAAGGCTTTAGCAAGTACAAAGGCCTCTGATTCAATAAGATTGCTTAATACAGAATCGCCATCTTTGTCGCACACCCACAGATCAAAGCCCATGTCGATCACAGTTTTCCAAAACGTTGTTGGATCTTCGGAGACATCCCCATAAAAACAATCTGGTTTCTGCAGAAACAGACGGTTCTGTGCAGCAACGAGAAGAGGCGGTCGTCGTGTTAAATCAACATCGTTTGTGTTTGCTCCTTCATTCACCAAGAGCTTGACGGCGCTCCAGGTTTTGCACAGATGTAATGGTGTTTCTTCGTTTCGATTTCTGGTATTCAACATCGCACCACAGCTCAACAGATGCTTGAATGTAACTTCCAAAAGTTGTTCAAAAGCGTATTCTTTGGACACCTTGGAAGTGTACCCTCGAGATGACGACAAGAAAAGTGAAGCCCAAAGATGAAGAGGTGAGTCCAAATGATCATCAACTTTGTTAACAGTGACGCCTTTAATAATAGGAAGTGCAAATAACTTCAAGAGTTCTACTGTCTCATGGATGAAGATATTTTGGTTTTCCTCATCTTGCATGTTAAGGCCCTCTTGGAATAGCTGCATAATCAAATGAAAGACTGACTTTCCACTTTGTGTTGTTTCGTTTATTAGAAGGCGATCTTTCTGTAAAAACCTGCATATTTCTACCAGGTGGATTCCTGAAAAACCACCCCTTTCTTTTGCTACTTTGAAAGCATTTGAGAGCAAAAAGAAAAGAGGTGTTTCATGGTTGTAATTCTTTCTGTTGAACGCCAAACCAAAACTCTCTAGTTTATGGCAGATGTCCAACATTTTCTGGCCTGAAATTCCAACAAGACTAAGTAATGATAAGTAGTTAAGTACAGTGTTTCCTTCTTCGTCCGCAGTGTTTGGATCGACTCCGAACTTAATTAGCAGCAGTTCCAGAATATTTGACAAGTTGGAAATTGTTATTTTGTTTTCCTCTATCTTTGTAACGATACTTTGGATGGCCATTTTTCTTTCGTTGTTATCTTCTTCAACGTAGTCAATGGCCAAACGCAGCATTTGTTGAAGTGGTTGCCTAAATGTTGGAGGTCTTTGATTATAAGCAAGCAGTGGTAATTTGCAAAACATTGCGTTGATTATTGCTTGAACGATGGCTTGTCTTTCTATACCTATCTCTTGTAGAAATGTCATCACACTGTTGAAACGATAACGTAATAATGATGCAGTAATTACACAGTTATTGATAAAGAAAGATACGATGTTGACATTAAAATTGTCGGTTTGATTGAGATTCCCTCCATTGTCAACCAGATATCGAGCAACTGATGAATTTCTCTCCAATATTGCGTAAAACAACGGCGTTCGTCCGTTACTGTCTCTTACGTTAACCAAAGCATTTCCACTGCTAATCAGTGCAGAAACAACATCTTCATTTTTGATACCATACTTCAAAGCAGTATCACCTTTAAAATCGGTCATGTTCACATTAGCACCTGCGGCAATCAGTCCAAGTGTAACATCATGAAGTCCATCATACGCAGCTTTCATCAATGCAGTTTTACCTTCTTTATCGGCCATGTTGACACCAGCACCACCATTAATCAGTGCAAGTGCACTTTCCTTTTGTCCACAACGAGTAGCTTTCATCAATGCAGTTTCACCTCCTTTATCGGCCATGTTGACATCAGCACCACCATTATTAATCAGTGCAAGTGCACTTTCCTTTTGTCCACAACGAGCAGCTTTAATCAATGCAGTTTCCCCTTCTTATCGACCATGTTGACATGAGCACCACCATTAATCAGTGCAAGTGCAGTTTCCTTTGGTCCACAACGAGCAGCATTCATCAATGCAGTTTCACCTCCATTATCGACCATGTTGACATCAGCACCACCATTAATCAGTGCAAGTGTAATTTCGTTTTCTCTCGATCGAGCAGCATTCATCAATGCAGTTTCACCTCCATTATCGACCATGTTGACATCAGCACCACCATTAATCAGTGCAAGTGTAATTTCGTTTTCTCCCCATCGAGCAGCTGTCATCAATGCACTTTTGCCTTCTTTATTGACCATGTTGACATCAGCACCACCATTAATCAGTGCAAGTGCACTTTCCTTTTGTTCACAACGAGCAGCTTTCATCAAAGCAGTTTCACCTCTCCCTTTATCGGCCATGTTGACATTAGCACCACCATTAATCAGTGCAAGTACAATTTCCTTTTGTCCACAACGAGCAGCATTCATCAATGCAGTTTCACCATTTGTATCGGCCTTGTTGACATCAGCACCACCATTAATCAGTGCAAGTGCCATTTCCTTTTGTCCACACCGAGCAGCTTTCATCAATGCAGTTTCTCCTCCATTATCGACCATATTGACATCAGCACGACCATTAATCAGTGCAAGTGCAATTTATTTTTGTTCCCAACGAGCGGCTTTCATCAATGCAGTTTCACCTTCTTTTATCGACCATTTTGACATCAGCATCAGTTGAATAGATGTCTTCGATTCCGTACCGTGACCGTAGCTCCGTGTCGTTTGTTTCCCACTCATACGAAAACGACTCTATGAGAAACAATAAATGTATGAAAACATCAATGACATCATCGACTTGGTACCATTGTTCATGGGTACTCAACAGAATCGTGAAGTGCTGTATTACATCTATATACTATTGGTATAATACACAATACAGTAGAAAACATCAATGACATCATCGACTTGGTACCATTATTCATGGGTACTAAGCAGAACCGTGAAGTGCTGTATTGCATCTATATACTATTGGTATAAAACACAATACAGTAGAAAACATCAATGACATCATCGACTTGGTACCATTGTTCATGGGTACTAAGCAGAACCGTGAAGTGCTGTATTGCATCTATATATGTTGGTATAATACACAATACAGTAGAAAACATCAATGACATCATCGACTTGGTACCATTATTCATGGGTACTCAACAGAACCGTGAAGTGCTGTATTGCATCTATATATGTTGGTATATAATATACATTTTGTAAACTCGAACTTGCCTCATTATATAGGACGTAGTGTCCGTCAGCCTTCGCCCCATCTGTTTATACATATAGACATCTTGTATTTTCTTGTTATTTTCTTTGTTATATAGTTGTATTGTTGATTTCTTGGCGTATTGAATATTATAATGTAGTAAGCAGTGTGAGTAACGTCACAGGAAGAGCCACTCTGTGGGAGAGACATAAAATATTATTGATATGATTTATTAATTTATTTATTATTTGTATTGTGCTTATGTGAGCCGGTGGTAGTGTTAAGGGAGGCTCTAGGTGGCTGGTATCGGTTCTATTACAAGTTGAGGTGCGGTCACCTTTATAGTGACGCGCATTAACTGTCTATCATTATATCAATGTCAGTTTGATCTAGGTTCGTGATTGGCTATACACTATGTGGTTCTAGATTACAATTATCAAATACGCATTTGGATCGTACAAGTAATCTAAAGATTCTATATAGTTAACTTCTGAAACACTGTAACAAAGTTACACTGTTGGATAGTGAAAATTATAAGTTATCTGATTATGTCAAAACATTGTAAGTGGAAAATAGGAATAAGAAGTTCTGACGAAGTATAGTGTCTTGGGGTGTGGTAGATAATTGTGTGGGGACTATGCCAAAATAGGAAGAGACTAAATGATAAGAAAATAAGAAATTGCATGATCTAGAATACAATCTGGTTCTAGAGATAATGGAACTAGAGTCTTAATGGTATTGACTCAGCTTTTATCTAGAAGTGTTTTGAGAATATACAGCAATTAATAGTATCGGTAAAATCAGTGATTCTGTTGTGTAACAGTAGTCACTGAATAAGTAAATAAATGAATGCTGTCTTTAGATCTTATTACAGTTGTTTTGCTTTTATCGCAAAGTTCTTTATTCGCTTCAAAACATTGCATTGCTGACTTGCATGTGACGTCATGGCGGCCATGTTGGTTACCGTCAACAATGCATTCTTCATTAGCTTCTCTTGTTGGTACCAACAACATGGTTGCACGTGACGTCATGGCGGCCATGTTGGTTCACGTAAACAATGCATTCTTCATTAGCTTCTCTTGTTTGTACCAACAACATGGTTGCACGTGACGTCATGGCGGCCATGTTGGTTCCCGTAAACAATGCATTATTCATTAGCTTCTCTTGTTTGTACCAACAACATGATTGCATGTGACGTCATGGCGGCCATGCTGGTTACCGTCAACAATGCATTCTTCATTAGCCTCTCTTATTTGTACCAACAACATGGTTGCACGTGACGTCAAGGCGGCCATGTTGGTTCCCGTAAACAATGCATTCTTCATTAGCTTCTCTTGTTTGTACTGTAATGATGTCATGTAATACTGATTAACATAATAAGCAGACGCATGCGCGTCTCTCCTCGTGCCCGACAACATGCATGGTGGCTGGAAGCGCCACCGATGTAAGAACATATAACTTGAGAATAAAGTAGTTATGATAGATAACGAGAACACGTTATTACATGATGTCAGAAGTAAAGACTAAGACATGGCCTAAGCGGAGTCGAAACGCCAAACATGAAATGGAATGGGGACAATTTACGAGAAAATTGGAGGAGATTCAAACAACACGCTGAACTCATGTTCACAGGTCCTCTCAAATCACGAAACGAAGCTGAAAAATGCAGTTATCTCCTCATCTGGTCCGGACAGAGTCATATCAGGCAAGATGAAATAAAGTTCTACGGAATTATTTGTAGCAGCGATGGAATCAAACCAGACCCTGACAAGGTCTCCGCTCTCAAACAAATGGGTCCGCCCGCTAATAGCCAAGAACTCCAAACATTCTTAGGCCTGGCCAACTATATGGGACAGTTCATCCCAGGTAAGCTGAAGACCTACTACGATCGATTCGAGCAACACGTTAACCCGAAAGCAAACCCAGTGTTCACGAGATACAAATTTCACCAGAAAATTCAAGAATCGGATGAGTCAGCAGAACAATTCATAACAGAACTCCAACTTTTAGCACAAGATTGCGAGTTCCCAAATAAAGAAGAAACGATAAGAGATCGCATTGTATTTGGCACCAACTCGACCAAAATAAGAGAGAAATTATTTGACGTTGGAGCAGATCTTACACTAGATAAAGCCATAAACATTGCTAGATCCTACGAAACATCTCAAGCACAGCTTAAAACCATGTCTAACGAAGCAAATTTACACGCTATTTCACATCAAACACGAAATCCTCAGCGAAGAAATCTACAAAATTCCCAGACACGTGCCAGACAGGTGTCTAGACCACAGGGTGACCAAGCACAGCGTAAACCGCCACAGGGTGACCAAACACAGCGTAAACCACCAAATGCTAACCAGAACCAGGCACGACAGCGACAAGCGAGCTGTGATAACTGTGGTCGCACACACGACAGACGAGAAGTGTGTCCTGCAAGGGGACAAACTTGTCATTACTGTAAACGGCAAAACCATTTTGCACAAGTATGTAGATCAAAAGGATCAAGACGCCAGATTCACAGTTTACAGTACGAAGAAGAAGAGTTCGAGACCATGACATTCGAGTCGATCCACATCGAGAACATAAAAGACAACCAATCTACTGGGAAGAAAGAGATTTACGCGACGATCAACATAGACCTGCCGAGAACTAACAACAAGGCTAAGACAGCGCTAAAAGGAAAGCTCGACACTGGGGCCCAGGGCAACATACTACCCCTGCGACTGTATCGAGAGATGTACCCACACGACATTGGTAACAATGGTCTACCCAAACATGCAGCACTGCAACAATCTAACACCGTCCTCATTGCTTATGGAGGCACACAAATCAAGCATCGTGGTACAGTCACAATACCTTGTTCTGTCAGAGACAAGGAAGTAGCAGCGACCTTCTACGTCACCGACACACCTGGCCCAGCTATCCTAGGACTACAGACGGCTACTGAGCTAAATCTCCTCAAACTCAACTTAGAAGTTAAAGAACAACCTATGCTCAACCCCAGCAAGACACCGACTCCGGTTCCTGAGCAAACAAAAGCCAAGATAGCAAACAAGCAAGACGCTATCACACAATATCCAGACTGCTTCAACGGCATAGGAAAATTCCAAGGAGAGTACCACATCACACTTGATCCATCGGTACCACCCGTAGTTCACCCTCGACGTCGAGTCCCGATAAGCTTAAAAGATGACATAAAGAAAGAGCTAGATGAGATGGTAGCCAACGATATTATCACCAAGATAAAAGAAGGTGAGCCCACAGCTTGGGTGAATAGTCTAGTCTATAGAAGAAAGCCTAATGGTAGATTGAGGCTATGCCTTGACCCGAAAGATCTCAACGCCGCAATACAGCGAGAATATCACGTGACACCCACACTAGAAGAAATTCTGCCAAAGCTCAGCGGTGCGAATATATTCTCCATAGTCGACGCAAAGTGCGGCTATTGGAACGTCGTATTGGATGAAGAATCGAGCTATCTCACAACATTCAATTCTCCCCTTGGGAGATATCGCTTTAAGCGTATGCCCTTTGGACTGAAAATGTCGCAAGATATTTTCCAAACCAGAATTGACCAGACCTTTGAAGGATGCACAGGAGTGATAGGAATTGCAGACGACATTGTGGTCTTCGGCCAGAACGAAGAAGAACATGACGCTAACATGCACTGAATGCTCGAAAGATGCAAAACAACTGGCCTCAAGCTAAACCCTGACAAGTGTCATATCAGGCAAGATGAAATAAAGTTCTACGGAATTATTTGTAGCAGCGATGGAATCAAACCAGACCCTGACAAGGTCTCCGCTCTCAAACAAATGGGTCCGCCCGCTAATAGCCAAGAACTCCAAACATTCTTAGGCCTGGCCAACTATATGGGACAGTTCATCCCAAACCTCAGCACCTTAACAGCGCCACTACGAGAACTAGTAAAACAGAAGTATTCGTTCACCTGGAACGCAACATACCAAGAGGCCCTGGACAAGATTAAGGACTCTATAAGCAACGAGATAACCTTGACTTACTTCGACCCTAAGAAGGAAACAGTCCTCCAAGTCGATGCGTCCACCAAAGGCCTAGGCGCAGCTTTACTACAGGACGATAAACCTGTAGCTTTTGCTAGCAAAGCGCTGACGGACGTAGAAACGCGATACGCGAACATTGAACGTGAATTGCTTGCCGTTGTATACGGCTGTGAGAGATTTAATACTTACCTATTTGGACGCCCCTGCACAGTCAACAGCGACCACAAGCCATTAGAAAGTATCCACTTAAAGCACTTGACATCTGCCCCACCGCGATTACAAAGGATGCTTCTACGGTTGCAGCCATATGACGTTGTCATAAAGTATCGACCAGGGAAACAAATGGAACTCGCTGATGCATTATCGCGACTATCACCTGAAGAAAAGTACTCCATCCCTGATATGAATGTCCAAATACATGTCGTATGCTGTCAATTCAGCGAAGATATCTTAAGCAGAATCAGAGAAAACACTAACAAAGATCCCGAGTTAGCAGCTCTAAAGGAGCAAGTATACATCGGATGGCCAGAAAAACTATAAGAAAGTACCAGATATCTTGAAGCCCTACTGGTCGTACCGAGACGAGATAGCAGTAGAAGACGGAATCTTGATGAAAGGTTATCGTATCATCATCCCCAAGTCGATGCAGCAAGAGATTCTAACCAAGCTACATGCGTCACATCAAGGGACAATAAAGACAAAGCTCCGCGCAAGAACTTCAGTCTACTGGAATGAGCTCAATAAAGACATCGACAACATCATCAAGACATGCCACATATGCCAAGAGTTACAACCAAGTCAGACAAAGCAACCATTAATTACTACAGAGGTACCCCCAAGACCATGGCATACAATTGGAACGGATCTATTCCACTTCAACGGATCCGAATATTTGCTTATTAGTGACTACTATTCAAAATACCCTATAGTGAGGAAACTACGCCAAGGACAAACTAACAGTAAGACCATCATTGAATTACTGAAACAAGTGTTCAGTGAATACGGCATCCCAAGAGTAGTCAGATCTGATAACGGACCACAGTATGATAGCCAGGATTTCAAGGACTTTGCTAAGCAATACAACTTTCAACACATCACAAGCTCACCGCACTATCCACAGAGCAATGGATTTATCGAATCACAAGTGAAGACAGTCAAGAAAACACTTATCAAGGCTCAAGCAACTCAGACAGATCCTCACATGGCACTACTGTGTTTAAGAGCTACCCCAATTGATAATAAGCTACAATCGCCAGCTCAACTACTGATGGGTAGAACTATCCAAGATAACCTTCCTAGGAAGATACAAAGAGACATCACGAGTGACGACGTCACAGAGAGACTACAGCAAAGACAAGAACAACAAAAACACTACCACGACAGAAACACCAAACCATTACCAACACTGCTACCAAGACAGAGCGTTACCATCCAAGACCCTGTATCTCTCCGTTGGAAACCAGCAGTAATAAAAGAGAAAATCCAGGAAGTACCTCGTTCCTACACTGTAACAACAACAACAGGAAGAGAACTGAGACGCAACCGCGTTCACATTAGAGAAACGGACAGTCAACCAGATGATAATACACCTCTGCTAAACCAAGAAAAACAACTGAACACACCCATCAAAGAAAACCAAGCAACAACAACAAGGAGTGGAAGAGTAGTAAACCCCCCAGATAGATACGGTTTCCAGAACACTTAAGACACACAAAAACAAAACGTTGAGTTAATCAGTTACGAAATATTTTTTTTAGAGGAAAAGGGATGTAATGATGTCATGTAATACTGATTAACATAATAAGCAGACGCATGCGCGTCTCTCCTCGTGCCCGACAACATGCATGGTGGCTGGAAGCGCCACCGATGTAAGAACATATAACTTGAGAATAAAGTAGTTAAGATAGATGACGAGAACACGTTATTACATGTACCAACAACATGGTTGCACGTGACGTCATGGCGGCCATGTTGGTTCCCGTAAACAATGCATTCTTCATTAGCTTCTCTTGTTTGTACCACCAACATGGTTGCACGTGACGTCATGGCGGCCATGTTGGTTCCCGTAAACAATGCATTCTTCATTAGCTTCTCTTGTTTGTACCAACAACATGGTTGCACGTGACGTCATGGCAGCCATGTTGGTTCCCGTAAACAATGCATTCTTCATTAGCTTCTCTTGTTTGTACCACCAACATGGTTGCACGTGACGTCATGGCGGCCATGTTGGTTCCCGATAACAAAGTATTCTTCATTAGCTTCTCTTGTTTGTACCAACAACATGGTTGCACGTGACGTCATGGCGGCCATGTTGGTTCCCGATAACAATGCATTCTTCATTAGCTTCTCTTGTTTGTACCAACAACATCGTTGCACGTGACATCATGGCGGCCATGTTGGTTCCCGTAAACAATGCATTCCTCATTAGCTTCTCTTGTTTGTACCAACAACATGGTTGCACGTGACATCATGGCGGCCATGTTGGTTCCCGTAAACAATGCATTCCTCATTATCTTCTCTTGTTTGCACCAACAACATGGTTGCACGTGACGTCATGGCGGCCATGTTGGTTCCCGATAACAAAGCATTCTTCATTAGCTTCTCTTGTTTGTACCAACAACATGGTTGCACGTGACGTCATGGCGGCCATGTTGGTTCCCGATAACAATGCATTCTTCATTAGCTTCTCTTGTTTGTACCAACAACATGGTTGCACGTGACGTCATGGAAGGTCATAGAGCTAAGACGGGCATTTGAGACGATGGCTGGCTGAATTTTCGTAAACTATGCCATGCAAAAGTGCATCACAAGAGAGTCAGTTGTCGAGGGAATGTGCCCAAACTAGCACAAAGTGGAATGTAAAGATTTTTGAAGTCTGGCAGATGTCTCGTAAAACAAGGCATAGCAAGGAAAGACTTGTCTTTTGACACATAAATTCCGTAAGAAGTTCTAGTTCAACAAACATTAATTTACCATCTTCTAATTCGAGGTTCTTGAAAAGAAGTCCTTAATTTGAAGTAATCTCGTGTCTTTCAAAGTTTGTTGTAATTTATTTGAGATTGTGAAAGTATTGCCGCACACAGCTAGAAATCCAATGATTATATCATTAGTAAGTACGTTAAAACTGTGAAGGTGCTAAGCTCCAATAGAGGAAGGGAGTTACATTAAAGAAACTGCGGAACAAAATCTAACGAGTATTTTTCTTAATTAGCTTTTAGGATGTAATGTATTGTTCCTCTCATATAATGCATTGATCGATACAGAATACTTATAGAGCTTATTAGTATTCTGTATCTGATACAGAATACTAAGAAGTAGGTGACGAAGAACTTCAAGAGACATCGTTTCAATCTTTTTCAAACCTCAGCAGTAAACTGAACTACGATCAAACCGAGCGAAGAACCGATACCTCGTGGTCATCATGTGATAGTTGCCATGGTTTCGACTTTGGACCAATCGAATGACGCTGTCGGGCTTCCTGTGGCTGGGGTGGACTGCACGTTCTAACCGGAAAAAAGCCCATTTTATGACTCGGCGTCTGCCACAGGCAGTCCACGCCGAGTAATAAGGTCTATTAGTATTCTGTATCAGATACAGAATACTAATAAGCTTTATTACTATTCTGTATCATACTTATGAACAATTGCAGTAATTAATCAACCCCACCTATTTCCTGCCAACTATTCAAGCCCTCCCCGTGCTTTAAGTTTCTTGGAAATTGTATGGGAGTTACAAGGTAGCCACGTGACCAGAATGCTGAGCACAGATTGGACAGCTGCCTAATGAATTATTAATGAATATTATAAAAGTAAATAGGAACGAAACAACCGAATGTTTATTGAGTCAAGATCCTTGGTTGTAATCAGTAGTCTCGCCAAATGTGTTTTGATTGACGGAAGAGAATCGCCAAATTCGCACCAGGAACTTTTCTCTGTCGGGCGCGTAGTAATGAAATCGATGGTAAATGCACCAGTCGAAGATCAATATTTTTTTTTTGAGGAATTGCAATTTAATCCCTCCAAATATGTACAAATATGACAATTCCGAACCAGAAATCTTCCCTTAGTTTCCTTTGTAATTCACACATTCATTTACGTTCGATCGACCTTCGGCTCGGGTTTGTTTACTTTAATTGTACTTCTCGAGCGCGCGTTTGTTCTGAGTTAACTCCAAACAAACGCAAAGCAAACCTTGGCAAACTCTGCGTTCGTTTGGAGTTAACGCAAAACAAACGCGCGTTTGAGGTTAGTTTCGATCGGTACCTGGTATAGCGACAAAGCATTCTATTATTTATACATGTAGATTGTATTTAGTTTATATTATAGCTGACATTCAAGCTGTTGTCATATTCTATGTATCTAGTCCCTACAACTTTAGAATACCCCGTCACAGTATATACACCTATTGTGTTTGGCGTCGTTTGCAAAGAGTACTATAAGCGTTACATGTAGAAACGAAGTATTCTATTATCTATACATGTACATGTACATATTGTAGCTGACATTCAAGCTGTTGTCATATTCTATGTATCTAGTCCCTACAACTTTAGAATACCCCGTCACTGAGCTAGTATATATGCACCTATTGTGTTTGGCGTCGTTTGCAAAGAGTGCTATAAGAGCTACTAACATTATTATAGCGACAAAGTATTCTATTATTTATACATATAGACTGTTCTATGACAACAATCATATGCTAATTAATTATGTCGTATATAGTTTATTGAACAATTGTCTGAATAGTGCAAAATAAACTGAAACTGAAACTATATATCTAGTCTCTACAACTTTAGAATACCCCGTTACAGTATATGCACCTATTGTGTTTGGCGTCGTTTGCAAAGAGTGCTATAAGAGTTACATATAGAAACGAAGTATTCTATTATCTATACATGTACATGTACATATTGTAGCTGACATTCAAGCTGTTGTCATATTCTATGTATCTAGTCCCTACAACTTTAGAATACCCCGTCACAGTATATGCACCTATTGTATTTGGCGTCGTTTGCAAAGAGTGCTATAAGAGCTACATATAGAAACGAAGTATCTTATTATCTATACATGTACACGTTCATATTGTAGCTGACATTCAAGCTGTTGTCATATTCTATGTATCTAGTCCCTACAACTTTAGAATGCCCCGTCACAGTATATGCACCTATTGTGTTTGGCGTCGTTTGCAAAGAGTGCTATAAGAGCTACAAATAGAAACGAAGTATCTTATTATCTATACATGTAGATATTGTAGCTGACATTCAAACTGTTGTCATATTCTAGGTATCTTGTCCCTACAACTTTAGAATACCCCGTCACAGTATATGCACCTATTGTGTTTGGCGTCGTTTGCAAAGAGTACTATAAGAGCTACATATAGAAACGTAGTATCTTATTATCTATACATGTACATGTACATATTGTAGCTGACATTCAAGCTGTTGTCATATTCTAGGTATCTAGTCCCTACAACTTTAGAATACCCCATCATCACAATATATACACCTATTGTGTTTGGCGTCGTTTGCAAAGAGCTTCAAATAGCGAGTATAACAAGTATTCTGAGTTCAAGCCAAAGTCTGCTTACCTTTCTTAAACTCTACATCATTCTCCCAACACAATGGCAGTACATGTGTTTCTTATTTCTCGTCGTTTCTTGTGGCGAGAGAAGTGAAACGAACAAGATGTGTTGTTATGCTGGGATTAGCTGAAGCTGATGAAACACAAGCATTAAAGTGTATCTTACTAAGTTCGTACACAAGCGACAGAGCTGGCAATTTAATGCTGTTTGTAATGCAGTTATAGAAAATCGTGAAGAAGAATACCACAAAAATAACACGCAAATTATACTCAGCTCTTACCTTCGACTTCCTGTTCAGACTCGATCGACTCGAAAGTGAAACTAGACGCTCTTCTAGCGTGAAGTCGGGCTTCTAACTGACATGTAGCCTATTTGAACTAAATATAGATATCGTGTGATTATCGCGTGACTCGGTAGAACATGCTTTCCTTGCAATTTCAGTACTGCGATTTCACAAACTCAGCGAATCATGAATAACAATGACATAGTTTATTTGGTCGACCGTAAATATATCCAATGGCATACACTACAAATACCGTATACATAAACTAGACATCGCAGAGTGATTAAACAATGTTTGGATGAAGTGTAAATATGGGTTTACCTCGGCTCTGTGTCTGAAAACCTCACAACTGTTCTCTTCACTGCGTGTATCAACTCACTTCGATTCGTTCTAACACGGGCTCACCAAGCCTGCGTAGCCCGGCGCTAGGGAGAAAAAGGACAAAAAAGGAGGCGAAGGGGGAAGGGGATGGGGAATTTCCCCACCCCCTCCCCCCTTCCCCTCCTTTTTTGTCTTTTTTTCTCCCTAGCGCCGGGCTACGCAGGCTAAGGCTCACCTGCACCCTCTGTTTGTGTATTGGGCTTCCTGTGTCTTATTTGATCGGCTCGCCGTTGAAATAAAGCCGAAATATGGCCGTGAATTCACTTCTGGAATCCTGTCCTTTTGATATCTTGAATTTCTAAATATGCTTTCAAAACAAAGATTAATATCTACTTGAGGCCTGTGTGTGGTTTATTTAGCGATTAGAGCGGTTTTAGCGAGTTTTGAGCGAGCTCCCCAGAGGTGAGGAAGAAACACTTGTGCAATATTTCAACGGCCAGCCGATTAAATTATTATTATTAAATAAGACACAGGAAGCCCAATACACAAACATAGGGTGGTGAGCCTGTGGCCTGTTCTAAGTTCTAAGATCTCTAAACCCTTTGCAGTAATAGTACTGGATTGATAAATCCATATCTCTATGAATTATTGTGGTTATTATTTTGAAAACAAGACGACATAAAACCTTCCTAGCTCCAACAAGGTTTGTGAATAAGTGATTATCGTGTTGATACACCATGTTGTTTATATTAGCGGCCGGTGTCACGGGGATTTCGCCCCCCAAAAAATTGTCCTCCCCGGGGCGAATTCATCGTAGATTTCGCCCCCCCCCCCCCCCCCCCCTCCTTCGCCCCCCTTCGTAGATTTCGCCCCCCTCCCTTTGGTACCTATATAGGTATATATTTTTTATCAAAAGTATTCCTTGGAAAATGGTGACTGGAAAATATAATCAGTGGCAGCAATCCTGATGATGGTATTTAGAGTTATGAAAATAATCTCATTCCTAATGTAGCTATTATAAAAGGTTAATTGATGTACAAACGATCGTCCACTTTATTTGATCATCCTCCACAACACAGCTTTCAGTACTGATTAGTGACAAATTGTATACTGATCAGTCCAAATATGTTGTTTTAGATCTTATTATCAATTTTTTTCGTCCCCCCCCCCCCCCCCCCCCCCCCCCCCCCCCCCCCCCGTTATATTGTATGGTGGAAGTTTTGTAAATTGAAATTTAATTAGACGTTTGTTCAAAATTCTGGCAGCGTGGTTTTAGTGTTTGCACTCTATTATTATTATTATTATTATTATTATTATTATTATTATTATTATTATTATTATTATTATTATTATTATTATTATTATTATTATTATTATTATTTCAATGATGCAAGGTTTATAGGGATGTTGCAAAATGTGTTTTTGTTTGTCTGCTTCTCTATAAATTCATTTAAATGAGAATTAATTGAGACAAAAATGTTCAGCCACTTTATAAACACACAAAATTCAACCATTGATCTTACGGCAGGGAAAGCCAATCAAGTATTTTTTCTCGTTCTCTGATTGGTTGGATATGTCAATACGCGATGCCAGGGGCGATGCTGATTGGACGCATCGCTTTTTCCACATGTGAAAATATAGCGCATACATTTCTACAAATGAGCTTTATGACATATAATTATCTTTATATAGTCATTCTCTAAAAGGTTGTCCAGATGAAAAGACTACAATACTACAATAAAGTCACGTGATTCATTATGTATCAAATTTCTCGCGTGGAATGTCAATTTGAGATGCAAAAGTACATGGCATTGTGATAACTGAATGCAATGCCGCTGGTATCAACTCGCCAAGTTCCGCGCGCAGAAATTGAAAACATAATGAATCACGTGACTTTATTGTAGTAGTGTAGTCTTTTCATCCGGACAACGTTTTTGAGAATGACTGTATATGTAATGACATGATATCCTTCATCCATGATAGGACTTGATAGCACTCGAGCACAACTACGTCTTCACAAAGGCAGTCAATCAGAACGGAACATTTCTAGTCCTCTCTTCAATCCGCTAAAAGATGGCTGGCGCTGCATAAGCTTTTGGCTCTCAAGTTCACGACGTCTTTATCAACGCAAATTCCATGTACTTGTTGCCGATAAGAATGGAAAAACGCTACAGCTAATATGGACTTATGCTGCTACAGTAAACAACATTACGTACATCCAACTGCCATTACCACAGATAGACGATGACGTCATGGTAAATAACTGGTGGCCGCTTTCATACAAGCATCAAGAGTTCGAGACTTCCGGTACGCGCGCAATGCATCATGAGATTATTACAAAGGAGAAGTGAGCACCAAAGTGAGCAAAAACATAGCTTGGGCTTCCTGTGTCTATAATTGGTGCTTACTTTTCCTTTGTAATAATCTCATAATGCATTGCGTGCGTACTGAAAGTCTGGAACTCTTGATGCTTGTATTCTGTATCTCTCCTTAGCCGGGCTCTCTCGGTCTTGCTTCACACAGGAATTCCAGAGGCCTAGAAAGTTAAGAAGATATCAAAGTTGATTTAATAAATACATTTTTATCTTAAAGGTTACCTTTAGTGCGAGGAAAGAGCAGGAACAGCCAGTCATTGCTGTATCGAACGTATTGTTTCTCAAAGAAGAGTGTCCAATAGTTGAACGTATGTACTCGGACATCAACCTCCTTATCAATACTTGTATAATATCATGTTAAAACAAGACACATAACTATGTTGCCCTTCCTTCTCTCCCATCGTCTACCTGCCGATTATAAATCTTTTGACTTTGTAGCAGTATTGACGTACCTTTCCTTTCACCTTCATTGACCATCTACTGGTCCTCTCCCATCGCCTTATCTTTTCAATTTCTACCTGTCTCTTTCAAGTACATGTTATACCGTCGTTCACCTTCTTTTGCCCTCCATCTTACAACTTGTACCAACTTTTATCACCTTTGAGCATCAGGTTCAACCTCTTCTACCCTCTTCCATGTGCACCCTCTTCCACTTTCTACCAGCCTCTTCCACATACTGCGTTGTGCACTGACCACCATTCTCATCCTCTGTTCTTTCCACCCTCTTCACCATCATTCACTATCTCTGACCCTCTTCCTCCTTCTACCAGCTTCTTCCACATATCCTTTGACATTGACCTCTATTCTCATCATCTATACCCTTTTCCACCCTCTTCACTATCATTCACTATCTTCTGAGTAGACCCTCTTCCACCTTCTGCCAGCCTCTTCCTTATACCTTTGTACACTGACCTTTTCCACCCTCTTCACCATCATTCACTATCTTCCGGCCCTCTTCCTCCTTCTATCAGCCTCTTCCACATACCTTTGTGCACTGACCTATATTCTCATCCTCTACCCTTTTCCACCCTCTTTGCTATCATTCACTATTTTCTGACCCTCTTTCACCTTCTATCAGCCTCTTCCACATACCTTTGTACATTGATCTCCATTTTCATCCTCTGCCCTTTTCCACCCTCTTCACTATCATTCACTATCTTCTGATCCTCTTCCACCTTCTACCAGCCTCTTCCACATACCTGTACACTGACCTCTATTCTCATCCCCATTATTCCTCCTCTGCCCTTTTCCACCCTCTTCACTATCATTCTAACGACAAATAATATATTCCAGCAATTGCTGAATGCCATGACTACCAAATGCTTGACGCAATCGATCGCCGTGTGAACAATACCGTCATCACTGACTACTGCGACGACAGTATTGATTCTGACATGTGGTACAGAATATCTGGAGCGGCAGGGAACCAGATCCCTACGTTATCATGCATGAAACAAAATGATTGCGGTGTACGTTACCCAATGTACATCCAGAGTAGCCACCCATCTGTTAAGCATCAAGAAGGTCGGGCTAGTTATTGCAAAGTCAGTGGACCTAATTGTTGTGACACTCGGGGATCGGTGTCTATTCGTCACTGTGGAGAGTTCTATGTTTATATGGGAATTAGTCTCAAATGTCCATCAACGAAAGTCTGTACAACATACAAAGAAGGTGAGATAGTGATCCCGCTACGATGTTATTTGTATGTCTGATATAGACCCGGTCCGGGAGTCGGGACGGGGCGTGTTTATGGAGGGGGAGGAGGAAGGTCATTGTAATATAATGAGTAGGTATGTGCGGTGAGGAGCAGGGGTGGATCTAGAGATTTTGAAAGGGGGCCTAGATGAAGGGGCCGTAAGGCCCCTTCTTCTAGGGGGTGTGGGGGCATGCCCCCCAGAAAATTTTGAAATCTAGAAGCTCGAAAATTCAATTTTCATCCATTCTGGGCATCAAATGGTGGGGAGACGTGGGCGAATATGTATCGGGCCCAACTCAAAGGGGGGGCACCGGCCCCCCATGCCTCCCCCCCCTTGGATCCGTTCCTGGTGAGGAGCTCCAAGCCCTGACTTGGTTTGTTGTGATTTTATTAATGGATGTTCTTATATAGCGCATTTTCACACTGACTCAAAGCGCTTTACAACCGATTGAGGACTTTTTCGGGCGTTTAGTACGTATTCACATTATGTTATTATTGATGAGTAAGGATTGTTCCCTTGCTCTGGAAGCATTTATTAAAATAAAATCCTAGGGGTCCTTTTGATATCAGAGGCTGCTAGCCACTGACTGGACTACCCTGCTGTTCTTTTTAACTTTAAATAGAAGTGTCTATCTACTCAGAGCAATCATGAGTGTCCAAGACTAAGAGGAATAATGAGTGTCCAAGACTCAGAGGAATAATGTGTCGTTTAAATATTTTAATTATTTCTTGTCGTTCCACAGTGGTACCAGTGTACGATAAAACAAGCGAATGGGTAGACTGGACCAACAGAAACAACACAGCCATCAAGTGGCAATCATTGAATGATAACTTTTTCAACAATGAGAACATCCATACAACATCTGGTACGTTGCGAAATATAACTACAGACGAATCTCCCGTAAGCGACCACCCAAAATGTCAAGCCTTGTGGTCGCTTACGAGAGGCGGTCGCTTACGAGAGATTCCAACTATCGTGATTTGACTTGGAACTGAACTTTTGATATTTTGGGAAACTGGTCGCTTAGCAGAGGTGGTCGCTTACGATAGTGGTCGCAACCGGAGGTTCGCATCACGTGACGACACATTTAAATACCGTCACTCCACATCACGTGAACAGACACTTAAATGGCTTTTGCTTTCTTTTGAACCTATTTTCTGGTTACCATTTTTCGTCAAGTGAAAACATACGTTGGTACGGTTACTTCCTTTGTCTCTTGAACATATTTTTTTGTGGTGTCACGCTACATCACGTGACATGACATAGTAATGGTTTCTTGCATACATATCACGCTTTTTTTTTGCATGTCACGCTTTGAACGGGGCGAAGTAACTTCCTCATGTATATACCTATCCTTCACCCTGTATCTAATAGCTAGCCCATGATGCCTTGCCCACACCTTGTAAACTCGTTGACTACAAAATTCATTTCATATTAGAAGGAAATCTGAACGAATTGTCGTAGGATTTTGGTTTTCTAAAATGAAAGCTAAGTCTACATTATATAGTTTTAGTAGGTGCAATTTTCACAATTTTAACTTCGATCTGGCCAGACTCAACGTCCTATGTTATATAGTCAAGACTAATCGTTTCAAACATTTTGAAACTGTTAAATTCCAAGGTTCTCGTCTTTCCTAACTAATCCCTCGTATATTTGCCCTTTCCATAGAGTTGTAGTTAAATATTTATTATGTATTTAGCGCATTAGCCTGTAATTCAGTTTAACTGCAAAGGGCTCAAATAAATCAGTTATTATTATTATTATTATTATGATGATGATGATGATGATGATGATGATGATGATGATGATGATGATGACGACGATGATGAAGATGATGATGATGATCATAAAAACACAATATCAAAACATTGGCGCAAGGCATCATAGCTCGGACACAGGATCTTTAAATTGTCAAGGATGCCATGCATACCACCTCAGTTGGGATGAGACTAGGCTCGTTAAGCAAAAATATGATGTGTGATGGCTATCTATTTTATGATTCATGAAATGACTTAGATGTAGCACTTGACTGACTATATGATTGTACGGTAAATTAGGCTTGGACGAGATCCACATGTCACATGACAGCGTCATCCAATGAAATGACTTAGATGTAGTACTTGACTAACTATTTGATTGTACGGTAAATTAGGCTTGGACGAGATTCACATGTCACATGACAGCGTCATCCAATCGCAAAGTAGAAGTGTGCAATCTGTCAATCAGTTAACCATTTGCTTGTGGGTCAACGCAGTGAATGATGGTTCTTTGTTGGTGCATTACAACTCCTCCAGAAACAAAAGCAGTAATTTTGCTTTGATTTTGACGAGAAGATATATTACATTCAGCATAGGAGAGGACAATAGGTATCATGATATTATGTTTAGATAGATTGTTCTTGTTGTGATCTTCCCTTGCCTTCTCTTCCCTTGCCTCATCTTCCCTTACCTCCTCTTCCCTTGCCTCATCTTCCCTTGCCTCCTCTTCCCTTGCCTCCTCTTCCCTTGCCTCCTCTTCCCTTGCCTCCTCTTCCCTTGCCTCCTCTTCCCTTGCCTCCTCTTCCCTTGCCTCCTCTTCCCTTGCCTCATCTTCCCTTACCTCCTCTTCCCTTGCCTCATCTTCCCTTGCCTCCTCTTCCCTTGCCTCCTCTTCCCTTGCCTCCTCTTCCCTTGCCTCCTCTTCCCTTGCCTCCTCTTCCCTTGCCTCCTCTTCCCTTGCCTCCTCTTCCCTTGCCTCCTCTTCCCTTGCCTCCTCTTCCCTTGCCTCCTCTTCCCTTGCCTCCTCTTCCCTTGCCTCCTCTTCCCTTGCCTCCTCTTCCCTTGCCTCCTCTTCCCTTGCCTCCTCTTCCCTTGCCTCCTCTTCCCTTGCTTCCCTTGCCTCCTCTTCCCTTGCCTCCTCTTCCCTTGCCTCCTCTTCCCTTGCCTCCTCTTCCCTTGCCTCCTCTTCCCTTGCCTCCTCTTCCCTTGCCTCCTCTTCCTTGCCTCCTCTTCCCTTGCCTCCTCTTCCCTTGCCTCCTCTTCCCTTGCCTCCTCTTCCCTTGCCTCCTCTTCCCTTGCCTCCTCTTCCCTTGCCTCCTCTTCCCTTGCCTCCTCTTCCCTTGCCTCCTCTTCCCTTGCCTCCTCTTCCCTTGCCTCCTCTTCCTTTCCCTCCTCTTCCCTTGCCTTCTCTTCCCTTGCCTCCTCTTCCCTTGCCTCCTCTTCCTTTACCTCCTCTTCCCTTGCCTTCTCTTTTCTTGCCTTTCCTTTTCTGCCCTTTCCTTTTCTGCCCTTGCCTTGCCAGCTGGTCTTGTCTTGTCTCGTCTCGCCTTCTCCTTTCTTACTTTTGCTTATTCGTCTTCTTTCTATATTTTGTTCTTCTCTTCTATTCCATTTCTACTCTACTCTTCCCATCCCCGATCCTTGAATGACGAACGGACAATTAATAAATATTCTATATACCTTACTTTGTAGAACTGTCCATACCAACATCTACGACAACACATGGCATCACGTTTGTGCCACGTGGATATCAAACTGGGGTGTTTGGCACGTGATTAAAGATGGAGTCATAATTGGAAAAGGGATACATCTTGGAGACCAAGTAATAATCAAAGGTAAAAGTCCTCGGGTTATTCCTTCGCAAAAACTCTGTATTGCAGGAAAATTGATCGCTCTAGTTTTTTTGACTGAAGACGTTTCTCTTAGTCGACCGACAATTTGTGATGGATACGATAGTATTTCGCAATCGATCACAAAAAGGTCGCCGATTACGAAAACTGCATCGACGCCGAAAAAATTCGTTCACTCACAAAAATTCGATTAATGACTGAAATAACTTGATTATTCGCAAAGACTCTGTATTGCAGGAAAACTGTGATCTCTCCAGTTTTTTTGACAGAAGACGTTTTTCTTAGTCTGTGAGGACTAGAACTATAGGCCTTGTTAATAAAACCGTAACTACAAGGACCTTCAACATTTTACACAATTGAAATCCCATAATTACTCGGCGGGCTGCCTGTGGCACGCCGAGTTGAAAAATGGGTTTTCACTTTCATATGGCCACAAATCGCAACTGGGTACCAATGCGCATGCGCTCTGTAGAGCTGTATCGCTGAGAGAACCGAAGGCTCAATGCTCATTGCAGACCCACCGAGTGAATACTTATAGAGCATCTTGTAAATTTTATTATGAATTCCTTCTTCAGCCACAATTCGCAACTGGGTACCAATGCGCATGCGTTCTGTAGAGCTGTACCGCTGAGAAAACCGAAGGTTCAATGCTCATTGTAAATTTTATTATGAATTCCTTCTTCAGCGAACGGACTAGTGCAGCTGCGTGCCACAAACACTAATGCTTCCCAAAATGCCTCGGGCGCTCCCGTTGTCAAGGTTACTAATGTCAACATATGGAAGCAAGTGATAGAAGGACACGTGATTGTCCAGATGTCGTACGGATGCAGCCTACATCGTCATAGTCAAGGTTCTTTCATACGATGGACGATACTGGATGGTTCTGCCAATGTGGCAAACAAACGAATTCCAGCCACTTGCCTTGGATCTAGCGGTAAGTATTTACATGATATCAATGACGTCATTTCCGGTGTCGTGAGGAAGTTTCATCAGCTGAATTGCACCTTTTCAATAGAATACTCTCTGCTTGATAACACATGGGGGACAGTGTTTGCCCGTCATTTGAAGGCAGATAATGAGATTCAAGGACTTTTACCATCTGATTGAAAACCAAGCAATAGAATACTCTCTGGTTGATAGCACATGAAGTGCAGTGTTTGCCTGTCATTTGAAGCCAGGGGCGGATCCAGGGGGAGGGTTCTGGGGGTTGCAACCCCCCCCCTATGGATATTTTTTAAATACTTGTATATGTCAGTATGTCTGTCCGTAGGTCCCTCTTGCCTTTCAGCTCTCTCCCTCGTAAGAATAATATAATTAATTCATACTATTTGCACGACCGTTCAACTTCGAGGGCGGTTTGACTGATAACTACTGAAAGAACCTGCCTTTTTTAGCGGCAAAAGTTCAAGGCAAGGTCTCACGTAAATATGATTTTTTTTTGAAAATGATTTAACAAATCCGGAAAAACACCCAAAACAAATTTAAAGACTGTACTTGTTGTTGAAATCGAGAAAATGTTGCCAAAAGTTATCTCTAACTCGAAAAAATCCGCGAAAAAGTGATTCGAATGTTCGGGTTGTTTTCGTAAAGTCACGTGATGTGACGTCACAAGTGGAACACGTGCACAGCGCTGATGCGTACGAACTGAAATTGTTTACTAACTTGAAGGTGCTTTTTATATGTCTTCGCTTTTCGAAACTTAGTTTTACACACTAAGCTCACCCAGGAAGACTCATTCCAAGCATCTTTGTTGGATGTCCAATAAACTCACAATTTTACTGAACATTGAGTTTTGTTGTGTTACTGTAATAAAACAACTCCAGATCTCTAAAATTGCATTTCAGAGCTTGTAGATTTCAAAAATTTCTGGGGGGGCATGCCCCCACACCGCCCTAGTAGTTCGCGGCTTCGCCGCTCAGATAACACAACCCCCTGTTTAAAAAAAACCTGGATCCGCCCCTGGAAGCAAATAATGAGATTCAAGGACCTTTTTTTAACAGTTATTGACATCAAACAATAGTTTTGATAATTAAGTAAAGTTCAACGTCTTGCAAGGGACCACAATTGTTGCCAGGAAAAGTGTCTACTTATAAAACAATACCTGCTGCAATCTTTTATGTAAACCAGTTTGTACTGATAGAACCACCGTGTAGAAATAAAATGTATCTATCTATCTATCTATCTATCTATCTATCTATCTACACCCAAAAATACTGGCAACATCTTAAACCCCAAACCATACCAACAATCGCACCTCACTTCCCTTCCTCTGGAAAAGACGTACGCTCCTGTCAGTGTAAATTCTGTGTAAAAATTCTGTGTAAATGTTGTGTAAATTCTTGAAAATTCGTGCCAATTCGTGTAAATGTTCAAAACCATCATTGTAAAGTTAATGTACAGAATTTACACAGAATTTACACAGAATTTACGCACAAACAATACCCTACAAAACGTTTACTTAAACTATATTGCGTTCTCATTCAAAGCTTCGACGCTGGTTTTGAGATCTACTGATATCAACAGAGATACATCAGGCTCATTCTACAGCCCTTGGTACAACAGATCATCAAAGTCCAATAAAGAGTGTCTTAGATTTAGATACAAGGCATATCATACAGGCAAAGTGCGCTTGTCTATACACCAGAGTCTGCAAACCCCTGCTCTAGAAGAAGTTCCATTGTGGATTCAAGAAAATGTAAAATCTTCGAATGTTTGGCATGTTGGTCAAGTGCCGATTACGACTACTTCGTCTTATAGAGTAAGTATTGTCAAAGTTCCTACTTGACGTATCCTTGAAAATAATGTCGCTCCGTTTACTGGTTTTCCATATCTCCTTATATTTGAACATAAAATTCCATATTTGGTATACAGCTATTTCAAAAAAGGTTGGTGAAGGTTTTGTTGCATCTTGCATGTTGCATACCAAGCCCGAAATGTATTGTGGATCATATGTAAACAATGTATGCATGCACATACAGAAGAAAATATGCCAGCTCCATATTGCGAAGATAAAGTTTGGGAAAATTCCCAGAGTCCATATGGTTGTCAGGCTAGCTGACTCCATTCACATCGCACATAGTGCATTTCGGGCTTGGTATGCAACATGCAAGATGCAACAAAAACTTCACCAACCTTTCTTTAAATAGTTGTATATACCTCTTATAACCGAGCGCTAGTTCCGTATAGGAAGTTATGGACCACTAAGTTTTCCGCCACGGCCTTACTGGCCCAAGCTCGTAGCGCGCGAGCCATAAAAAGTGGGGGAAAGCGAGGATCCATAACTTCCCGTATGGACCGAGCAAGCGAGGTTAATAAGATATTTATTATAGCTATTCCTTACTTTTCTGTTTTCAGCGGGCCGTACGGGAAGTTACGGCCCACTAATTGACCGATAAGAACGCACGTAGCTATATCTGTGCTATATAATAATAATTGTTATAGCTTGACGTATAGAGTAACTGCGTGCATTCGATGTTTCTACTCGCCATAAAAATAATTCCTAAAGAAATTCTACTTTTTGAGGTCAATACAGCTAATGCTTTCCATTTATCGGCAGTTTCCACCGAAATGTACAACGAATATTAATATTTTTATGGTTTCTTTGAAATAATTAATGCGCGGAAATTTGTTTTTGTTATTTCTTCAATTCCAGCTTACCATAAAAGGGCATATCAATAAGCTTGGTTACATAGCTATAGGAGGAATGCACGTGACAGACCCTTACGGCTGCGATATGTTTCCTATTAGTCGTCAAACCAGAGATGGTGAGTAAACGATGAATATAACAATCAGGCCTGTTTAAAAGACTTTATATTTGAATTCATGCGATATTTCTATTAGTCCTAATCATTGGATAAACGCACGCTGGCCTAACCTTGGAAATTCCTTGGAAATTCCTTGGAAATATCCAAAACCTTGGAAATTCTTTGGAACTGTCCAAAATCCTGAAAATTCATTGGGAATTGAATGTCCAAAAATTATTTGCAAATGTCCAAAATATTGGAAATTATTTGCAAATGTCCAAAATATTGGAAATTCTTTGCAAATGTCCAAAATCTTGGAAATTCTTTGCAAATGTCCAAAATCTTGGAAATTCTTTGCAAATGTCCAAAATCTGGAAATTCTTTGCAAATGTCCCAAACCTTGGAAATTATATGGAAATTTCCAATGAATTCATATTTGGGAAGCTAATTCCATATTTGGAAGAAAACATCGTTATCAAAAAAACAAATCCCATATTCGTCAAACTATAATTATGTAGTTACATATTTAAAATAGGCAAAATTCCACGTTTGGTAGAAATATTCCATATTAGGCAGAAACATTCCATATATGGTAGAAATATTCCATATTAGGTAGCAGGCTATTAATTCTCTCAACTCTTATTTCACATTATGTATTTTGTAGGTTGTTCCAGATCAGTTAATCTTACGAGTTCAACTGGTGAAATCACATCGCCAAATTACCCTGCTCCTTATGAACAAAACTTCACGAATTGCTGGAATATACAAGTCCAGGAAGGTCACGTGATACAACTTGAGTTCAGAGCGTTTGATCTGAAATATTCCAGAAATTGCGCAAGAGACTATCTTGCTGTGTATGACTCGGCGATAAGTTCCAACTCACCACTCGGGCGATACTGTGGTTCGATGTATCCGAGGATTCTAGAATCTCCAAGAAATGTTTTGAAATTGGTCTTCAAGTCAGCTGGAGGATCGTACAATAGTGGATTTAGGATTCAGTATTCTTCTGCTCACGGTAAGAAAATGAAATCCGCTGTACCGAAAAATGGCGGCTGTACATTTTACCCAGTAATCCTTTGCGAACCTATAAAGTACTACTCACATCTACAAACTGTCTGACACGTTCACATAGCTAAAGCAGGTAACAGCTTCATACTTAACCTAAATCAGTACTACTCACATCTACAAACTGTCTGACACGTTCCGCACATAGCTAAAGCAGGTAACAGCTTCACACTTAACCTAAATCAGTACTACTCACATCAGTCTACAAACTATCTGATACGTTCACATAGCTAAAGCAGGTAACAGCTTCACACTTAACCTAAATCAGTACTACTCACATCTACAAACTGTCTGATACGTTCACATAAATAAAGCAGGTAACAGCTTCATACTTAACCTAAATCAGTACTACTCACATCTACAAACTATCTGATACGTTCACATAAATAAAGCAGGTAACAGCTTCATACTTAACCTAAATCAGTACTACTCACATCTACAAACTGTCTGACACGTTCACATAAATAAAGCAGGTAACAGCTTCATACTTAACCTAAATCAGTACTACTCACGTCTACAACCTGTCTGACACGTTCACATAAATAAAGCAGGTAACAGCTTCATACTTAACCTAAATCAGTGCTACTCACATCTACAAACTGTCTGATACGTTCACATAAATAAAGCAGGTAACAGCTTCATACTTAACCTAAATCAGTACTACTCACATCTACAAACTATCTGATACGTTCACATAGCTAAAGCAGGTAACAGCTTCATACTTAACCTAAATCAGTACTACTCACATCTACAAACACAGCACGAAAAAGGCAATTTAAGCTACTTTATGCTTGTCTTAAAGTTGCTTAAAGTTCTTGAAACAACTTTATGCCACAATTTAAAGCAACTTAAACCTGCATAAAGACCAACTTTATGCACATGAACTTAAAGTACTCATAAATGTGGCTTAAAGTTCTTGATACAACTTTATGCTATAATTAAAGGAACTTAAACCTGCATAAAGACCAACTTTATGCACATGAACTAAAGTACTCATAAATGTCGCTTAAAGTTCTTGATACAAATTTATGCTATAATTTAATGGTACAGGCATGTACACCTGCATGTAAAGTACTCATAAATAAAACAACGAACATTGATAACATACATGTATATTAGAATAAGAAGATTTTATTAAATGTTAAATCTGAATATTAATTAATTTGACAAACATGGAGTTGAAAATATATCTTGTCTTAACAAATATAATGTAGTACATTATATAGAATCCCTTAATCATTACTTGTAGTCATTCACGTGTGCACTCTTTCATATGTCCAAGTTATATCATATAAATCAACTTTAATGTCGGTGTGCAGCCGGGTTGTGAAGGGATTTATTCTATCACTTGAACAGTCTTGGAATTGGAGTAACTACTAACTTGTCAAAACCATTACGTGTGATGGAACAAGCAGCAAAAGTATTAGCAATTCTCTGGACTGGCATGAATACTGCTGGACCAGGAGGAACAAATTCTTTCAGTCTCCAAACATGCGCAGGTTTACCATATAAGTCAACCTCTTCATCTTTTTTGTACCAAACCACACAGGCAACAGCAAACTGTCTGGTATCCCCACCAATTGTTAAACTGTGAAGAATGTAGAACTTAACTTGACCAGGTCTCATAAGTGATGATGCATTTATTGAACCATTGTCATCAACCCAGGAAGCCATAACTCGTGCTGATCTTAGACTTTTGTTGTCTTTTTTTGAGCCAAACTTTTCACTTCCAAGGAATACATATGCATACCTTCTTGCAATACTTGACAAAGAGTCAATTGTTAGATGGTCATCAGCAGGAAGTAGATGTCTGTAACATTCCAACAACAGATCTAAGTCATCAACATCTAGAGCCATATATTGATAGGAGTTTGGAAGATTAACAAGTGACAAGTCATTCCATGTTACTTCCTTCAGATCATGGCAACAAGCACTTTTTGAAAAGTGCAAGGCATTGATTGCACTGAATTCTGAGCTTTCAAAAGTACTGGATTGTTTAAAGAATGGCATAAAGTTTTCTTGAAATTCACTTGGCATGGTTGTATTCCATATAAATCTGCCAGTCATTAACTTTCGCATAAGCTGAACCTCAATGGATCTTCCATTTGTCTGTGTGGCACCCAATATGCCATTGAAGCGCTCGAAACTAAAGCACCAAAATGCATGTATTGGTCCAAAGTCCAATACACACTCCTTTAAATGACAGTGAAGGTGCATGTTTGGAGTCACTTTGTCTTTGCCATACAGTTGCTGGAATTGTTTTCCAAATTTGATAAATAGACCACCTGCTCTTGTTATATCAACATCAGTAATAACATGCCTTGACATATACTGACAAGCAAGAACAAATGTTTGCCAACATCTCAAATGGGCTTCTGGTAGTAAACCATTCAAACAATACATTGAGTAAATAAGAGTCCAGTTTTTCCATTGTGATGCTGTGTAGCTACCATAGTTTGATGCAATTCTGTTTGGTAACCTTCCAAATCCAGTTGGCACATCACATTGTAAAATCCTTTTTTCAATTTCCAGAAGAGACTTATTAGTTAGAAATTCTTCATTCACCCAAAGCTTGAAAATATGTTTGACAGTCCCCAAGAATAAATTATGCATTGGATCAATTGCAGTGAATCGTATTGCATTGAAGTACTCAAGGTCAAGAAGGCTACTGTAATAAACACCATATTTTTTAGCAAGTGTTTCATGTTTGTGTTTTGTTTGGGGCATTTTTGACCTTGTTTGCATTGATACGGTGTGTTGCATTATCACGTGGTGGCCAGTTTTCCACATCAAATCCAGAGTAGTCAGCTTTTTCTGTGAAAGTGCTTGGAAAAAACTTAAAACATCTTGAGCATCCGCGATGTGCTGCATGTCCTTTAAAACCACATAGTTTTCGAGAAGCAGGAATGTCAGAAGAAGCTAACAAAAGAGCTGCACGATGAGTTAATGGTACACAGCTAGTACTTGTCTGTATTCGTACTCCTTTCCAAAGAGCTTTCAGTTCACCAACAATTGGATCTAAAAATTCATTCAGTGATTTAGGTTCTTTCTTCATTTCTGGAATTATTCCTCCAACCAACATTTTCCCATTTGTAGCGTTCCTCTCTTGGTAAATTGAGGAGCACAAAGTATATTACACCAACAGACCTGTCATTTCTCCTCTTATATGGCTGGAACCAGTCAACATTTATTGCGAGGGCAAGATTCCGTTTAACATTTAAGAAATCTTTTCCTCCAACTTTTGCAAAGTCTTTCCAAATCTGTCCATCGTATATGTCAGCCATGACTCCAGGTTCCATCCTCCTCCTCCTCCATTTTTCACATAATTCTGGCATGCCTGGCCTTTTCAGAATGCACTCTAACTGATTTATAACACTATTTACACAATATAGTTTATGAGGGTAAAAAACTACTTGATTATTACATATTACTTGTTTTGCCAAAACTGCGCCACATTCTTTTTTTCTTCCTGATCGAAAGGGTTTGTTTGTACAAGTTTTTGCTTCGATCCTGTCACCAATACGCACAGTACAGCAATCGAGGTGATATAACTTAGTGCATTCTGGACACACTACATATTTTGTAAAGTTATCACGATCCAGTTTCACAAACTGGCGGAGAAGATAAAGAGAGCTTGGAAACATCATGGCCACTTCTACCAATGATTCATTATTGCATGTCACTCCAAGTAAATGTAGAAATTGAAACATGAAACGTAGCATCCATTCCAATCCATTGTCACTTATCTTGCATGTGGTCTGCCAAAGTAACAGAAAATACACAAACCAACGTAGCAATGATGTCAATGCAAGACACTTAGACTGGTTACGTCTTGGCTCTGGTAGAGGAGTATCACTAACGTCTACATCTTGTAACAGATCTTCATTGTCGTCATGCCAAATCTCAGGTTCATCTTCTGATGCACTGCAGGATGAATTTTTTTCCTGAGAAGAACCCTATATATGCAAATACCATATGCATTAATTAATTATCCTTTAATAAATTACAATAGTCACAACATTGATTAGTGAGATACACCTATTTCAAATAGGTTGTCGAGGACATCAGTCTATACAGCTATTTCAAAAAACGTTGAAAACTGAATACTGAATAGTAATGGAGCCGTAAAGTAGCATAAACCAAATATTTATTCTACCTTTATGCAACCATTATGCGAACATAAATCTCTTTTTTCATACTGTGAAACTGTCTGACACATTCACATTCTCCTCAAACGGAAGAGCATTAGGATAGACCGACGCCTGGATTGAAAACGGCGTTAATAAAAAATGGCGGCTGTACATTTTACCCAGTAATCCTTTGCGAACCTATAAAGTACCACTTAGATCTACAAACTGTCTGACGCATTCACATTCTCCTCAAATTACGGAAGAGCATTAGGATGGACCGAAGCCTGCATTGAAAACTATATGATTTAACGGCTTTAAGTAAATGGCGGTAATTATGGTGAAGGTTTGATTTTCCCCCTTTTCTTTCTTTCATCAGAGAATCGAAGCCAAAACTGCATTAAGGGTAAGAAGGTATTCCTTTCAAATAACGATATTAATGATATTCTCGGTTTTCACGTGACGTCATCAAAAAGCTAAAACCCAAACTATTCACCTCACAAAACTGTTTGTTGGATATCTTGTTTATGTCGTTATAAGAAACGGTCCTACCAAAATAATTTGGTAATTTAGATGTTTTGTTTTCGATATTCTGTCACGCAATACTGTCACGCGCATTTTCAAAGCCGTAGAAATAGACAATTCGTTTGAAATAATACGATTTTAACTTAGTAGATGATGGGTAACTTTATTTTGATGAATGTAGCTGTTTAAAAATTGAAGTGTTTGCAATATAAACATGATTTTCAGTCTTCGTGACTTGGCCGCCATGTTGGTGTCCCTCGATGGGACACCAAGATGGCGGACCCATACATTTTAACCAAATTATGAGCATAAGCGATAGCTCATATCTTTGTATCTAAAACTTCTTTTAACTGAAGCTTCGGCTGAGATATATGGTTTTGGCTGCTCTTTCGGCCTATGAAGGTTTTGTTCTATATAAGTTCTGGGAAAATGTTCAATAACGTAGGTGAAAACCGAGAATACAAGCATCAAGAGTTCCAGACTTTCAGTACGCACGCAATGCATTATGAGATTATCACAAAGGAAAAGTGAGCACCAATTCTAGACACAGGGAGCCCAAGCTATGTTTTGCTCACTTGGTGCTCACTTTTCCTTTGTAATAATCTCACAATGCATTGCGCGCGTACCGGAAGTCTGGAACTCTTGATGCTTGTATTATAGTAAGTAAACTGATATGTCGCTTGCCGCCTGTTTTATAGATTGCCCTTCAGCATGCACGTGTATTCGGTCTAAAGATGATATCATAGTTCAAGGGAATAATTTGTATGCTATACCAAGCCCTCTTCCTGTTGGAACTACGATCATGTATGTATCATATTCCTCCTCCTCATCCTCCTCCTCCTCCTCCTCCTCCTCCTCTTCCTCCTCCTCCTCTTCCTCCTCCTCCTCTTCCTCCTCCTCCCTCCTCCTCCTCCTCCTTCCTCCTCCTCCTCTTCCTCCTCCTCCTCTTCCTCCTCCTCCTCTTCCTCCTCCTCCTCCTCCTCCTCCTCCTCTTCCTCCTCCTCCTCTTCCTCCTCCTCCTCTTCCTCCTCCTCCTCTTCCTCCTCCTCCTCTTCCTCCTTTTCCTATTCCTCCTCCTCCTATTCCTCCTCCTCCCCTTCCTCCTCCTCCTATTCCTCCTCCTCCTCCTCTTTCTCTTCCTCTCACCATCATTATTGTAGTTATCGGTTGCTCGTCGAAATATTCATCAATTTACTCATGATCGCTATCGTTGTAAATTATTTAATGAATTTGATTTACTTATTTGTTCAATATACTTAGTTATTTACTTCATTAATTATTTTAGCTAAAATACAACAATTTATATTGGTTTTTTTCTTCAGTGACTTTGTGCGCAACAAAATATTCGAGCTGAAGGAAGTTGATATTTTACGATTGCCGTCACTCAAGTATTTGTAAGTATATTTATTCTTGAATACGGTAAAATATCTTTAAAAGTATTCAATCCATCCAACGAAGAGCAGCGAGATTCGTCTGCAAAGATTATGAACGAGCTAGCAGCGTCACGAACATGATCAACTCCCTTGGCTGGGATTCTTTGGAAAAGCGAAGGGTCTTAGAAGATGTTACCATGTTCTACAAGATCCACGGCGGACTGGTCGACGTGCCTTTCCCATCTGAGATGACTTCTTCTGACCAACGTACTAGATCTGCCAACCTCGTTAGCTTCAGACACTTGCAATCTACTGTTAATGCTTATAGACACTCTTTCTTTGTCCGCACCATACCCGTCTGGAACTGTTTACCTGTATCTGTTGTAACTGGCTCTAGTGATACTAAAATATTCAAAGTCTCAGCAATGTCTGTAATCGCAGTGTAATGCTTCGTTCTGTAAACTATTGATATACTATTTTACCTATTACTTTGATTATTTTGTAACATTGTTGTGTTATCTCGGGGCCGCTGTCCCTCCTGCCGGGATTAGCCACAGCTAAATGGCAGCTTTAACGATTAAAGATAAAGATTAAAGAAGAATGGAATTGTAATCTTACAAGTGGAATAAAAAGCTATGTAAAATAATAATATGTCTTCTTTTTGTTATTCTCCTCCCTCTTCTTGTCCTACTTTTTCTGCTTCTTCTTCTTCTTGCTGCTTCTCTTTGTGCTTTTTGTTCTCTTTTTTTCTCCTTCGCCTTCGCGTCGTTTGCTTTTTTATCCGTGTTTATCGTCTGCACGATAACAATATTGTTAATATAAATTTAAATCCATAGAAATTTAGAGCATAACAGACTTCTACGAATTCAAAGCACAACCTTTAGTGCTAATGGGAATCTGAAATTCTTGTAAGTATTATTTGACAGTGATATTAATAAAGGTTCACTGAGATACACGGTACAACATTGCTGGCAACATGCACGATTTCAGCGTGTGTGATCAATCTCTGCAATTTATTGCGCTCAATATTGAAGTAGTAGGATCGCACTGTACTTCAATAATCTTGGCCACAACAATTGCAGAGGTGCATGGACACACGGTGCAGCAATATTGCCACCAGCATTACACGCAATGCTGCACCATGTAGCTTGCAACCACAGGCAGCCAAACCGGCTTCTGAGGCTGCTTAATAATTATTATAAATGAAATTATATTTCTATGCGCGCGTCGTTTTTGATGGGTTTCCTGTGGTAGAGCGCGCAAAATCAAAAGATTGGCGCAAAGTATTATTTTTGAAGAAATAGAAAACGAGCGCGCGTGCTATGTGCAGATTTATAGCGCGCGGGGACTGATCAGAACACGAGAGAAGTGTTAAGAGAAGCACGAGGCGTATCGGTCAACACTTCTCGAGTGTTCTGATCAGTCCTCCAAGTGCTATAAATCTGCACATAGCACAGCGGACAAGTTTCGTTTATTCTATTTCTTTTATAAAATAATACGCATCCTTTGGCCAATCAGAGCGCGCGTTATATCATAGGTATTTCATAAAGTGTAACATCTGTCGTGAAGTAGTGGCTTCGTAAAAGCTCGCTGCAACTGCAATTAATATTTATTAGTTTATCTTGAATTAGTTAACTAATTTACTCAGTTAACTTATTAATTAATTAATTATTATATTTATCATTACTTATTATTTTATCTTGAATTAGTTAATTAATTTACTCAGTTAACTTATTAATTAATTAATTATTATATTTATCATTACTTATTATTTTATCTTGAATTAGTTAATTAATTTACTCAGTTAACTTATTAATTAATTAATTATTATATTTATCATTACTTATTATTTTATCTTGAATTAGTTAATTAATTTACTCAGTTAACTTATTAATTAATTAATTATTATATTTATCATTACTTATTATTTTATCTAGAATTAGTTAATTAATTTACTCAGTTAACTTATTAATTAATTAATTATTATATTTATCATTACTTATTATTTTATCTTGTATTAGTTAATTAATTTACTCAGTTAACTTATTAATTAATTAATTATTATATTTATCATTACTTATTATTTTATCTTGAATTAGTTAATTAATTTACTCAGTTAACTTATTAATTAATTAATTATTATATTTATCATTACTTATTATTTTATCTTGAATTAGTTAATTAATTTACTCAGTTAACTTATTAATTAATTAATTATTATATTTATCATTACTTATTATTTTATCTTGAATTAGTTAATTAATTTACTCAGTTAACTTATTAATTAATTAATTATTATATTTATCATTACTTATTATTTTATCTTGAATTAGTTAATTAATTTACTCAGTTAACTTATTAATTAATTAATTATTATATTTATCATTACTTATTATTTTATCTTGAATTAGTTAATTAATTTACTCAGTTAACTTATTAATTAATTAATTATTATATTTATCATTACTTATTATTTTATCTTGAATTAGTTAATTAATTTACTCAGTTAACTTATTAATTAATTAATTATTATATTTATCATTACTTATTATTTTATCTTGAATTAGTTAATTAATTTACTCAGTTAACTTATTAATTAATTAATTATTATATTTATCATTACTTATTATTTTATCTTGAATTAGTTAATTAATTTACTCAGTTAACTTATTAATTAATTAATTATTATATTTATCATTACTTATTATTTTATCTTGAATTAGTTAATTAATTTACTCAGTTAACTTATTAATTAATTAATTATTATATTTATCATTACTTATTATTTTATCTTGAATTAGTTAATTAATTTACTCAGTTAACTTATTAATTAATTAATTATTATATTTATCATTACTTATTATTTTATCTTGAATTAGTTAATTAATTTACTCAGTTAACTTATTAATTAATTAATTATTATATTTATCATTACTTATTATTTTATCTTGAATTAGTTAATTAATTTACTCAGTTAACTTATTAATTAATTAATTATTATATTTATCATTACTTATTATTTTATCTTGAATTAGTTAATTAATTTACTCAGTTAACTTATTAATTAATTAATTATTATATTTATCATTACTTATTATTTTATCTTGAATTAGTTAATTAATTTACTCAGTTAACTTATTAATTAATTAATTATTATATTTATCATTACTTATTATTTTATCTTGAATTAGTTAATTAATTTACTCAGTTAACTTATTAATTAATTAATTATTATATTTATCATTACTTATTATTTTATCTTGAATTAGTTAATTAATTTACTCAGTTAACTTATTAATTAATTAATTATTATATTTATCATTACTTATTATTTTATCTTGAATTAGTTAATTAATTTACTCAGTTAACTTATTAATTAATTAATTATTATATTTATCATTACTTATTATTTTATCTTGAATTAGTTAATTAATTTAACTCAGTTAACTTATTAATTAATTAATTATTATCTTTATCATTACTTATTATTTTATCTTGAATTAGTTAATTAATTTACTCAGTTAACTTATTAATTAATTAATTATTATATTTATCATTACTTATTATTTTATCTTGAATTAGTTAATTAATTTACTCAGTTAACTTATTAATTAATTAATTATTATATTTATCATTACTTATTATTTTATCTTGAATTAGTTAATTAATTTACTCAGTTAACTTATTAATTAATTAATTATTATATTTATCATTACTTATTATTTTATCTAGAATTAGTTAATTAATTTACTCAGTTAACTTATTAATTAATTAATTATTATATTTATCATTACTTATTATTTTATCTTGTATTAGTTAATTAATTTACTCAGTTAACTTATTAATTAATTAATTATTATATTTATCATTACTTATTATTTTATCTTGAATTAGTTAATTAATTTACTCAGTTAACTTATTAATTAATTAATTATTATATTATCATTTATCATTACTTATTATTTTATCTTGAATTAGTTAATTACTTTACTCAGTTAACTTATTAATTAATTAATTATTATATTTATCATTACTTATTATTTTATCTTGAATTAGTAATGGTAATAGAACTGAGTGGAGTGCAATTTGGTCTGAAATCATACGAGTGATTACAAAATTGCACGACCGCGTAGCGGGAGTGCAATTTGTTATCACGAGTATGATTTCAGACCAAAATTGCACGACACGAAGTTCAATTACCTATTAATCATATTCATTTTGAAATCTTTTCAAATACACTCGTTATATTTAGGTGGTAAGTTGCAATAATAAGAATAATTTTGATGCCTGAAATACAACTCTTTCATTCTAAATTACAAATTACTTTTTATGAAGAATCGTTTGAATTTAATAAAATTAGAGTTTCTGTGCGAAAATAAAAAAATAAAAAAATTGGTGCAATTAATGATCCAAAATAGTGCAATTAATGATTTAATCGCACCATTTTTAGCCAATCAGATTGCAGGATTTACTAGTGATTTCAAAATGAATATGATTAGTTAATTAATTTACTCAGTTAACTTATTAATTAATTAATTATTATATTTATCATTACTTATTATTTTATCTTGAATTAGTTAATTAATTTACTCAGTTAACTTATTAATTAATTAATTATTATATTTATCATTACTTATTATTTTATCTAGAATTAGTTAATTAATTTACTCAGTTAACTTATTAATTAATTAATTATTATATTTATCATTACTTATTATTTTATCTTGAATTAGTTAATTAATTTACTCAGTTAACTTATTATTAATTAATTAATTATTATATTTATCATTACTTATTATTTTATCTTGAATTAGTTAATTAATTTACTCAGTTAACTTATTAATTAATTAATTATTATATTTATCATTACTTATTATTTTATCTTGAATTAGTTAATTAATTTACTCAGTTAACTTATTAATTAATTAATTATTATATTTATCATTACTTATTATTTTATCTTGAATTAGTTAATTAATTTACTCAGTTAACTTATTAATTAATTAATTATTATATTTATCATTACTTATTATTTTATCTTGAATTAGTTAATTAATTTACTCAGTTAACTTATTAATTAATTAATTATTATATTTATCATTACATTTATTATTTTATCTTGAATTAGTTAATTAATTTACTCAGTTAACTTATTAATTAATTAATTATTATATTTATCATTACTTATTATTTTATCTTGAATTAGTTAATTAATTTACTCAGTTAACTTATTAATTAATTAATTATTATATTTATCATTACTTATTATTTTATCTTGAATTAGTTAATTAATTTACTCAGTTAACTTATTAATTAATTAATTATTATATTTATCATTACTTATTATTTTATCTTGAATTAGTTAATTAATTTACTCAGTTAACTTATTAATTAATTAATTATTATATTTATCATTACTTATTATTTTATCTAGAATTAGTTAATTAATTTACTCAGTTAACTTATTAATTAATTAATTATTATATTTATCATTACTTATTATTTTATCTTGAATTAGTTAATTAATTTACTCAGTTAACTTATTAATTAATTAATTATTATATTTATCATTACTTATTATTTTATCTTGAATTAGTTAATTAATTTACTCAGTTAACTTATTAATTAATTAATTATTATATTTATCATTACTTATTATTTTATCTTGAATTAGTTAATTAATTTACTCAGTTAACTTATTAATTAATTAATTATTATATTTATCATTACTTATTATTTTATCTTGAATTAGTTAATTAATTTACTCAGTTAACTTATTAATTAATTAATTATTATATTTATCATTACTTATTATTTTATCTAGAATTAGTTAATTAATTTACTCAGTTAACTTATTAATTAATTAATTATTATATTTATCATTACTTATTATTTTATCTTGTATTAGTTAATTAATTTACTCAGTTAACTTATTAATTAATTAATTATTATATTTATCATTACTTATTATTTTATCTTGAATTAGTTAATTAATTTACTCAGTTAACTTATTAATTAATTAATTATTATATTTATCATTACTTATTATTTTATCTTGAATTAGTTAATTACTTTACTCAGTTAACTTATTAATTAATTAATTATTATATTTATCATTACTTATTATTTTATCTTGAATTAGTTAATTAATTTACTCAGTTAACTTATTAATTAATTAATTATTATATTTATCATTACTTATTATTTTATCTTGAATTAGTTAATTAATTTACTCAGTTAACTTATTAATTAATTAATTATTATATTTATCATTACTTATTATTTTATCTAGAATTAGTTAATTAATTTACTCAGTTAACTTATTAATTAATTAATTATTATATTTATCATTACTTATTATTTTATCTTGAATTAGTTAATTAATTTACTCAGTTAACTTATTAATTAATTAATTATTATATTTATCATTACTTATTATTTTATCTTGTATTAAATTCCAGGAGGCTTGGTTACAATTTTCTTAGAGAAACCAACCCAACAACTTTCAACTCTTTAACTGAGCTTCAAATACTGTGAGTACTTGTGACAAAGTTGACCGTGTCAGGGACTGGTAACTAGTTGCGCGGAGAATTGTGGGTCCATCAGTTTTGGTGACGTCATATCTTAAATACGGTGGAATAAGTTTATCCTGTAGCACGGAATAAAGAAACTGTGTACCAATAAAACTTACCAAACTCATTAATAATTCATGAGGAAACACAAAAGAAATCATAACCGTGACGAGTGCTCAGTGAATCTGATACAAAATCGTCCACATTCAAATAAAGAGCAATTTTCTCGAGGAATTTTCTCGTATTTTCTTAATTTTGTTAAAATATGAAATTCTACAACTGTTCGTTGGATAAGTAGTTTACAACAATCGCGGCGTGTACGTTGATCTACAATTAAACACGAAGTGCCAGTATAAAAGGAGCCAGCCCAGGGGTAATCGGAAAAAATATGTTAACAAATAGTCCCGGGGGGGGGGGGGGGGGGGGGGGTGTACTCCCGGAAAAGTAGGATATGGGTGTGCCCCTTACATTGCCTTGATCACTTTAAAATTGTAATTGAAGGAATAGGTAACGGCAATGGTGAAGGAATATGATTATCAAAGCGGTGAACTGCAGAATTGAACAAGTTGCATGTAGCACAAAATAAGTGGCCGTTTTGTATCGGTACTGAGATACTAATACATATACTGTAAACTACTTATGAAATTAGAGAATATCAAAGTTATTTAGAGACCCCCCGGGGGGGGACTACATTTAGAGACCCCGGGGGGGGACTACTTGACCCATGTTTGGGTATAGGGGTGCCGCTCCAAGGCTTTGAAACCCAGCTGACCCTGTTTAGGACAAAAAAGTATAAAATATCTACCCTGTCTAGGACAACGCCCTCAGCTCTATTTCAGGACCCTGTTTAGGAAAAAAAAGTATAAAATACCTACCCTGTCTAGGACAACGCCCTCTATTTTAGGACCCTGTTTAGGACAAATTTCTAGACATTGCTATGGGCAATGTACACTCGTGCCCTGTTGGGAACGAGCTGCATGAATGCTTCAAGAATTGGGAGTTTGATTTTCGCTTGAAAGCTTCCCTTTTCTACCTCGTTCTTCAAATACTTGCTAGAAATAAAGATTGATAGTTATTTGAAGGTTTGAGGCGTATTTTAATAGTGGGTTTCGGGCACGGTTGTTTTCGCCTGAACAGTCTGAACAGCTCAAAGACGTAGCACGGCATAAATAATGTATGTATAAATAATGAAATTAAATGGCAATCGATACACAAATGCAATAATGCAAGTCCAATTCATCTTCAAGTTTATAGATATAAATAGCATACTTGCTCATACTGTATATTCACCATATAAATCTTGACTGATTGTCAGTTCGTCATGATCCGGAAGACTCATTGCTTTCAACTACATTGTAACTTTTGCCGTTCTGGATCGGATCAGTTACCCAGCCGCCACTGATAGGTTTGTAATGCTTCAGTTTAACTTCAAGTTCGTATAACTGATAAAGGCTTTCAAGGCTTCCATGTATCTCTGTTTCAGTTCGCGAATATCGGCCTGTTGACAGTTTTATCGAGCGAAGCTCATTGCATTCCTGGTCGGGCTCAGTTCGTGTGGCGAGTCCGGCAAAATAGCCATCTTCTTCGACTTCGTAAGACACGATCGAAGGAGTGGCGATCTCAAATTTGTAGATCTTCTCGTCTACAACACTCAACTTAACACTCCGAAGAGTAAAAAGTGCAATATTTCGCTCGTGAAACTCCATGAATCGCCGAAGCCTTCCTCGCTTTGTCTAAAATACAAGATGGCATCTCGATAGCATGTGACCGGATATTGCACAACTTTGCGATTTTCTGACATTGAAAAAAAAAATACGCGTTGGGTTTTAAAACTCGTGCGGCCTACGGCCTGGGCACGAGTAAAAAGTCTAAAATACATACCCTGTCTAGGACAACGCCCTCTATTTTAGGACCCTGTTTAGGACAAATGTTAAAATACACACTGTCTTCTTTTACACGATTTTAACGCGTTTTGTGGTGACTGATGACCTGCTAAAGATCGGCAAGCGTCTCGGATCTCGGATGGCTAAATACTGGATCGATAAAACCATATTTAACGACGACAATCGTGCATTACCATACCCTGTTTAGGACAGACTAACATACAATTATATACCCTGTTCAGGACAGAGAGGCCAAAAACCATACCCTGTCCAGCGGCACGTCTCCGTATAGCCCATATATGGGAGTACCCCCCCCCCTCCCCCCCGGGTTTAGAGAGCTCAGTTAGCTACTACGGTTATATATGATTTCTAACATATTTTCCTCATGACTTAAAATTTGTAAACTTTGTAAATTTTTGGAAACTAAAGCTTAGTAAAAACCTCTCGAATGCCGTTGTTTTGAACTTGGTGGCGTACTGCGCACGCGCAGTCAGCAAAGAGAGAGGCTGGAACCGAAAAAAGCAAATGTTCCAAATGTATGGGCTATTTTTTCTTTTTTCCGATGAAGACAATAACGTTGCTAGTTTAATAATCTTTATATCGCTACATGAATATACATGCTATTAATTAAGCCGATTAGATTTACGCAGAAAGCTGGGAGGCTAGTCAGTCCAGAACAATGGCAATTGAAATTGGACGCCATTATTGGATTCGGTCTATACAAATTATAAATTAATTGATTGACCACGGCTTGGTGCAGTGTTTTTAAAATTATGCGAGGTGTAATTCTCTTTCTTTCACGTTTAGAGATCTTCAGAGGAATCTCCTCACGACACTTGGAGACACAACCCTTGGTGGACTGAGAAATCTACAAATCTTGTGAGCGCGCTCATCTGGATTTTACTGTGTTTAAAAAAAAAAAATATTGTTATTTTGAAATTCATACGTTGTTACACACAATAGGTGATTTTTTGAATACACTACAATACTAAGCAATAGAGTCGTGTTCGTTTGAGTGAGAAAGCTACGGTACCGCGACACTACTCAAATGGCTTCCTTTCTGAACCAATCAAAAAGCGTGCAGATGCATCTCATCCAATCAAACTCTTTCAATACGGCACGGTACCGTGACACTCAAATCGCTTCCTTTCTGAACCAATCAAAAAGCGTGCAGATGCATCTCATCTCATCCAATCAAACTCTTTCAATACGGCACGGTACCGTGACACTCAAATCGCTTCCTTTCTGAACCAATCAAAAAGCGTGCAGATGCATCTCATAACATCCAATCAAACTCTTTCAATACGGCACGGTACCGTGACACTCAAATGGCTTCCTTTCTGAACCAATCAAAAAGCGTGCAGATGCATCTCATCTCATCCAATCAAACTCTTTCAATACGGCATGGCACCGTGACACTCAAATGGCTTCCTTTCTGGACCAATCAGAAAGCGTGCAGATGCATCTCATCCAATCAAACTCTTTCAATACGGCACGGTACCGTGACACTCAAATGGCTTCTTTTCTGAACCAATCAGAAAGCGTGCAGATGCATCTCATCCAATCAAACTACACAGTACAATATTTAAATTTAAATTGTCTTGAATTCATCTCACTATTTCCAATGTTCTTTGTAGATATTTACAGGCAAATTTGATAAACGATCTTCACAAGAACACACTGCTTACAAATACTAATCTGAAACAAATGTAAGTTGAATAAATAAATAAGGAAGGAAAGAGAGAAAGAAAGAAGGAAGGAAGGAAGGAAAGAATGAGAGAAGGAGAAATGGTTGGAAGGAAGGAAGGAAGGAAGGAAGGAGCTACCGAATCGAATGAAGGAAGCAAGCAAACGAAAACCTTTTTATGATGTTGATCGATGATGACGTTGTTTTTATATTTCTGTTTTTCACGTGACGTCATGTCGGCCATGTTGGATTCCGATAACAAATCATTCCTCATTAGCTTCTCTTGTTTGTACCACCAACATGGTTGCACGTGACGTCATGGCGGCCATGTTGGATCCCGATAACAAAGCATTCCTCATTAGCTTCTCTTGTTTGTACCACCAACGTGGCCGCGCTGCGTCTTTGTACTTTAAATGTCCAGGGTAAGATAATAGTAGTATAAATCCCCCAGATATTGCAGGTGCACATGTGACGTCATGGCGGCCATGTTGGATCCCGTAAACAATGCATTCCTCATTAGCTTCTCTTGTGTGTGCCATCAACATGGCCGCTGCGTCTTTGTACTTTAAATGTCCAGGGTAAGATAATAGTAGTATAAATACCCCAGAATCGCTGGTGTACATGTGACATCATGGCGGCCATGTTGGATCCCGTAAACAATGCATTCCTCATTAGCTTCTCTTGTTTATACTATACCACCAACATGGCCGCTGCGTCTTTGTACTTTAATTAAATGTCCAGGATAAAATAATAGTAGTATAAATCCCCCAGATATTGCAGGTGTACATGTGACGTCATGGCGGCCATGATGGATCCCGTAAACAATGCATTCCTCATTAGCTTCTCTTGTTTATACTATACACCAACATGGCCGCTGCGTCTTTGTACTTTGTATAATTTCCTTAATTCTTTCTAATAAAGACTGTAAATCGTAGTTAAAAGTTTGAACTTATAATAATTTGGTGTAAAAATGAAAACGTTCGCATACATGCTTGCATTTGCCGCCATTTTGTCATGTTGGCCTCTTGTTGCAATTACGTAATATATCGTCCAGGCCATTAGCAATTTATATATAACTAAATAATAATAATAATATTTATCATTCACATTATTTTCTCCTTGATTTTCATTGGTCGAGAGACGACTACGTCACTGCAGATAACTTCCTACGAATAAGTGCTTTCGTTCTCCGCGACAATGGCAGCGGAGAAAATTAACTTAGCGTGATGTTCAGAGATAATTTGGTGTAAACAAAAACGTTTGCAATACATGCTTGCATTTGCATGCCGCCATTTTGTCATGTTGGCCTCTTGTTGCAATTACGTAATATATCGTCCAGGCCATTAGCAATTTATATATAACTTGTTTTTCATTTCCTGTTAAAGGTATCTACACGAAAATCGTATCAAGAATATCCCAAATGGACTCTTTAAAACACAAAAACAGCTTCTAATATTGTAAGTCACTTTCCATCAATCAATAAGCCAGTTCAGAGTTTAAGAATAAGGTTCAGTGCGCATGCGATTTTATCCCGATTATATCACCTTATTTTGTTAACGTTTGTGCATGTGTGATTTTTTTTTTAAACAAAAGAAGGTGATACAATCGGGATAAAATCGCATGCGCACTGAACCTTATTCTTAAACTCTGAACTGGCTTAATTGATATACAGTCATTCTCAAAAAGGTTGTCCAGATGAAAAGACTACAATACTACAATAAAGTCACGTGATTCATTATGTTTTCAATTTCCTCGCGTGGAATTTCGATTGGAGATGCAAAAGTACACGGCATTGTGAGAAATAAATGTCAGTAATGCAGCTGGTATAAACTCGCAGCTTCCGCGCGAAGAAATTTAATACATAATGAATCACGTGACTTTATTGTAGTATTGTAGTCATCTGGACAACCTTTTTGAGAAAGACTGATGGTAGGCGAAATGTTGCAACATTTAACAACGAAAAATCAACCGTTGTTTTTGTCGCTCAACAATTCCATTCAACATCAACACGTAAAACCGACCAACTTCAACATTTAAAATAAGATTAACAGAAAAACAACCTCAGAATCAAAAGCATATCGTACCTAATATATCACAGGGAGAAAATAAAGTCGCTGCAAAATCAACGTTAAAAATATAACGTCAAGATCGACAAACCCTCGAACATGTCAACAATTTGATTTTATTTTATTGTTGTTTTATTTTTTATTTTTTTATTTTTTTTTGGTAAACCAATTTTTAAAATCATTGTGTTTTGCTCTAGAAATCTCAGCAGTAACCAAATCACTAGACTTGATAAGCACGCGTTCGCTGGTTTAACATCACTGGAAAGATTGTAAGTCAATGATCGATATAAGTATTGATATATGTACAGTCAGCAGTAACCAAATCACTAGACTTAATAAGCACGCGTTCGCTGGTTTAACATCACTAGAAAGATTGTAAGTCAATGATCGATATAAGTATTGATATATGTACAGTCAGCAGTAACCAAATCACTAGACTTAATAAGCACGCGTTCGCTGGTTTAACATCACTAGAAAGATTGTAAGTCAATGATCGATATAAGTATTGATATATGTACAGTCAGCAGTAACCAAATCACTAGGCTTAATAAGCACGCGTTCGCTGGTTTAACATCACTAGAAAGATTGTAAGTCAATGATCGATATAAGTATTGATATATGTACAGTCAGCAGTAACCAAATCACTAGGCTTAATAAGCACGCGTTCGCTGGTTTAACGTCACTGGAAATATTGTAAGTCAATTTTCGATTGATTATTACTGATATATAACTATCAATTAATATATACAGCAAACAACGGACAAAATGTATCGGATAACTGCATCAGTTTTATCCGTTGGATAAGACTTATCCGGTTGATAGCGCTATTCACCTTTCGTGCAACCGGGGCCTGTATATCAGTATATCCATATATCGGGTGCATTATGGGTAATACTATTTTAGAGTTTTTCCACAAAATATGCAGCAGAGACTTACAAACAACAAACTAGAGACTAAATTACATAACATTCTAGAGTTTCACCAATGTTGCTTACGTGAAACATCATTTAGGGGACTTTTTCAATTACCCATAATGCACCCGATATATGGATATACTGGTATACTTGATTTACAGAATTTTTGCAAAGGGCTGTATATAAATATCAATAATAATAACGTAAATATTGGATCATCATGTGACCAAAATACAGAGCTCGAGATTTGATTGGAGGGTTATTTGTGAGGGTATAACAACGCAAAATATTGGATCAACACGTGACCAAAATACGGAGATTTGATTGGAAGGTTATTTGTGTGGGTATAATAAGTATTTATGTTTGTCTCTAGATATCTACAGAACAATGATATCGCCGAGTCCAATGTGGATCAAGATGCATTTGATCCTCTTCGTAATCTTCGTTTTCTGTAAGTATATATACACCTGTTTTCAAAAACGTTGCACTTTTACAAAATACAAAATAGTAAAATAGCAAAAAAGGAATTAATTAGAAACAAAAGAAATGCACTCAAGCTGAACTCTGGCTTATTGTTTCTCTAATTAATTCCTTTTTACTATTTTACTATTTTGCATTTTGTAAATGGGCAACGTTTTTGAAAACAGGTGTACGTAGATATTATTGTTTGTAGGTTCCATCAACCTCAACTCTCAAACAGATTCCACATTTGAACAACGTTCCGAAAGTGTGACGGCCAAGGAGCAATATTTCTAGTCTCCCTCGCACCCGTCTTTAGTTCCAACGTGACGGAACTAAACATTTATGTCGTCCCGTAAATGGAACTGGAAGGTCAATGATACGACACCAATACGAGACCTTCCCTTATTCTTTTCATAAAGAATACTAATGAGGATGGCTTTATATAAAGAATACTAATAAGCAGTGCATTTCCGGGTATAAAGGTACATGCACGTGATGGATTTCGTCCTTTAGCTTCTGATTGGACGAATTACTCATGAATTATGCATGAGTTTTTGAAATACCTTTTTTATCCATCCATTCGTAGGAAAGTTGACAGTTTCGTGATGTGTTGCTATGCTAAGCAGTCTAACCCTGACCTTCAATGCGAATCCCCCCACAACGAACTATCAAGCTGTGAAGACCTGCTGAAAATCCCCACCCTGCGTGTCTTTATATGGATCCTGGGACTGCTGGCGTTGCTAGGCAACGCGTGGGTGATGATTTTCTGGAACCACGTGGCACACATTGATCGTGGAGAGCGCGGGAAAAAGTCACGTGTTCAGTCGTTCTTGTTGACAAATCTAGCAGTATCCGACTTAATGATGGGTGTCTACCTAATCATTATTGCGTCACATGACGTCAAGTGGAAAGGAAACTACTTCCGGTATGACGTCACGTGGCGAAGCAGCAGAGCATGCGAGTTTGCAGGAGCATTATCCATGACGGCGAGCGAGGCCTCGGTCCTAATTTTAACAACTATCACTGCCAATAGGCTTAATAGTATCGTTTTCCATATAAGGGCAAGACCATTCACCATGGTAACAGCACGCATTGTTTGCTTCCTTATATGGTTGTGCACGCTCACAATGAGCATCGTGCCAATTATTTTGAAGAGTTATTTTTACGACGAAAAACGACGCATATCTTTCTATGGTCGATCGTCTGTCTGTCTTCCGCTTCAACTCTCCAGCGTACGTGCAGCAGGGTGGGAGTACGCTGTAGCAATCTACATCGCCTTCAACGGGTTTGCATTCCTTTTCATTCTCCTGTCTTACGTCGCCATCTTCGTCAAGGTCAGAGCATCTTCCAAGGCCGTTCGTTCCAACATGAACAATGATGCAGCGTTGGCTCGGCGTGTCGTCTTGATCATCTTGACCGACTTCTTCTGCTGGATCCCCGTGGTTATCATTGGTTGCCTGTCACTTACACAAGGTTTTGAGGATCCCCAAGGCCAGGCCTACGCATGGATAGCTGTGTTCGTTCTCCCCATCAACTCTTCTCTCAATCCAATTCTGTATACTTTCTCAAATCCTCAGTTTAGGAGATTGTTTGCTTGTAAAAAGTGTTGCAGTCACCACGATGTTAGAGGTAGGAGAAGTAGTACTCAGTCATTGATATTAATACAGTCGAACCTCTACTAACGGCCACCTCGATCCCACAACGGCCACCTCTCTGTAACGGCCAAGGTATTCTGTCCCGGCCACCAGCAAGCCCATACATTTATTCGTTTTTAAACCTCCCCACAACGGCCACAAAATTTCGTCCGCAGGTGGCCGTTGTGGAGAGGTTCGACTGTATCACCCGCTGATTGGTTAATTTGTATAAATAAGAGGACAGACAGACAGGTAAACGACGCGTACGTAAAAGCGCATACAAGATTGTTATGTTGCCTTTTCTCTCAGCAAATGTCTACATTTTGTCCAGGTTTTTCTGTTATATTACTGTGAGAAAATCCGAAGCTGCGCAAATTTTTTCTTGATATTCGATCAATAAGAGGACAGACAGACAGGTAATTGACTCGTACGTAAAAGCGCATACACGATTTCTATGTTGCCTTTTCTCTCAGAAAATGTCTACATTTTGTCCAGGTTTTTCTGTTAAATTACTGTGAGAAAATCTGAAGCTTCGCTAATTTATTTTTGATCTTCGATCAATAGGACCGAAAGACAACCAACGTTGTGAAAACGAACTTCGACCTCTCCCACCCGACAACCATACAGTACACACTGTCATAGGAACACCAGAGGTAAGTTCGATCATCGTGCCTCTCGTAAGCGACCAGCCGTGTATTGTCAAGGAAAGCATGGTCGTTAACTAGAGGTGCTATCCTTGTTATAACGGTCGAGAAGATGGTCGGTTATGGAAGGCGGTCGCTTATAAGAGGTTATACATTACATATACAGCGACATAATCTCATAAGCGACCAGCCTAGTCTCGTCAAGGAAAAGCATGGTCGTTAACGAGAGGTGTTATCCTTGTTATAACGGTAGACAAGATGGTCGGTTATTGAAGGCGGTCGCTTACAAGAGGTTATTCATTACAGCGACCCAATATCGTAAGCGACCAGCCGTGTATTGTCAAGGAAAGCATGGTCGTTAACGGGAGGTGCTATCCTTGTTACGACGGTAGACAAGATGGTCGGTTATTGAAGGCGGTCGCTTACACGAGGTTATTCATTACAGCGACCCAATATCGTAAGCGACCAGCCGAGTATTGTCAAGGAAAGCATGGTCGTTAACGAGAGGTGCTATCCTTGAACGGTAGACAAGACGATCAGTTATGGAAGGCGGTCTAATACACGAGGTTATTCATTACAGCGACCCAATATCGTAAGCGACCAGCCGTGTATTGTCAAGGAAAGCATGGTCGTTAACGGGAGAGGGGGACTCCGATACCAAAGTGGCGGGGATGCTCGTCGTCCCTTTTAGGTTTTTTTTTCGTGTTTTGGTCCCACTTAGGGTGTCAGAAATAAAAATGACCACCAATAGAGTTTTCCATTCCCTTTTAGGGTATTCAATCAACAGCGATATTTTAAAACTTCCTTTTAATAACATCGCTCTGTATTGTGTCACAACGTTGTCTTAAACTTGTAAGAGTGGAAGGCGTTTGATGCTAGTGTCTTTTATACTATTAAAATGACTTTTTAAATTGGTCCCCGTTTTAGGGGTAAAAATATTCGCTGCCACGCCCACCAAGACAAGACTCCGGTCCCTTTTAGGGGTCATTTTCAAAATTTTCGACGAGCATCCCTACCCACTTTTATAAGGGAGTACCATTTTTCAGGGGATTGGGGAAGGACAGGAGGGGGAAGGAGGAGGATTGGGGAGAGGAGGGGGAGGGGGAAGGAAGAGGAGGGATGTACAGTCAGATGTTCGTCGTAACGTAACCCATTGTTAAGAAGTGCGCCAATCAGAGATCGAGTGGCTGATGAAATAAAGCAACTTGCGAAGAGCTATTGTGCTGTATTTCTACAGTTTTCAGAATTGCAAATATCTTTTTTTTTCACAGACTTCTCGTCGCCAAGATCACGGAACGCGAGAATGTTACGACACCAGGTTGTAGAGAGTGCACTGCATAGCAATCGTTGCCATTATTATTACTTGGCACGAGGCTCATTTACTGTAGCTAGTGCTCTTTATTGGAAACAAGCTGTCTTGTTGGACACCCCCGACCCCACCCCCTACCCCCACATACAATGCTGCGGGTTATTTTGATAGTGTGGTGATTTTCATACATAAAATTTGGCTGAAACCAATGTCCCCCCCCCCCCTCCCCCCCCCTCTTGCAAAATCTTTGGATCCGCCCCTGATGAATTCTATTGTTTGTATTATCCAATCAGAACAGCTCTTCTGAGCAGCTGCATGCTACCTCAATAAATGACACGGCAGTCATTGGTCCATTAGTTATAATTTGAATATTTATTACAAGAACAAGTGTCCATGACATGATCGTATTACTGTATCCTAAAAATTACTCAATTACGTTATAAAAGCAATAATTCAATTCAATTTAAACATTTGTGTGAACTAATAAAACTCGACGGGACCCGTCTTGAACAAATTCCAACGCCTTTGAGCAATGGCGGCCATATTGCATTGCAACCACGCCTTCATCCAAAACCGTGACTATCAAGGGGTGAGTTGGTAAGTATTTCAAAATATTTATGTCGTATTTGCCACCGCCCAATGTAGTCATCGAATAACAACGGTTGCCATGGAGATAAGGACGGTCAGAATTATCATGCATTGCGGTTTTAGCCACGGAAAATGAAGTTGCAAGGCGACCTATGTCAACTTGCGGTCAGGTCTTCGTGTAGCTGCACAAAAGTCCTGGCTATTGTTCTATTGTCGTTCTATGTATTGTTTTTACAGAAAGAACAATAGCCAGGACAATTTGTGCAGCTACACGAAGACCTTGACCAACTTGTTTTACGTCTGGCCACACACTGGTCACGTGATCAAGTACAAGAAAAGTCGAAGCCTTGATTGTAATGGCTGGTTCCGCCAATTCATGTGTTTAGAGCATGTGCCCTGTGCCTCCCATCCTCGGAAACCCAGGGGTATATTCTGTCGTTCGTTACTCGTTCCCAGAGAAATACCCCTGGGAACGAAGTCTGTTGGAACTTGTTCCGGAAGTCAAAATTACTCTCGTTTCTGATTGGTCGACCTTATATGGTCGACCAATCAGTATCAAGTATTTCTGGTTTGAATAGGACAGCCGCCATTTTGAATTTTGACTTCCGGAACAAGCTCCAACAGACTTCGTTCCCAGGAGTATTTCTCTGGGAGCGAGTAACGAGCGACAGAATATACCCCTGGGTTCCCGAGGATGTGTGCCTCCCTATTTCTATGGCAACCTCTTTATAAAACAATTAACGTAACAACATTGGATGTTTCAACACCATCAAACAATCAAATTCAAGTTCTATTTGTGTATGACTAAATCTAACCCTACGAATTAGCATATAAGTTCGATGTGATCACCAAGGCTCCTCTTCTCACGTCCTCCAGTGAAAGAGGAGAGACTCGGTTCGAGGTTGAGATGTAATATGGCTGGTATGTTTTTCAATATTTTAATAGAATACTCTCAGGATGATAGCATTTGGGGGCCGTTTTTGCCTGTCATTTCAAGGCAGAAAATGAGATTCATGGACTTTTACCAGCTGATTGAAACCGCAGTTAATAAAAGGAATGGTTTTGATACCCAGCAAACATCATTGTTCTAAGGTTTTGTTCGTTTCTTTTTCAACCGTGACCGTGTACATTTTTCATATATCAAAAATTCATCCAATAAAACCCATCTGACCCAGTTACTCAACCATAGCATTTGAGTCTAAAACAAAATATTGTGCACGGTCAAATGTCACTGGCGGATTTAGGGTGGGGCGAAGGAAGCGCACGACCCCACTTTTGGAAATCCCAATATTTTTTGCCAAAAAATAATTTACATAAAATTTGGCTGAAACCAATGTCCAACCTGCACGCGTTCCCTCTTTGCAAAATCTCTGGATCCACCCCTGAATGTCACGTGATGGGCCCACTCAACATCTATGTTGGCTTGTTTGTCAGACCCTTTGAAGTTTGCCAGGATTCATAACCATTCTAACTTTTCTATTAACTATGTTGAAACCAACCAATAGCATACTCTCTGGTTGATAGCACACGAAGGGCAGTGTTTGCCTGTCATTTGAAGGCAGATAATGAGATTCAAGGACTTTTGCCAGCTGATTGAAACCAAGCAATAGAATACTCTCTGGTTGTGAGTATTCATTTTTTTTCCCAGTTAACATGGTTGCCGATAGTACTTGAAGAGTAGTGTTTGCCTGTCATTTATACTAATATTCAATGACTTTTAATAGTTGATTGATAGCAATGTGACTGATTAACAATAATATAAACATAACAAATAATATATTAAACCAAAACAGTGTTTAAAACGAGAACCATTGCATAAACGTGCCAACAATAAACCAGATCCTATCGAAATCAACCAAAAGAAAACATTCATGGTATCCCTGTGCTTTTTTTTCAAACCAAGTTTCTCTTACGCCAGGAACGCCTGGGAGTTTTATCATTAGGGAGAAATTTCCCATAAATCATTGCGAGGTAGGAAGGATCCTCACTTTGTTTGATTCGGGCAACTGCCTCTTTGCTTGCGCCAGAAACGCCTGGGAGTTGTATCATTAGAGAGGAATTTCCCATAAATCATTGCGAGGTAGGAAGAATCCTCGCTTTGTTTGATTCGGGCAACTGCCTCTTTGGATCTCTTATCTTGCGCCAGGAACGCCTGGGAGTTTTATCATTAGAGAGGAATTTCCCATAAATCATTGCAAACTGGGAAAGATCCGCGAAGCGAGGAGAAACTATTTGACTCGGGCGACTGCCTCTTTGGTATTTGGATCTCTTCTCTTACACCAGGAACGCCTGGGAGTTTTATCCTTAGAGAGGAATTTCCCATAAATCATTGCGAACTAGGAAAGATCCGCGAGGCGAGCAACGTTTTTCATTCACCACAGGGACCCCACCTTGAAATACTTATCAAAAATATAGTGGATAAATAGATGAATTTTGCCTTATTGTTCACTGTCGTCATAGCGACAGAAATCAGATCACAACTTTCAGATTGGGTACCCTGTGTGTTATCTTCAACATCAAACAACAACTCGGAATATCACTTACACTTCGTTAAGAATTTTTAAAAAGTCTGTTTCAAACAACTTAGTTGATTATAATCATGGACGCCATTTTGGAAAGGTAACCCAGCCTTCACTCGTGACAGAGTTGGGATTGGAAAGCAAATATCTATTTACATATATCGAGATCACTTAAGCAATTTTTTGGAGGGGAGGTGAGGGGAGGGGTTAGAGGGGTGGGGATATTCCACGATGTTATCACTGGCAAGACAAGAAACTTTTATAATTTATATGAGAAGGCCAGGTTACTATCCAAGATGACCGCCATGATGTCTGAGTTTCATTCTTTTCGCACTTACAGTTAGGCCTATTTAGTCTTCGATGATTCTATTGGCGTGTATGGTATTTTAAAACAATGGATATTTAAGTGATTACAAATTTGAGTACAGACAGCGATGCAGTAACGGCTAATGTCAAATAATACGTGGACCTGAAAGGAAACGAGAACAAAAATAATCATATCATTATATGATTACCGACTTTTACATTATATATTTTTGTATTTTCCAAAATGATCCCTAAAAATGGGTGTTTCTTGGTGCTACAGTCTGCATTGTATTCTTGGTTAGGTTTCTTTGTATGCAGGGTATTGTTTTAGTCCAAGTTCATTCTTCTCGTTCTTTGTGTTCATTGTCTAACGTCATCTGGTGTTCTGCAACACCAAGAAACCTCCCTAAAAATGGTCAGCTTTAGATACAATTAACCCCCCTCCCCACACACCCACCTCCACACAGAAACTCCATACATCCACAGTGAAGAAACAAAATACGGACGAAATCCCCTTATTTGGTTTGTCGGGTGGGCGGAGTGTCGGGGGGGGGGGGGGGGGGGGTATCGGGGGAGGGGGAGTTGTGGAATATGTTTTCCAGTACAGGTTGAAGCAGGTAGTGACGATCATCGTTTCCAACCGTTGGAAATTTGTTGGAAATTTTCTGACAATTCAAGATTTCCAAGGCTTCAAGTCTGAGCGCACGGCTGTCTGAAATGAGTCCCCCGTGTTATTTGAGTAACCGAGCCTCTTCTGCGAGAGATCGAAACACCGGCTGAAGCCACTGTTATGATCTCACGTCTCTTCATATACTACATTCTACACTACAACGGACACCTCTTTGCAAAATATGTTACCATGGCAACACTAAGTCACGTGAACACCCTGGTTACTACTCACCATCATCATACACAGGATCAATTTCTCATCAAACGGGCAACCATAATGAATATTTAGAATTTGGATGATTCCACCGAGCATGCAGGCATCCTTGATCTCCAAGGGGCTCTTACTCATACAAGCCACCTGGAAGGTAGAGTCCGTGCCGTAAGGTTTTCAGTCATACGAAATTTGCACTAACAGGAATACGGTACTCCTTTTTACAGTTCCCGGCGCCATCTTGAAAGGTAGCCGTGCCTTTGCATCGAAGCGAGACCAACGGTGACCTTGCAATGATAGAGACCTTTTTTAACACCTTGGACAATTATTCACATGTCTCTATCATTGCAAGGTCACCGTTGGTCTCGCTTCGATGCAAAGGCACGGCTACCTTTCAAGATGGCGGCGGGAACTGTAAAACGGAGTATTACCATATACACCTCCAGATTTTATTAGCGAAATACATGGCTTCAATACTCCAGTTTCGAGTTGTTAAGCGATGACCGCTGTCCTTGACTAAAGACGCATTTGCTCAGGCTTAGCCTCAATTCAGTGTAAATTATTCACAAATACCAACGAGAACGCGAAAAAGTGTTGACATTCAACAATAGAAACCATTTTTAATTAATGCACGGGTTATTCTCTTGGATTGAGGCTAAGCCTCAGCAAACGCGTCTTTTGTCAAGGAGTACAGCGGTGTCTAAACAAACTCGAAACTGGAGTATTCACAGGAATATGAAACAAATGAGCCATGATTATACCCAACCATCTTTTTTTTTACGCAGCCGGAACTTTCCGATCGCAATGACACATGCCTTTTTTTTGTGCAAACCGGAATTTCCGGTTTTTCCGAGTAAATGGTAAGCACCCCTGTATTACCATATACACCTCCAGATTTTATTAGCGAAATACATGGCTTCAATTCACAGGAATATGGAACAAATGAGCCATGATTATACCCAACCATCTTTTTTTTTACGGAGCCTGTCATAGAGATAAAGCATTAGGAACCAACTGTCTTTCTTGTCCTGGTTTTGTTCCACCGCCATCTTTGTTTTGCTCGTTCCCAGCTCCCTCTCGTCCCCACTTTTCCTCGTTCCCAGGCCCCAAAACATGCAAAATGGCCTATTATGCCCCAATTCCGTGTTCTGCTCCTGAGGCCCTATTATGCTCGAAATCTGCTGGCAGAACTGTGCTAAAACCTAATATTGATCGTTATACACCGACGCAGTCTATTTACGCAGTCTATTTACTACTTACCACTAATTTGAGAGTAACTTTGGTGCCCGCAAATCCATGCGCCATGCAGAACAAGCATGGGTTTTTAACAAAGATTGACATGGGAGACTTGGTTGCCACATGGTAGGCTAAGAATGTAGTTAGTGCGATGGGCATAAGAGGTGATAGCACACTGGTACCCTGGGGAAGGAAGCATAAATGTACATTGTACTGAGTGAGTCTGGGTCCCCACTCATCTGGCAAAAATAGAATCCGCTGACATAATTCCCATATCCAACCATAATAAATAAATACAAATTTAGAAAAACATATAAAAATAATCACTTCGCCTTCTTCGAATATGATGTAACATCATTTTTTCGTGTAGGATTGCTTATTTGCTCGTGTTTGCCCTTGCTGTAATACTCCAGTTTCGTGTTGTTTAGAGATGACCGATGTCCTTGACAAAAGACGCATTTGTACTACAGGGTTAGCCTCGATTCAGAGAACAGTCCGTGCAATTCAAAAATGTTTCTATTGTTTCATGTCAACATTTTTTCGTGTTCTTGTTGATATTTGTGAATAATTTACACTGACTCGAGGCTAACCCTGTACAAATGCGTCTGTTGTCAATAAGTACATCGGTTTTACAGCGGCTTCTGTAAACGGGAAAAGGGACTAGGTATTCCACATCAAAATCTCTATACATGTAGCATGCTAAATGCATGTAAGAGTCGTTTTGGGAAACGTACGGCATGGAGTTACGGTCACGGTACGGATTCGAAAACATTTATTCAACCAATCACAGCGCGCAAAAAACTTTGCTCAACCAATCAGAATGCTTGGATACCGCACGGCACGAACCGTACCGTAACTACTCCCCACTCATACAAAAACGACTCTATTACACATGTACTTACAGCAATTGTTGAGCCATTTTTCCCCATACCACCCTTGTACTTACAGCAATTGTTGAGCCATTTTTCCCCATACCACCCTTGTACTTACAGCAATTATTGAGTCATTGTTCCCCATACCACCCTTGTACTTACAGCAATTGTTGAGCCATTTTTCCCCATACCACCCTTGTACTTACAGCAATTGTTGAGCCATTTTTCCCCATACCACCCTGATAAATTTCACTAAATATTGAACAGACAGACAGAAAGCATCCTAGTAGAGCCAATGCAATAAGACAAGATTTAAGAGTGACACCAATTAGAGGAATCTGAAAATAAAACACGGAAAACATTGTGTTGGTTTTAAAAATATATCTTGGGAGCTAACATCCGCTCTCGAGCAAATATTGGAAGTCTGGGTTCAAGTGTTTTGATTGGCTGAATTAGTTACAAGTTTTTCGAGGTGTTTGCCCTCGATGAAAGACTAGTGAAAATATCACTTGAATGGATTCAACGTTAGACTTTCTCCAGCACATTGGATAGGCTGAACAGTTTATAAATTGGAGATAATATTGTCAAAATATAAGAACTGCTATCTCAATGGTTATAACACTCGTACCCAGTCTTCCAGTGTATTTGGCACAGACCGGTAGTTAACATCTCGATAGCCTGATTATCAGATCAGACGGCTCGGAGTCGCCCACTGACCAAACTTATCTCTGTGTGGTCAGCGGTCGAGACATAACTATCTGGTGCAAAACCCAAGATGTGTACTAAGATACAAACTTGTACATGTACATGTAGAGTAGCTCTCACATTTATAATTGTAGGGGTCTCTGAAATAGCAGAGTAAGTGACTTGTGATCAAAACTCAAATTTTCCTTTGAAAATCAAAGAATCTCAAGGAGAATTTAGATTTTGATCAGATATTTCAGGGAGCTCTTTAGGTCATTTCCGAGCTCCTTGTATCTCTGTTTCAAAACGAGTCTGTAATATATTAGGTTGGGTTACCTGTGTAGTGATATTATGGGATGGTGATCCCAATAAGTTTGTAGCAACAACACGTGTAATAAAACATGAAGTAAACCGACTACATTTCATTGGCGACGAGGTAAAAAAATAAGTTAAAATGGCGACACTGCATGTCAGCGGTTGGACGAGTGGAGACATTCGACGAGAACATGGAGACATGGGAGCATTATACAGAGCGATTAGGATAATATTTCGAGGCAAATGGCATCGACGACGAGAATGACGTCGACAAGGGAAGGCGACGCGCTATCTTGCTAAGCGTTTGTGGTAGTAAGACTTATAAGCTCATGAGTGACTTGTTGGCCCCAACGTACAAAACCGTCAGAAAAGTCGTACAAAGAGTTAGTCATACTGGTTCAAAACCAACTTGCACCGAATCCGTCGGAAATCGTTCAAAGATTCAAGTTTAAGGACGTTCGCGGGCAAAAAAACTAAACATGTTTTTTCCCTGAAACTTCGCATGGTGAAATAAGATCATTATAGAAGCTAAATGAGCAAATAAAAAATGGGGGTCACCGACTTCGCTATGGAGCCAGATTTTTTCAAAGTATACCCTTTTCTGATCGAAAATTACGTGCGTTCAATCCACGGAAAGTCGAGAATGACAGGAATTTTTTGGTAGAAAAACTAAACGGATTGCTAAAATTTTCTTCAAATGGCTATCTAAGAGTTTATAGAATAAAATTATGTACAAAGATTTGTGAATATGTAGAAACAACCTGTAGTTTTTGGCTCATGTTTTCAGTCACCACGTAGCCATCGACGACTCTTTCGCGTGAAGGTAGGTTGAAGTTTTCATCTAAATTTGTGTTTTTATCAAAATCTAAACTTGTTTTTTTCTTTAAATTTGGTACATGGGGAGCTTTTATGATTCTTTGTAAAATCACAAAATAAAGAATGGGGGTCACCGGTATCGTTCTCGAGATATTAGCCGATGACTTCGTCTACGTAACATGCGTGACTGGCTGCCATCTTGGATGTGAGGAAAGAGGACTGGACCGAGATGATTCGAACCTTGATTTTATGCGCAGAAAAGATGCGCGTGAACAATGCGCGCGAACGGCCTTAACCAGCGATCTCGTAAAGAAAGTGAGACGGTTGCTGAATACGTCGCGGCTTTAAGGAATTTGGCAGAACACTGCGAGTTTAAAGACACGCTAGAAACCATGATCAGAGATCGAATTGTATGTGGGATCAATGAGGACCGAATTCAAAGGAGACTTCTGTCAGAAGAAAAGCTAACGTTCAAGAAAGCGTACGAAATTGCCATTTCTATGGAAACGGCGGCAAAACATTTGACAGATTTGCATACACAAGATGGAAACCAGGTACACAGGGTTACCAGTCAGACACGAAATCCACAAGCCAGAGACGGTGGAGGTAGACCTTACAAAGGTGAAACAGACACAAGAGCTAGACCGTCGTGTTTCAGATGTGGAGGACATCATAGCCCACAAACGTGCAAGTTTCAAGAGGCAGAATGTTTTCGCTGCAAACGGGTAGGCCATATTAAATCAAAATGCCCAAACAGAGGCAGGGGGCAAAGTTATTCTGGGGGACAGGGAGCCCGGGGACCTGACAAAAGCCAAAATAAAGGTCAAGCCTCTGCAGTAAACAAGATCGGGGAGGAGGATAACAATGATGAAGAAGATATTTATCAGTTATTCACTCTCAATAGTGGCCTACGCAAGAACAACAACCCCTATTATGTTACCGTTCTAATTAAGTAATCATCCATGCAAGAACTAGGCAAGCTTTCATTGTTCTACGGCAATAGCTCTGTCCCACATAGAATATTTCTAATTTTAAGGATACAGAAAGAGAGGATGACACATAATAATATTTCAATGTAAAAATAAAGGTAATCAATTATTTCGGGTAATTTATTGGAAATGTTTGATATCTAACCAATACCAGAACAGCCCAAGACAATAGCAAATAATTTTGCTTATTTTACAAGGTTTCCCACATACAATTTGTTTTATAATTGGCATGTGACGCCAATGGATAACAGACAAACTTGACATCTAAACAAATCGGAGTATGTATATGTTATACCTAACCTTTTTGCCAATTTTCATGTTTAAGCCAATGGGATCACTAGTTTTAACAATAAAAAATATAGGCATTCCATCGTGCATTGCCATTCAGTTGCCTAGTTCTTAAGTGGACCATTACTTATTGGGTCAGAGGTAATCATGGAAATTGACACAGGAGCATCCATGACTGTACTGAGTGAGACAATGTTTAATAAACTTTGCAAGGGGGACAAACATTCAACCTTGAAACCTTTGAAAAGTAAGCTACGCACATATACAGGGGAGGAAATTGATGTGCTGGGCCAGAGTGAGTTACCTGTGGGGTACAATAATTGTGCAAGTGTGTTGCCTGTGGTTATCATCAAGGGAGAGGGTCCTTGTTTGCTAGGACGAAATTGGCTAAAACAGATGAAGTTAAATTGGAGCGAGGGCTTCAAGATAACTGATGACAAGGATATAGAAGAAATCCTAGAAGCTTACCCATCACTGTTTGCGAATGGTCTGGGAAGGTTTCAGGGAGTGAAAGCCAAAATATATGTGGAATCCAACGAAAAGCCCCGATATTTCAAGCCCAGACCAGTGGCGTATACACGGCTAAGGGACAAAATTGAACTGGAACTGGAACGCTTAGTTAAAGAAGGGACACTTGAACCTGTAGAATTTTCACTGAATGGGCTACCCCATTGTACCTATAGTGAAAGAGGATCGGGAGCAATCAGAATTTGTACATGTGGGGACTATCAGGTGACCCTGAATCAAGTGTCTAAACTAGACAACTACCCGATACCTAAGATATAAGATCTGTATGCCACACTGGGGGGAGGAACCTTATTTACCAAGCTGGATCTTAGTCAGGCATATCAACAACTAGAGTTAGTTGAGGGATCTAAAGTCTACACCACGATAAACACACACAAAGGGTTATTCCAATACAATCGACTCCCTTATGGGATCTCCTCCGCGCCCCTGGTATCTTTCAGCGGGCAATTGAAAATGTGTTCTAAGGCATCCCTCATGTGGTTGTGCGAATTGATGATATTCTAGTTACAGGGAGAAGTAGAGGAGAGCATTTGCAGAACTTAGAAGAAGTGTTAAGGCGACTAGATGGAGCAGGGGTACATCTCAAGAGGAAAAAGTGTATCTTTCTAGCACCAGAAGTAGTGTATCTGGGACATCGCATCAACAAAGAAGGAATCCAGCCAGTAGAGGAAAAGGTAAAAGCTATCAAAGAACCCCCGGCCCCAACTAATGTAAAAGAGCTACAAGCATTCCTTTAAATGCTAAACTACTATGCTTGTTATCTGCCCAATTTGTCTACAGTCACGTCGGGCACAAATGACCCCAAAATCGGCAATGTTAAACGTCTCTCTTTTACATTACCCTTCGTATTTTCAACAATTTCACATTAATTGGGATGAAAGTTTCGGAGGTTGCTTATTACATGTAGTGTTTTATTTTGGCGTAATAAAAGTTACCACTGACGTAATTGTGACGTCATCACGAATTGTTACATTTCTCGGGAAAATCGAGATCACTTTCTGAAAAGTAGATATTTCGAAAGAGAATAACATTTCCTAAAATTTGGTGCAATTTTTATCTCGATGCGATAATTTATAGCTGAGTTATAAAGGATATTCATTTTATGATGACGTCATAGAAATGACGTCACCTAAATAGCATTAAGAGGGTATTTATTTCAACATCGCGTAATATCCGCGAAAAGCGCCAAAAACGAGCGCTTTTGAACAGTTTGACTTTCGATTTTCGCTTTGGATTAACACTCTAATTTTATTTTAACTAAGCACAAACTATTAAAAACAAAGTAAATTGGCTGTTTAAAGCTGTTTTAGCGTTGTACAAAGCCATTTTCCTGGTTTTTGTTTCAAAATTGAGCTAATTCAGGGGGAAACATCAGCAATACTAGCAAATATACAGATCTAGCCCATGTGGACAGTTTTCAAATCAAATTTTCACTTTGGATTAACACTCTAATTTCACTTTTACCGGTCAAAAACCATTACAAATAACTTGAATTCTTTGCTAAAGCAGTTTTAGCCTTGTACAAAACATATTCTCCATGCTATTGGTTTTTGGCGCTCAATACGCGCGTTCGTAAAAAATCTCCTCTTAAAGCTTTACGGAGCAATGAAAATCGATGAAATGACGTTCTCGTGGTCATTTATTGTTAATAATAGATGTTTGTAATGGACGAAGATGAAAATTTCGGTCCACGATCTTTATTAGGGATATTTTAAAATATTGGTGACGTCATTATGACGTAACATGAATCTGTCAATATTTTTGATTAATATTTCTAATACTTATCTTCAAAAAATCAAAAATCTAAAACGATACGATTTGAGGAGCTTCTTAGTTCTTTCAATATGCAAAGTGTAAAGACAAAAGATTTTCAAACAAAAAAGTTGAATGAAGAAGTTTATTTACGAATGGCTCTATATAATTCATTTGGGAAATTATGAAGACCTATGAACAATATTTATAAAAATAACAAACACCAGCCGAGCTACTATTCAACCGTCGTCTGAGGACCAAGTTGGACCTTGTAAGGCCAGAAGTACGCCAACGGGTACATCGGCAACAGTGTGCTCAAAAGGAACACCATGGTTGAACTGACGTAAGTCGACGCTTCCGTCAGGGAGACAAAGTGCTGATTAAGAACTTTGGACAAGGCGCGAAATGGAAACTGGGTACAATCTACAGACGCAATGGTCCTTTGTCTTACCAAGTCCAATACGAATTAGGAGTGGTTGCCAGGCGACATGTAGATCATCTGTTGGAGAGGAGAGAACAAAGACCTCTACAATCAAGCTTAGACGAAGAGACAGGTGAAGAACAAAGCACTCCAGAGCAGCTCATCGAAGATCCAACACAGGCCAAGGACAACGGCACAGCACCCGCCATCGAAAGTCAAACTGCTAACCCACCCCAACCGAGCCGTTTGGAGAGACCTCTGCGTGAAAGGAAGCCTCCACGATGCCTCGAAGACTACATTACCAATTGAACTTTATTGACGTGAACTTTGACTATGTTTAACACCTTCGTTTGTGTATCATGATTGTTTGGTTAAGTAGTTATCCCAGAAGGGAGGGATGTAATATATTAGGTTGGGTTACCTGTGTAGTGATATTATGGAATGGTGATCCCGATAAGTTTGTAGCACCAACACGTGTAATAAAACATGAAGTAAACCGACTACATTTCACTAATAGATGTACGAATAGGGTAGTGATGGTGTTATTACACTTCATCTAGTGTAATAATTAATCATACAGCAGGTAATCTAATAGATGTACGAATAGGGTAGTGATGGTGTTATTACACGTGAGGCCTAAGCATATAGTCTGGACATGGAGTGCAGTATATAGTCCATGAGCCAGTAGGGTTGGTCGGTATCATCAGGGGGGAATAAACTTTTTGGTGTTTTTCAAGAAGGTTAGGTGGCCAATAGTCAGAAAATGCCTGATAGCAATCGATCGATGGTAGCTTGTGGATAGGAGCGACCTTTAAAGAATGACACTGCATGGAAACGAGGCTGGAGCGAAATTGATGAGACAGAACCTGAAAATTGATACGATAACCCTCCAGAAACGCTCACATTGGCTTATATCTTATTTTAGAGACTAGTATCAAGCTAACGTACATGAGTCACGTGATCTATCACGTGATCACAGAAAAAAAAAATGTTTTTTTTTTTTTTCACGGAACAAAAAAAATTGAACATCAGTCAACCTATAGATTGTTACCAGATTAAATATCTACCATAGTCTGTAGAACACTTCGCATTTACACTTTGGGTTGACAAGAAAACTACTAAGTGGTTTAATATTCCTCATCACAGTCCAGATCGTCCTCATCCTCCACGCTGCTGTCATCATCTTCTTCAGTAGATGGTTGGTTTTCGCAGTTTGGGAGCCTGCACATATCTGTGCACCTCAGCCCATTAGCCACACAAACGCATTTCAAAGATGAACACTTTCTTGCACAGTTGCAGGACAAAAGGTTCAGGATTGCTTCTGGAGCTGGCTTGCCGTCCATCCAGTCAACTAATATGCTGATCCCTGCCTTCTTCTCTCTCAACTTTCCAACCTCTGCCAACAGGGCTTGGTACCTGTGGGTCCTGACGTAGACATCGCCTCCATATTGCAGCCTGATAGTTGGCTCTCTGACAATGCTTAACTAAGCAATCTCTACATGGCGGGAGTTGGTGGCTTTCAATTTCACCCTTCTTGGCACAGAATAGCTGATATCTTAGATCATTGACTGCCGTGGTAGTTGATTTGAGAACATAGAGGTGGCAGGTCAAGGCTTCTAGCTTGTTCATCAATTCTGGTGAGAGGTCCCACTCTTGTCCCAATGTGGTGAAAGTATCACGGCTCTCTCTGTCGCTTATTAGAAGTTTAAGCGCTTGTGCTTTTCCTCTTCCAGCGAAGGCGCTAACTGAATCGCATCCAGTGAATGCGTGCATCCCTACCACAGCCTTGCAGACATCCTGGCCAACAGCGTTAGCAACTTTATTGACATCCACGAGCTTTGTGCGGTTTCTGGTTCCGCATTTGATGAACAGTGATGTGCCAATTTCGTCTGCAAATCCAATAGACATGATGAAGACGTCTGTGTCTTCTGCGCAGATCATGACTGAGCCATACCCCTCGTCCGCGGCGTGGGATGCGTGTAGAAGTAAGCGACCATCAGCTTCTTCTTGCTTGCACTTCAAGACAGGTACCTCTTCACTGCCTTGTGAGGTAATTCGGAAACAGACATCTTCAATCGTGGCAAACAGATCTTTGTCGTCTAACTTCTCCCTGCATCTTTGCGTCCTCCACTCACTGACAATGAAACTGATGAGACTTGTTTTATTGCTTACTCTTGTAAGGAAATTTCGCCATTGTCTGACGATCTGAGTGCTTGTGATACTGCGTAACTGATGGCCAGTTTCTTCGCCTCTCAGAGATCTTTCGAAGTTCTTTATTGATATTTCTCGGTATGTGTCAAATACTACATCTATTCTCTTGCATTGAGTACCCTCTCTCAGCGCCATATTCAAGACAGTGTCAGCAACATCTCCAAAAGACAGATGGTCAGCGTTCACTTTCTGCACCAAACTCATTCCATCAATTACTACAGCTAAGTTACTTGGGATTCGCTCAGCTGGCTGTACATTCTTCTGGAGCAAAGTTGCCAAAGCAGCCTTGTTAGTCTTGCGAAGGAAACCATCTGGGGTTGATAATGACCATGGTAATGGTCCTAGAGGATGTTTTAGAATTTCCTCCATCTCAAGATTCCGTCCTTGCGCCATCACTATGATTCGGGCAAACAGAGACCGATCAGCTTTTAGAATAATTGATCTGCCACTAGACGTTGACGTTACTTGCTTCTTCTTATTCATATCACTAAAGGTCTTCAATTTATTAGTTTTTAAGGTATCGTGAAATTTCTTGACTTGTGGCACGTTTTCCATGCGCTCCTCTTTGAACGTTGCGTAGCATTTCTCGCCAATTTCATACGCTTTCATTAGATCTGTTGCAACGTCCTTTGGAGGTCCCTTAGCTGTTGCAATGCTGATGAGATCCTGGTTCTCAGCGAAGGGATTGTTCCAGCCTTGGATCAATTCAACCACTGCATAAACGGCTTGCTCATCTTTCATGATGCGAGATCGCTGGAGATCTGTGTGTTGGGATTTTGCTTCTCCTTGTACCATATCTCTCAGTTGCCCCAAAAATGCACTCCTGTACTCCGCTGTGATGTAGTACCGCTGTACGGTTGCAGGCTTGAGGCTAAAACCCGCAGTTCCTCCAGGGGTCTGTGTGTCCTTATTCACCGTGACTTCAGTAGTCTGATCCACAGGTATCCTTCCAAATGGATTGTTCTTGGACAGCTGCACGGAAAAATGCCCATCCATGAACGCCTCGTGTACATCTGGATTTGTCTCGGCAAGATTAGTCATCTGCGCATAGTATGGCGTAGGGTACCTTGCGTAGTTGATCTTGTCATAGGCAAAACACCACGCAATCATCATTCGAATGGCTTGGAGATGGAGATACCAGTTGCCTTCTCGAGATGCACGCAAAAGGCCAAGGACTATGCCCTCCACAGCATCTACATATGTCATCCAGAATGCTGACAATTCTCCATTACTGTGGCGTAGCTTCTCCAGGAACTCGCTCCACATGGTCATTACCTGTGTTAGAAGGGGACTTTGCAGAAGATCGTCAAACGCTTCCTGCTTAAGATCACTTGCCATAGCACTGACCTTCTCCAGTAAAAGCTTGACGGCGATGAGGAGCTCGGGATCGCTGTTCTCCAACCACTTCATAAATTCTCCCCACGCCAGTCGCATCAGAGCTTCATACACATACTTGTGTGCCCTTACAGATCGATTATACTGCTTACCATCGATGACCCCATTAATCGACCCCTCCGCCACTATCTGTGATTCTATGAGGATATCCTTCAAGCCACCATCACCAAACCGCTTACCAAGGATTGACAACATGCTACAGATCGTATGAAATGTTCCCATTCTCAGAATAATGTTGGAAAAGCAATCATGCTTCCAAGCAATCTCGCATGCTTTTGCAAACAACGCCTGATCCATAACAATGATGATGGTGTTTAAGCACAGTCTCTTTCTGATCTCCTCGGACTGATTTAAAATTTCAAACACAGTTGTCAAGTCCGTGGCAGAGGCATTTATCGTAGGCAGGTAGTGAATGACATCTTGTGATACAGGCACTTCGTCTCTCTCGTCTTGATGTTAAATCCTGTCCAGCTGGGTATTTGTTGATTGCCTGAATCTACTTGTCTTGTCAGGATCCACAGCATGTTCTTGTTACTTGCCTGCTTCGCTGCATCATTTGCGTCACCTACATGGTGTTCCTTTGTAATAAGAGGATGGGGTCCCACACGAACACCAGCAACATAGACATCCAACTCCATTTGATTCTCGAAGTTCACTGATCTCTTCTTCGATTTATCAATACGTGGAAGCGCGACAGGCGGTGGATCAGGTCCAAAAACTCTTGGCTGAATTGCTATTCCGTTAACACGATGGGAAGTACCTTGTCCGGAGAGTGTTTCTTCCAGTCTATCAATGTTATCCCAAGCAAGATTTGTGAAGACATTCGGTTTGATGGTGGATGGAAGAATTACTCTCTCATTCTGGCCTTGCGCTAACTTCTGCAAGCACAGAGCGGTATCATTTTCTTCCATCTGACTATATGACATACCATGCCCGAACTTGTTGAGTGTCTTGATGATCTCAGTGTTTCCAGTGAGAGTTTTTACTGCGTAAGGAAGCAGTACATGCTTGGCTGACTTGTGTTGGCCACATGTAACGGCGTATATCAAGTCTTGTCCAAAAGACTCTACAAGGGTAATCACTCTCGCCGATGGCTTCTCATTTTCAGGATTTCCAGTCATAACTCCAACAAGAAACCGATGTAGTTGCATTGGCATGTGCACGGTACTGCTGATGTTAGCGGGATGGCATGGCCAAGTGGTTGGTTTCATCTCTGTCTTTATTGCTTCTCTAATTTGAGAACTAGCCTGATCTATTATCTTATTAACATCAGTCAGATTGGTTTTCCAGACGTTCAGCTCTGATTCTGATTCTCAAGGGCTACATCTTGGACTGATATACTGTCTGGAACTAGGAGAAGCTTTCCAGAACGATCTGAAAATATATAAATGACTCTAGCCTCCTGCGGATGTTTTTCTTGGCAGAAATGTTTAAAGCTTGCCCTTGTCTAGACATAGATACATCCAATCTCGCTGTCACAGAGGTGACTGGTACAATGATCTTATTCGGAATAATTACATTCCTGATATGATCAAAAAGCTCTTCGTAGGCTGCTTTTTCAGCAATTTGATACAACACTTCACTCTCATCGCTCTCATCTCCGTCGTCATCACCGCCAGGTTCCTTTTTACTTCTAGTATAGTTCCTATAACATGACGCATGATAATGTGCTTCTGCCGCCACAATATCCCGGCTGGTAATGGCTAGAATATGGGCATCCTGCTTTGATGTCGCACATTGACGTAGGGTTTGATCAGCCCTAAGTTGAACAGCTTTGATCAGCTTTTCCCTTGATTTTGGGTTCTTCTGGAATTTATCTTAGCCACAAAAAAATACACACAACCTCGTACGTTCTTGCGTTAATGGATGACGGTCCCCTACAAAGTCTTTTTTCACGTCTCTCATCATCATCACCATCATCAGCATCCTCTTGCACTCTTTTGATTTTCTCCAGCTCTCTTTTCATTGTGAATAGCATTCTACATTTTCGGTGGTAGAAGATGTTTGGGATTTCATTTTCCTGCAATGTTTTTTCAATATCTAAAATTGGTCTATGATTCCGAATTCTTGCGGCTTGGAGTACAGTCTGCCATGAGCTGATGTCCTTGAGCGAAACTAACTTTTCATTGTCATCACAAGATGAAGAGTGAATGATGCAGTTATCTCGATTATACTGGTCCATTTTATCTACAAATCAATGATCACAATTCATATAATGTCATGAAAGCCTAAATGTGTAAAAACAACGTTGATCTCTTGCTAATGAACATATTTTGCCAACTTCTTTTATCAAACTAATTATTCAAATTTATTATTTCCTGTCATTTCAATACGCCGGGGTAAAATAGATAAACAACTTTCTAATTTAGATCATAGTTAGGCTAATAAAGTGGCTAATTCACTTTGAACAGCTTGGATTATGCTGAAGGTTTTGTTGTCTGTAGACATATCGAACGTCTTCACAGCAAATTTAAATGAACCATTATCCCAAAAACATCTTACCTCTAGGTAATCGCCACAGACACGATAAAACACTTCATGAGTACCAAATAAATAAAATTCCTAGTCTTTATGACAGCTTTTTCCAAGATACAGTGTATGAAAGCCTCTTTCGATCGAAAACTTCAAGAATAAATATGACTGCTGAAATTTTGGCGGGACAAATTGAGCGGGAAATACAAACGCGTGCGCCCACTGCACAGGGATCCCAAATGTATAGTTATTGAAAAAATGGCCGGATTTTCAAACTTTCAAAAATCATAATTTTATAATGGAATGGGATATTTTGATTATCTCTTCGATTTTGAAGTTGTCTCAATATATTCTTTCACATACGGCCAACAAATCATTTCAGAACGGGAATTTCAAATTTTGGCACAAGTTTGATGACGTCATTTTCCCGCCAAAATCCGTTAAGGTGCAAATTCTAAAACGAATTTTTTTTTTGTTTCCATGAATACTGTTTATCTCTATAATATCACTTTGACTGGATTAAAATTGCAGAAGTTATTTCGAAAACGGGGATTTTGATAGGCTCCCAGCGTAGAATCAGGGATCTACAGGGGGGTCAATTAAAACGTCCGCAGTTCTCGGAAGCTACCACCGATCGGTTGCTATCAGGCATTTTCCAACTCTACAATGATATAGCTTCTAGAAGTTTCTTCCCCCATGATGATACCAAAAGCCAAATTTTCGGGGTCTGGCTCATGGACTATTGTGGATTTTGTTGTAGAAAATCTGTAAGTAAAACTTGACAGCAAATGCGTCCATTTCAAAGAATACAGCTGCTATTAACAATAATCGCGGGCTCATTAGGATTTTGCGCATTCTCAGACAAACTTCCCTGGACACACTTCTCTCAATTTCCTTAGACTACATGTGCTTCTCGTACATGTAGTCTTTATACATGTATTTCTTTTGTGTCCAGTAATATATAATTATTGAGAAATGTGGGGCCAGTTCTGTACTAGGCGCTATTTCGAAGGGGCATTTATTTCTAGCTGGGAATATTGCATGGGTGAAACTATTGATGGCGAGTTGCTACAAACCAACAAGAATAACAGTATAGCAATACAGACTGACGAAACTGGCTGTAGTAATAGTTGTACATCCATGTATGTAGAGAATGGTTCTGTCTTGCAACAAAGTAATCTGGAAAGAGAAATACCAGGAGGAAGTGAGGAGAGCAGTGCAAGTGGTGATACCAATGTTTTTATGGATGATGTTAATGCGAAGGAGAGTACATCCGGGAGCATAGATAACACAGAGACTGAAATTGAAGCAGAGATAAACTACACCGATGAAGATAGAACAGATCAAACAAATGCAATATGCAAACCATCAAAATGTAATCTGAGGGCACGAAGCAGTGTTTCCCATCCATTGCCTGATGAGACATTTGAAGTTCCAAGTGGTCAAGGTGACTGCCCTGCCAAAGTAATTGCCAAGAAATATCACTGCAGTCACTGTAACAAGGCATTTAGATGCCTAAGTGCTTGTACAGTTCATGAACGCATCCATTCAGGAGAAAAACCATACAAGTGTAAGCATTGTAGTAAGACATTTACACAGAGCAGTAGTTGTATAAGTCATGAACGTATACATTCAGGAGAAAAACCATACAAGTGTAAGCATTGTAGTAAGACATTTACAGATAGCAGTAGTTGTATAAGACATGAACGTGTACATTCAGGAGAAAAACCATACAAGTGTAAACATTGTAGTAAGACATTTACAGATAGCAGTAGTTGTATAAGGCATGAACGTGTACTTTCAGGAGAAAAACCATTCAAGTGTAAACATTGTAGTAAGACATTTACACAGTGCAGTAATTGTAGAACTCATGAACGTATCCATTCAAGAGAAAAACCGTACAAGTGTAAACATTGTAGTAAGACATTTACACGACGTAGTAGTTGTATAAGGCATGAACGTATCCATGCAGTAGAAAAACCATACAAGTGTAAGCATTGTAGTAAGACATTTACAGATAGCAGTAATTGTAGAAATCATGAACGTATCCATTCAGGAGAGAAAGGATACAAGTGTATGCAACTTGGGCTCCCCACACCTTGGAAATTATTTGCAAGTGAATTCCAATGAATTTCCAAGGTTTGAATCGAAGAGTGCCGGTGCGGTTTTTCGAGTAATCAGATACGCACAAATATGTGTGACCTTCACATGCACCTGAATAGCAATGCTTGCTTCACAGTAAACATACAGTTTATTAAGCAGAATGAGATAGAAAAGGGAAATGTCTTGTTTTATAACGTCTGTAAAATTATTCTAACCCTATTTGAATGGACAGTAATATTAGATTACTACAATATATAATAATAATAATAATAATAATAATCATTTATTTAAAAGCTCGTTAAAACGTGAACAAAAACAAATATATAATATATAATAAATTGTAAATAAAAAAAAACGAAATACTTTATGTATATAACCCCATGGACCACCCCATGGACCACCCAATGGATCACCCAATGGATCACCCCATGGACCATCCCATTGACCATCCCATGGACCATCCCGTGGACCACCCCGTGGACCACCCCATGGACTACCCACAGAATCACTAATTGTTAGAATTTTAAATTTCCAGGTTTTCCTTTCTTTCGAAGTCACAGACGTACATTGAAAATTGCATTGTGCTCACCTTCTTGTGGATTAACACCCGGGGGGGGCACTAAGGGTATTTTTGGGTAGGGGTGTGCCGCGGACACCTCAAAACCCTGACCCTATCCCAGACCTAAAACTTTGATTTTCCATACCCTATTCCAGACTAAAGCTTAAAAATCTATACCCTATCCCAGACTTATCGACTTATGCCACTTTGGAGTGTTTACCAAAGTGGCATATCGCTGACATATTGAGCTCTTTTGTTTAATTGAAAGCGTGCTAAAGGGATATGTAAACTGATAGCGACTGATATTGGCGTTATTGCGGAAACCATACCCTATACCAGACCAAAACGTACCCTATCCCAGACTAAAAAGGCAAAACATGATACCCTACCCCAGACCTGGGAGCTCAAAAACCATGCCCTATCACGCGGCACATACCCGTATAGCATATATAGGGGAGTACCCCCCCCCCCCCGGGATTAACACGTACATTCTTTTCTTCTATTTATGTTATACACGTCCTCACAAAGCTTTAGCTTTTTAAAAATACTTATATTTCACTTTTCCCGGTCAAAAACCATCACACATAACTTGAACTCTTTGCTGAAAGCTATTTTAGCATTGTACAAAACCAGGGTAAAATTACATGGGAGTCATTCTTTCCTAATGCCCTTAGATCTATCAGATTGTTAGCATGGCTATTTTTAGCAACAAGATTCGATTGGTTGGATTGGCAATGACGTCACTTGCACTAAACATGGTGGATATCTCCTTCGTCGATACTGAACATTTTTTACCACAGCTACATGTACATGTAGTTATTAATAAATTAAATTGATAAATCGTTTATTATATGGCTATTTTTTGCTATTAAAATGTGGTTTTTGAATTTTCGCGCGGTTTCCCGCCATTTATGTAAATAAGAAATCTGCTCAATCAAATTCAAACAAGAAAATCAAGAAAACCGGCGTTCAGTATAACAATTACAACCCGCTCAAAGTTCGCTATTCTACATGAAATATCTTCATATAACACCGTAAGGGATTGATTTCTTTACAATGGACCTGTAAAGTTTGAAAAGAGTCGAAAAAACTTTGCCGGTGAGTCGGACTGACTCAACTCAACATGGAAACCCAAAACTACAACTACAACTATTCCCAGGAAAAGATGGAATCGATTGATGTTGATTGAAAGTTCTGAATTCGACAAAAAAAGAGGATACGTCGGCCTCGCTTTACAAAGAAATGTGCTTGCTGCCTTGAACTTGAAGGTTGATTCACGACGAACATAGAACAGCTGCTTCAAAAACCTTCAAAAATACGTTCAAAGACGAAATATCTAAAACATTCCTTCAAAGACATTGAATCTCTTTGGATCTATTTGGTGGCTCGTATTTATTACTATCTCGAGTACTAGTGGTTTAGGAGTTTTAAAAAGAAAAGAAAAACAACAACAGAAAACAACAACCTGAGAGTGAAACTGAGTCAACAAATACGAGAGATTCAAACAAGATTTGTGAAGGTAAAGCGTGCATAGATTATGGTTCTTTTTTTTCCGCCAACGACTGCAAAGTGTGTGAGGATTATTTTTCTTAGACTTAATGATGTTTACATTCCATCTTTAAACTGCCTCTCAGTTGTTTGACTGATTTTGATTCATTGAAAATTTGTCGCTTGATTGCAGTCGTTTCTTGCAATAAGAACCGACGAGTCATGTTGGGACTTGAGTCAGTTTTGCCATAGATTTTACATGTAATTATGCACATAAGCTTATAACATGATCTTGTGAATAGTTGGATCTGATGAGCTTGAAATAGAAAAGTCGCTTGATAATTTCTTTGAGTGGATCGTTTTTTTCTCTCGTAAAAAAAACAGCTCGCTTTCTTTCTCGGCTTTTGATTTTTTCTATATTTTTTCGCGGTTATTCGTGATTTCACGGCGTTGTTAGCAAGTTTTACCTAGTGTAATCAGAAGTACCGGGTACAGTGGCGGATCCAGGATTTTACAAAGGGGGGTGGATAATCATAAAGCTCTTTCAAGGTATATATTCTCCATCATATATTCTTCATCAGAGAGTCGACTGATTATAATTGTACAGGCCAGGTGCTGATTAGCCTGCTGATCGACGCCAAGGAGCATAGCTAGTCTTTTTTGCTGCTACACAAAAGTGAACCAGGGCCGTAGCAGAGGCCAATCGGTGGGGGAGACGCGTAGCGCCGGAGCGCCGTAGGTGTGAGGCGCTAGGGGGGTTTGGGGGCATGCTCCCCCAGAAAATTATGAAATCCAGAGTCTCGGAAATGCTATTTTCAGCGTTCTCCAAGAGTTATTTGTGATTTACGCGTATCGCTAATTACTTCCTGTCTCAGCAAACAAATGCATATTGAAAATAGTATAACATTACTGGAGAATTTCGATGGATGAATCGATTCAGACAATCCTTTAATTAGCGAAAGTCCTTAATTATGAATCGTGCTCTGCTCTGACTAAGACTGGTTTTATTTCCATCATATCGCTACGATCGCTCATGCTAGGATACGCGTCCAAAATGTGTTCAGCTGCGATCACTAGTGTGGTTTCCATATGATCGCTGTGAGAGCTGAAAAGAATTGTCAAATTCAAGGACAATTTTATTATAATAAGGTTTAAAGCAAGTTCACACAACAGTGTTTATATAACATCTGAACAACCGGGTTTCTCTCAATCCGTGTAATAACGCGAAACATGAGGGGGAGTGTTAGAACACTTACAAAAAGAGGGGGGTGGCTAGCCACCCAATCCACCCCCCTGGATCCGCCCCTGGGGTAGGGTTTCAATTTGTAATGGATTTCGTCCTCTAAATGACAGGAATTAGCCTCACAGCCTATTTTCATCTTAGCTTTATTCTCTTGATTTTACACCATTGTCAATATCGTACATCGCGATGAAAAAATTACCCGGTCTTGACTAAACCGACCAATCGGAACGCGCGCAGGGAACCAACTAGGGCTGTCCACAAGTTGCTCCAAATTGTTTAAAAAGATGCTCAAAATTGCTCAGAAAGTTGCTCAAAAGTTGCTCCAAAACTCTAAAAGTTGCTCAAAAGTTGCTCCAAAATCTTAAAGTTGCTACAATGTTGCTTCGTATATTTACTATAATAAGATGCTAATTACCCAATCAAAGGAATATTTCTAACCGTTTTTCTTATTTTTTTCATATAATATAGCTTGTTAACAGGAATTTACAACATTTTCTTTTTTATAGACAAATGCAATTTCACACTACCACCCTCCCCTCCCTCCCCTCTTTGCCACAGTCTCCCCTCCCCTGTCTTTGCAAAATAATATTTATATTTTACTTTATTTTCATAGTTTTCATTTCCTTTCTTCATTCATTCATTCTTTATCTTTTGTTTTTAATTTCCTGTACCCTTTATTTTATTTTCTATCTCTCTACCTACATTCCATTTTTTAATTTCTATTTTTCATCCTCTTTTATCATTTCACATACAACCACTGTTCTCTCTTTCTAGTATGCATTCTATAAAAAGTAACCGCTGACCACCTGAATCGCCTTTTCAAATAACCACAGAAAGCCCACTACTACTCCAAATGCACTAACCCAGTCCTGAACACTGCATGCTGTTTACAAACTGTATTATGTCGACCCATAAAGCGAATAAAGGCCTGGTTAATTTGTTTTAATTTGTGGAAATGTTTAAGAAACAAAGATGTTGCTCAAAAGAAAAAATGTTGCTCGAAATAAAAAAAGTTGCCCGAAATCGGAAAAGTTGCGCAAAAGTTGCCAAGCAACTTGTGGACAGCCCTAGAACCATCCAATCACGGCTTGTTGCTAAAAATAGCCAAGCTAACAATCTGATGGGAAAACACGTAGAGATGGACCCCATTAGTAATTTTCTCCTGACAAAACATATTCTCCATGCTATTGGTTTTTGAACCCGGTAGCCAGTATGCAGTCTCAACAAAGCCTCAGGGACGGACCCAGTGGTGAAGGGTGTGGCTAGCCATGTAAAGCTAGACTGATCAGGTCCAGGACTGATAAAATACAGCTTTTGCAAAACTTGAGCAGGTTTAATTTTCTTTGATTCTATATTTGACAGCAAGTTCTAATCATTAATTGCTCCCTGACTAAAGCCGCTAACACAGTGCGCGACTACTTTCGTCAATGCCTTCAGAAGAATCATCGCTTTGATTTCATTGCAGACGAGACTGTGTCTCAAGGGCGGGAAGTTTGGGCGGTTTGTCTTCGAATACTATAGATCCAAGTCGAATGTGGTATGCAGATATCCGTAATGAGATCGATGCGTGGTATCAACGTATGTATACAAAAGCTTTAAATCTTGCAGAACTGGCAGGTTCGACTGAAAAAAGGCTTCGCTGCCGCCTCGGACTTGAACTTAACCGCTGGAAATTCCGTCATATATCGTCATGTAGTCCTCATTGCCGGGCGGTCTTGAAATATTACTTCACAACCCCGGGGGGTACTCCCTTTGTCCAAGTGGTAGGGGTGATCGGCGGTCGGTTTTGAAAACGACCCTAAAAGGTACGCATAAATTAAAAGAGCTGTTGAAGCCATGTTCATTTCGACCCCTAAAGGGCCTAAAAGGTACGACGATATATGGCGAAAAAGTGATATGTGCTGATATCGTTTAATCAGTGACTGGACAACATATTTCTTCTGTTCTTTCATGTTTGTTCAATAAAGAAAATAAATAACAATTGACCCTAAAAGGTACAGAGTCATGTTACGTAACTGACTTTTTGAGTCGGACTAAAAGGTACACACAGGACTTTCAACCCTAATAGGACCACCGATCACCCCTACCACTTGGACAAAGGGAGTACCCCCCGGGCTTCACAACAAAACAGGTACGGTTAAGAAATTGAAAACATTCCTTTCTACAAAAGAAATATTTATATTTTTCGATCCGATGGCATTTTTAGGGTGATGTTTAAAATACCATGAGTTATTTTTAAGGGTGGGAATTTTGGTCACTGTTTTGATATTTTTTAGAGTATTTTTTAAGGTTTTCCGACGGTATGACATTTGGGCTTCCTGTGGAAATAAATACCGCTGTGAGCGGGCCTGGGAACGAAGTTGTTATTTCTTCGAGAAGACTCTTTGACTCGTGAACTGAACAGCATCAAAACAAACCTTAGCACAACTCTGTCTGTGTACTTGTAGTGCTCATCTCTTGTGTTGTGGTGAGTAGATTGGATTGATTGTGTGTTTAACATCGTCACGTTTGTGTTGTGATCCACTCAGTGTTTGAATGTGTTCGAGAGATCGACGATAAAAGTGTAGTAAGCTTATGTCAGATGTATCAAATCTAGATCATGTAAGTATTAAGCTGGTTTTACACGGATTGAGGATTGTTTTCAGTAGACATGGAATCTACTGTACTAGTACATGTACTGAAAAACTACTATCAGCCTTATTTATATGAAAAGAGAATAGTTGCAAAAGTTGATAGTTTGTGGTTTGGGGCTTTGCATCTGTAGGTTATACAGGGTTTGAAATCTCAAAATACAAATATAGTGACGTCAAGAGAGGCAGGCAGTAGGTTATACAAGCATTAAGAGATCCAGACTTTGAGATTATTACAAAGGAAAAGTGAGCACCAATTCTAGACACAGGGAGCCCAAGCTATGTTTTTGCTCACTTGGTGCTCACTTTTCCTTTGTAATAGTCTCACAATGCATTGTGGACGAACCGGAATTCTGGAACTCTTGATGCTTGTATAGAGATACTTCATGTGACGTCAGCTAAATGTGTCATTCATGTGCCAATCAGAGATCGATTGGCTGTTGAAAGAAAGCAACGTGTGAAAAGTTTTTGTGGAAATGGTTGGCACATTAAATCACAATGTTTATCCTGTGAACACGAAACATGAAGAAAAGTGAGAAATGAAAAGCTAAGGCAATTTATGATCAATGGCAAAGAGTCGTCAAACTTTCTGAAATATTTGACAACTTGATGAATGGTGCACAAAGTCAGGTAGCCAAATAACCACAGTTTTTGTCGTATTTTTGAATCTTTTCATTGCTTTTCTCAACAAGAATGTATAAACGATGGACGTTTTTGAGACATTTGAAGATATTTTTTCCCTTTTACATATTTTACTAGAGATACTGTATGAATGCCATTTAAATTGATCAAAATAAAACTAATATAATGTAGAACTTAATTGTGTTATTACCAGTTTTTGGATTATATATTTTAAATGCAACGAACTAGATAATAAATATTGTTAAGAATGAGAAAATTGTTTTTTTCATTAGGTCTGTATCACTGATACAGACACTAATGTTTTATTTATCAGTGTCTGTATCGGGGTAAACTGATCCATGCATGTGACCGATTCAACCAACCTGGTTGGATCAATTGCTCATGAATTATTAATGAGGTTTAGAAATCATTTTAAAGCTTATATAATGTAGAATCTTGTGTTATTGCCAGTTTTTGGATTATTTTAAATGCAACGAAGATAATTGATAAGAATCAGAAAATTACCTTTTTAATGGAACTACTGATGGGGGAAGGTGGGGCACGGGCACCCTAGGACCCCCTTGCTACGCCCCTGCTCTCATCCAATCAAATAGCCAGAATAGCTGTGTTTAACCCTGGGTTCTTTCGAGCAACCAGGCCCAGGTGTATATTACACACTGTACACCTATTTCAAACTATATGTCTAGACAGACGCCCCATTGGTGACTTGGGAACCTGAAATTTAAATGCATCAACTTAATCTGTACATGTATATAACCTGACATATACATGGCTTGATAATGGAATAACAGTAAATTAACAAGCTCCTGGTTGATAGTCTAATAGTTGGGTTAACACCAGACAACATAAGTTGTTGTTTAACCAGTCAAAACATGCTGATGTGTGTCAATAAGTAGATGGTCCACAAAATGTTCTTTCTTCTCGAGCGTGAAAAATAAATGTTTGGTCTGTTTGTCCTTTCTTCAATAATCACAGAATTTTAATATCATCCCCAGAGAAGTTATTATTTTATCCTTTGTACTTTTAGTGGCAGTACATGTACATACATGTAATTATGTAACTGTCATTCTCAAACTCATTAATAATTCATTAGCTCAATAACCAATCAGCTCTCATGATTCGAGTCAGGTGGATGTATCTTGATACCGGAGGAAGAACTGATCAAGACACTGATCAAGACACTGAAATTATTGTATATTTACCATTATGTTACTTACCTTTAACTTAGTGAGAGATAAATACCGAGAACGGAGGCAATAAGCCATATAAATACCGAGGGGCGTAGGCCCGAGGGATTTATAGGCTTATGCCGACGTTCGAGGTATTTATCTGACTTAGTTTACATTTGACAAGGTTTTCGCAAGAAGCAATCTGAGGCATTTTCTGGTATTTTTTGGAGTGTTATTTAGCATGAATACTATGAATAGCAAATTGAATACTATGAGTATAATTGAATAGCATTTGCTCATTATGAATTCACTGGGATGTATCCATATACAACCCAGGGCTGTATATGGATACATCCCGGTGAATTCATAATGAGCAATTCAATTATATTCTATTGTCCAACCAGTCAATACCGGAGATCAAGCCCTATGAATAACAAAGAAAACCGTGTCAAATGTAAACTAAGTAGACTTACTACCTCTTACTTATCATGAAAAAAAAATTAGTGATACATTATCAACCAGAGTTGAATTACTAACCCCTCGCTCATTACGCTCACTACTTATCCATTAGACTACCTGACTGCTTGTTCGATTTTGAAGCTCTTTTTAACAAACATAATACTTGCGAGGTGACTGACATTAGGCCAAGACACAAAAGCAATTATTATGTTCTTTTCTCAGGAGACTCAAGAACAATTCAGATAATCATTCATTATTAATTCGTTTGAGAAGCAATATCAAAAACTCGTGCTTCGTGTTTCATCAGGGGATTCAAAACACCTCGAAACAATAAAAGCACTCGGCCTTCAATAGTTTCTCGGTGTTTTGAACCCCTGATAAAACACTCGCACTCGTTGTTGATATATTACATCCAGCACACCCAACCTTCCAATTTCAAAATAAAGATATATGTACATGTTGGGAAATTGATGGTTTAGGGTCTAACGACAGAAGAAATCTTCAATTGAAGTCTTTATTGTCTCACCAGCAATTACTAATGTAACTTGAGCTTACATGTACTTCATCAACTTTCCACATGCAGACCGACATCCCTTTCTATCTTAAGTTATGTACTTGATCCACCATCAGTGAATTCTAGGAATGATAGATTTTCCATTCTATTCAAAGGTTGCTTATTATGGAGTCGGAACTTGTAGATCCAGGATGGATGAAATTCAACTGCAAATCAGGCGAACTTCTGTTTTATTACAACAAAGATACAGCAGAACACAAATTTCCCATGTGGAATAGTATCTCAAGGGTGAGTGATTCTAATGTTCTGATGATACTGTAAGCTAAAGGTTCAACAGGTTATTATTGTCCATTGCACATCCAATCAACATTACATGTATGTTCACAACCACAATAAAAATTATATTATATGTGTACAATGTACATGTATGTGCCGAATCCAAGTTAATAATTAATTGTTTTGTTGATGAATGTGGCTGTAACTATAAACTATGATGTCTTTACACATAAATATTTGAGTCTGTTTATATTTACACTAAGAAAGACATATCGTCTTTATTTGTACATTCCCATTGTTTCTTTCTTGGGTGGAGGGATGGGAACACTTATTTGCAGGGGAACACTTATTACTCGATGGGCGTAGCCCGATGGAGTTTTAACATGGGCTGGCTTTTCTTTGTCGTCGTCGTCGTAAGGAAAGGTTACAAAGCTGTCGTTTGTTCGCAACACCGCTGGACGGCTCAATGACTCCGACGACGCTACGAACAAGCCGAATGTACAATGTAGTGCGAATGAGAACGATTGGTCTTCAGTCGAGCACATGCTTTGAGAACTTGTCGAGGAAATATTGTGTAAGCTTATCGTTGTAAAGCCATGCTGCCAAGTCTAATACGCTCACTACACATACAAACGCACACGACGTTCGCGGTAGATCCACGTATAGCAGAATATACAGATCTCAGTGTATACCAAGTTTATTTATTATACAGCTCTGTAACTGTAGTCTTGTTGTATGTAAGTGCTAGACGTGATTGTAAACGGGGTCGTGACCCCAGTTAGCAATCCAGTACGAACGCTGAAACGTCTATCAGAAAGCAGCCTCTCGCGTGCATCCATAACTCGATGGACGCACGCTGAGCGTTGACCATTCCTTCAGGCGGCATTTATTTCAAACTGGGCACTATTTCAAGCATTTAATGTACCTTTGTTTCTCTTGTTTATTGTTTCTTTAGGAATATTGCATGGGTGAAACTATTGATGGCGAGTTGCTACAAACCAGCAAGAATAACAGTATAGCAATACAGACTGATGATACTGGCTGTAGTAATGGATGTACATCTATGTATGCAGAGAATGGTTCTATCTTGCAACAAAGTAATCTGGAAAGAGAAATACCAGGAGGAAGTGAGGAGAGCAATGTAAGTGGGGATACCAATGTTTTTATGGATGATGTTGATGTAGATGACAATGAAGTGACAGCACGAAGAGTATCAAGTGGTTCTAATGAGAAGGAGAGTACATCCGGGAGCATAGAAAACACAGAGACTGAAATTAAAGTGGAGATAAACTGCACCGATGAAGATATACCAGGAGGAAGTGAGGATAGCAATATAAGTGGGGATACCAATGTGTTTATGGATGATGTTGATGTAGATGACAATGAAGTGACAGCACGAAGAGTATCAAGTGGTTCTAATGAGAAGGAGAGTATATCGGGAGCATAGAAAACACCGCTGGACGGCTCAATGACTCCGACGACGCTACGAACAAGCCGAATGTACAATGTAGTGCGAATGAGAACGATTGGTCTTCAGTCGAGCACATGCTTTGAGAACTTGTCGAGGAAATATTGTGTAAGCTTATCGTTGTAAAGCCATGCTGCCAAGTCTAATACGCTCACTACACATACAAACGCACACGACGTTCGCGGTAGATCCACGTATAGCAGAATATACAGATCTCAGTGTATACCAAGTTTATTTATTATACAGCTCTGTAACTGTAGTCTTGTTGTATGTAAGTGCTAGACGTGATTGTAAACGGGGTCGTGACCCCAGTTAGCAATCCAGTACGAACGCTGAAACGTCTATCAGAAAGCAGCCTCTCGCGTGCATCCATAACTCGATGGACGCACGCTGAGCGTTGACCATTCCTTCAGGCGGCATTTATTTCAAACTGGGCACTATTTCAAGCATTTAATGTACCTTTGTTTCTCTTCTTGTTTATTGTTTCTTTAGGAATATTGCATGGGTGAAACTATTGATGGCGAGTTGCTACAAACCAGCAAGAATAACAGTATAGCAATACAGACTGATGATACTGGCTGTAGTAATGGATGTACATCTATGTATGCAGAGAATGGTTCTATCTTGCAACAAAGTAATCTGGAAAGAGAAATACCAGGAGGAAGTGAGGAGAGCAATGTAAGTGGGGATACCAATGTTTTTATGGATGATGTTGATGTAGATGACAATGAAGTGACAGCACGAAGAGTATCAAGTGGTTCTAATGAGAAGGAGAGTACATCCGGGAGCATAGAAAACACAGAGACTGAAATTAAAGTGGAGATAAACTGCACCGATGAAGATATACCAGGAGGAAGTGAGGATAGCAATATAAGTGGGGATACCAATGTGTTTATGGATGATGTTGATGTAGATGACAATGAAGTGACAGCACGAAGAGTATCAAGTGGTTCTAATGAGAAGGAGAGTATATCCGGGAGCATAGAAAACACCGCTGGACGGCTCAATGACTCCGACGACGCTACGAACAAGCCGAATGTACAATGTAGTGCGAATGAGAACGATTGGTCTTCAGTCGAGCACATGCTTTGAGAACTTGTCGAGGAAATATTGTGTAAGCTTATCGTTGTAAAGCCATGCTGCCAAGTCTAATACGCTCACTACACATACAAACGCACACGACGTTCGCGGTAGATCCACGTATAGCAGAATATACAGATCTCAGTGTATACCAAGTTTATTTATTATACAGCTCTGTAACTGTAGTCTTGTTGTATGTAAGTGCTAGACGTGATTGTAAACGGGGTCGTGACCCCAGTTAGCAATCCAGTACGAACGCTGAAACGTCTATCAGAAAGCAGCCTCTCGCGTGCATCCATAACTCGATGGACGCACGCTGAGCGTTGACCATTCCTTCAGGCGGCATTTATTTCAAACTGGGCACTATTTCAAGCATTTAATGTACCTTTGTTTCTCTTGTTTATTGTTTCTTTAGGAATATTGCATGGGTGAAACTATTGATGGCGAGTTGCTACAAACCAGCAAGAATAACAGTATAGCAATACAGACTGATGATACTGGCTGTAGTAATGGATGTACATCTATGTATGCAGAGAATGGTTCTATCTTGCAACAAAGTAATCTGGAAAGAGAAATACCAGGAGGAAGTGAGGAGAGCAATGTAAGTGGGGATACCAATGTTTTTATGGATGATGTTGATGTAGATGACAATGAAGTGACAGCACGAAGAGTATCAAGTGGTTCTAATGAGAAGGAGAGTACATCCGGGAGCATAGAAAACACAGAGACTGAAATTAAAGTGGAGATAAACTGCACCGATGAAGATATACCAGGAGGAAGTGAGGATAGCAATATAAGTGGGGATACCAATGTGTTTATGGATGATGTTGATGTAGATGACAATGAAGTGACAGCACGAAGAGTATCAAGTGGTTCTAATGAGAAGGAGAGTATATCCGGGAGCATAGAAAACACCGCTGGACGGCTCAATGACTCCGACGACGCTACGAACAAGCCGAATGTACAATGTAGTGCGAATGAGAACGATTGGTCTTCAGTCGAGCACATGCTTTGAGAACTTGTCGAGGAAATATTGTGTAAGCTTATCGTTGTAAAGCCATGCTGCCAAGTCTAATACGCTCACTACACATACAAACGCACACGACGTTCGCGGTAGATCCACGTATAGCAGAATATACAGATCTCAGTGTATACCAAGTTTATTTATTATACAGCTCTGTAACTGTAGTCTTGTTGTATGTAAGTGCTAGACGTGATTGTAAACGGGGTCGTGACCCCAGTTAGCAATCCAGTACGAACGCTGAAACGTCTATCAGAAAGCAGCCTCTCGCGTGCATCCATAACTCGATGGACGCACGCTGAGCGTTGACCATTCCTTCAGGCGGCATTTATTTCAAACTGGGCACTATTTCAAGCATTTAATGTACCTTTGTTTCTCTTGTTTATTGTTTCTTTAGGAATATTGCATGGGTGAAACTATTGATGGCGAGTTGCTACAAACCAGCAAGAATAACAGTATAGCAATACAGACTGATGATACTGGCTGTAGTAATGGATGTACATCTATGTATGCAGAGAATGGTTCTATCTTGCAACAAAGTAATCTGGAAAGAGAAATACCAGGAGGAAGTGAGGAGAGCAATGTAAGTGGGGATACCAATGTTTTTATGGATGATGTTGATGTAGATGACAATGAAGTGACAGCACGAAGAGTATCAAGTGGTTCTAATGAGAAGGAGAGTACATCCGGGAGCATAGAAAACACAGAGACTGAAATTAAAGTGGAGATAAACTGCACCGATGAAGATATACCAGGAGGAAGTGAGGATAGCAATATAAGTGGGGATACCAATGTGTTTATGGATGATGTTGATGTAGATGACAATGAAGTGACAGCACGAAGAGTATCAAGTGGTTCTAATGAGAAGGAGAGTATATCCGGGAGCATAGAAAACACAGAGACTGAAATTAAAGTGGAGATAAACTGCACCGATGAAGATATACCAGGAGGAAGTGAGGAGAGCAATGTTTTTATGGATGATGTTGATGTAGATGACAATGAAGTGACAGCACAAAGAGTATCAAGTGGTTCTAATGAGACTGACAGTACATCCGGGAGCATAGACAACACAGAGACTGAAATTGAAGCAAACATAAACTGCACCGATGAAGATAGAACAGATCAAACAAATGCAATATGCAAGCCTTCAAAATACAATCTGAGGATACTAAGCGGTGTTTCCCATCCATTGCCTGATGAGACATTTGAAGTTCCAAGTATTCAAAATGACATCCCTGCTGAAGCAATTAAAAAACATCACTGCAGTCACTGTAACAAGGCATTTAGATACCTAAGTGCTTGTACAGTTCATGAACGCATCCATTCCGGAGAAAAACCATATGAGTGTAAGCATTGTAGTAAGACATTTATACAGAACAGTAGTTGTATAAGTCATGAACGTATACATTCAGGAGAAAAACCATACAAGTGTAAGCATTGTAGTAAGACATTTAGACATAGCAGTGGTTGTAGAAATCATGAACGTATACATTCAGGAGAAAAACCATACAAGTGTAAGCATTGTAGTAAGACATTTACAGAGAGCAGTAGTTGCATAAGACATCATCGTATACATTCAGGAGAAAAACCATACAAGTGTAAGCATTGTAGTAAGACATTTACAGATGTCAGTAGTTGTATAAGTCATGAACGTGTACATTCAGGAGAAAAACCATACAAGTGTAAGCATTGTAGTAAGACATTTACAGAGAGCAGTAGTTGTATAAGACATGAACGTGTACATTCAGGAGAAAAACCATACAAGTGTAAGCATTGTAGTAAGACATTTACACAGAGCAGTAATTGTATAACTCATGAACGTATCCATACAGGAGAAAAACCATATAAGTGTAAGCATTGTAGTAAGACATTTACACAGCGCAATGGTTGTATAGGGCATCAACGTGTACATTCAGGAGAGTGAAAGCATTGTGGTAAAATATTTAGACATAGCAGAACTCGTAGAAGTCAGGAACGTATCCATTCAGGAGAGAGAGGGTACTCGTGTAAGCAACGTGGGCTCTCCACACCTTGGAAATTATTTGTAAGTGTTCAAAACCTTGGAATTGAAGATTTCCAATGAATTTCCAAGGTTTGAATGGAAGAGTATCGTTGCGGTTTTTCGAGTAATCAGATACGCACAAAATATGTGTGAGTTGTGTGAAGACATGCACTTGAATAGCAATGCTTGCTTCACAGTAAACATTAATTTAGCTGAAACTTCACTGAAATAATCTCAAAGAGCCATAGGCAATTACTGGTTAATGTGTTTTCTCAAAATTCCTATGGGAAGTAATACATTTGTATGAATCTTTAGAAGTGTCAGTGAGGTCATCTACTCAACCCTAACAATCAACACAGCTTCGCTCCATACATTTCTTTGTGTTTAGTTTCTTGAATTATTTTATTTCTATGAAGCTAAAAGTTTGGTTCAAGGAGTTTTCTTACATTATTTGTGCTTAGGATTGATTGTATGGCCAGTTTTCTTCAATGCAGAGCTGGTATCTGAACAAAATGTTCATTGAGATATTTTGACAAAGAAATGTATGGAGCTGAATGTTTGGGTTGAGTAGATGACGTCACTGACACCTCTAAAGATTCATGAAAATATAGTACTTCCCTCTGGAATATCGAAAAAAGATTTTAACTAGTTATTATACCACTATCTGAAAACCTTCATGCTATTACCTATACTTATTAGACCCTTGAAGAAATATTCAATGAAGTTTCAGCTAAATTAAATTTCGATCGATTTTCGTCCAAGTAGCACTTTAAGTAGAATGAGATAGAAAAGGTGAATGTCTTGTTTTATAACGTCTGTAAAATTATTCTAAACCTATTTGAGTGGACTATAATATTAGATTAATACAATATAATAAATTGTAAATAAAAAAAATGGAAATATGTTATTTATATATTGAAGGGAGTCGACAAAATAATGACCCCCAGCCATGAACTACCCCATAAACCACCCCATGGACTACTCCATGGACTACCCCATGGTCTACCCAATAAACCACCCCATGTACCACCCCATGTACCACCACTTGGACCACCCCCCAGAATCATTAATTGTTCGAATACTAAGGTAGATTTAACTGATCCATCCAAGTCGAATTTGGTATGCAGATATCCGTAATGAGATCGATGCGTGGTATCAACGTATGCATGTATACAAAAGCTTTTTAAAGCTTTTTAAAAAGTGTATATACATGTATGGCCCAAAATTTTATTTTGGAAATCGATTCTTTATGAAGTAAATAATGGGGTGGTGTAGTAGTTTGTTGGTTTAGGCTTCGCATTTTTTGAGTTATAGAGGTTTGAAATCTCAATATGCTAATTTGGTGACGTCAAATTCGGGAATTTGTCATAACTAAATTATATTTTTTCAAGTAGTGCTTTTTTTCTGAAATATGAAAAAAGTTCATAATGCTATTTCTATAAACAGTGGAAAGATATCGCAAGCTTAGAAATGTCAGTAATTTGCACAAAGGCGTTTTTGTATAATAAATGATGACTGAATTTACGTCATCAGATTTGCATATTGAGAATTCAAACCTCTGTAACTCACACGTGCAAAGTCCAAATCAGGAAACTACCACACCACCCCATAGAATCGATTAAAAGTTTTCCCAAACCACAAAACGGATGACTGACATTTGGGCTTCCTGTGGTAGAAATACCGCGGTAAGCGGGCCTGGGAACGAAGTTCGAATTTCTTCGAGAAGACGCTTTGACTCGTGAACTGAACAGCATCAAAACAAACCTTAGCACAACTCTGTCTGTGTACTTGTAGTGCTCATCTCTTGTGTTGTGGTGAGTAGATTGGATTCATTGTGTGTTTGTCACGTTTGTGTTGTGATCCACTCAGTGTTTGAATGTGTTCGAGAGATCGACGATAAAAGTGTAGTAAGCTTACATGTATGTCAGATCTATCAAATCTAGATCATGTAAGTATTAAGCTGGTTTTACACGGATTGAGGATTGTTTTCAGTAGACATGGAATCTACTGTACTAGTACATGTACTGAAAAACTACTATCATATATACAATATATATTTTTATATATATATATTTTATATATCTTTGTATTCAGCGCTCAGAACTTTCGCTATGAGCGCTTTATAAATATTTATTATTATTATTATTATCAGCCTTATTTATATGAAAAGAGAATAGTTGCAAAAGTTGATAGTTTGTGATTTGGGGCTTTGCATCTGTAGGTTCCCATACCAAAATATTTATATGGGCCATATATGGGCCAAGTATGGAAAATATATGGACTTGAATATGGCAAATATGTGGGTAAACTATGGGTTTTATGCGGACAGGTTTATTCCATATATCAAGATTTTAATATGGAAAAAATATGGGCCATATATAATCCATATATCGGATATATGGGAAATGTACGGAAAATATGCGGAAATTGTAGGATAATTTTCTGCCCATATATTTACCACATATGGTCCCATATATGGGCCGTATATGGGTTTTTATCCCATATTTGTACCGTATATCCAGAAAAACAGAAAATTTTAGGCCCATATATGGCCCGCATATAGCTGAAGTGTGTCATATATTTTCTATATATGGGCCATATATTACCCATATAAAACACCGACTAAAATTTTGGTATGGGTTATACAGGGTTTGAAATCTCAAAATGCAAATATAGTGATGTCAAGAGAGGCAAGCAGTAGCTTATACAAGCATCAAGAGATCCAGACTTTCGGTACGCACGCAATGCATTATGAGATTATTACAAAGGAAAAGTGAACACCAATTCTAGACAAAGGGAGCCCAAGCTATGTTTTTGCTCACTTGGTGCTCACTTTTCCTTTGTAATAGTCTCACAATGCATTGTGAATCTATAAAAGCTACAACTTTAAACACAAGTTTTATTAAACATTTAGTTTATCAACTAACAAATGAAAAGTGCCATATCAATGTTGTCTTAATTAATCCCACTGGAATATTAATTTAACTTATTTAGCATTATGTAATTACCATGGGAACATAAATAAGGTTGTAAATATCAATCTATGAGCAATCAAACTTATTACTATCAAAGCACATGGTAAAGGTTACCCATAATTCATTGCTGCTATGAATATGCTCAAATGAACTTTTACCCACAATGCAGAGCTTACAATTATCTAACTTGGGTACAGACAACATATATATTATGTTGAATGTATGAAAATGATACATTTTATGCAATTTGTAAGACATTTTTAATTTGAAATTCCCCTCTGTGACATTATTTTCCCCTCCGTGACACTTTTAAATAATATTGAAATAGAACAAAGAAAACTTGGAGCTCAGAACATTTTTTCATTGATATAGTTGTATTCAACTTGAACTCAGAAGTTTACAAAATATTGTGAAATTTGTTTCAACTGTTTTGGAAATATCAAAACTTTTATACCTAATTTTGTCACGGAGGGGAAAATCCCCCTTTGGACAAGCTATAGCAACACAACCCTTGACAGCAACTGAATTTTTTTTGGTTTCTCTATTAGTGCATGTGAAGAAGTGAGTGTCCTGATATTTTTTATTTGTTTTTGACATAAAGCAAGTAGCTCATAGGTTTTTGTGGTTTTCCCCTCTGTGACAGACAATTTTGTATTTTAGCTAATTAATGATAATTTATGACAAGATAAGAGTGTGCCGACATTTCAAAATCATATTTTTTATTCTTCATGGTTATTAAGTTATGGAAAAATGCAATGATCTTGTAAGTTTTCAGTAATTAAGAATTCAGAGTTCCATGTCTCAAATACTGTGAAATGCCCCTGAAACAAAGCAACGTGTGGAAATATTTAGTGGAAATGGTTGGCATATTAACATCACAATGTTTATCCTGTGAACACAAAACATGAAGAAAAGTGAGAAATTAAAAGCTAAGCCGATTCATGATCAATGACAAAGAGTCGTCAAACTTTTTGAAATATATGGCAACTTGATGAATGGAGCACAAAGTCAGGTAGCCAAATATCCACAGTTTTTGTCACGTCGTATTTTTGAATCTTTTCATTGCTTTTCTCAACAAGAATGTGTAAACAATGGACGTTTTTGAGACATTTGAAGATATTTTTTCCCTTTGACATAATTTACTAGAGATACTGTATGAATGCCATTTAAATTTATCAAAATCAAACTAATAAAATAGAATCTTAATTGTGTTATTACCCCTGGTTATTACCAGTTTTTGGATTATATATTTTAAATGCAACAAACTAGATAATTGATAAGAATGAGAAAATTGTTTTATTCATTAGGTCTGTATAACTGATACACCACTAATGTTTTATTCATTAGTGTCTGTATCGGGGTAAACATATCCATGCATGTGACCAATTCAACCAACCTGGTTGGATCAATTGCTCATGAATTATTAATGAGATTTAGAAATCATTTTAAAGCTTATAAATATAATGTAGAATCTTGTGTTATTGCCAGTTTTTTGATTATTTTAAATGCAACGAAGATAATTGATAAGAATGAGAAAATTACCTATGTGTTTTTAATGGAACCACTGATGGTGGGAGGGGGGTCACGGGCACCTTAGCTATGTCCCTGCTCTCATCCAATCAAATACCCATAAGAGCTGACAGTGTCTAACCCTGGGTTAGTAGTGTCAACCCGGGTCATTCCACAGTATTGTGATACCTGATGATCAGTTTTTGAAATGTCTTTAATTGACCCAAATTATGTTTTAAAATGTAGTTAAGAGGCTTAACTTTACTTTACAAGTGATGTTTTACTTTGACAAGTCGGCATTGCTGCATAAATTATAATGAATTATACTTTTAGCAAAACCACTGGATATATTCTAATACTGGTCTACTTTCTAAAACACATGGTTGAAGTTGACTGTGCTGTTACAGCTATGCTGTATTTGGCTTCCAATAGTGAATTGTAGTCTCCGCAAAATTTTTACACCTTAAAGTTTTGTTTATGAGTGACCAAATGAAAGAACTTTGACCGAAGTGTGATAAGTTCTAATTTACACTTAGAGATAAGTTGTACTACATCAACATGTCCTGAATTTTTTCTCATAAGGGCAAAAAATCAAATTGTTTTTCCGTTGCGGAGACTACAATTTTGTTGCGGAGACTACAACTTTTGAGAGGTAAATCTAAAATGTATAATTAGGTATAATTTGAGCCAAACTGATAAAAGTATAATAGCAAATTTCTAGATTCATGTCTTCTCTGTATCTGAGAACAAAATACAGCAGAATCCACTGTTTTGAGGCTTAGTACAACCACTTTGCACTACATGTTTACCATTCTCAACCAATATTAGGAGACTGGGCACTAGTAAACTTCTGAGCATATGCAGTTCACATTTTTAGAGTATTGTGGGTAATTTTATTTGGCTTTACAACTTTGTAAGGCATGTCAGGCCTATATTTCTCAGTGAATTTCACTTTCTCTAGCAGTACTGAAATATTGTGATTTTATTACATGATGTAGTCTCCGCAACGTAGTCTCCGCAACAGCACCATCATTTAAAATTGTTAATTGTGATGGGAATACATGCATACAAGTTAACTGGTTTGGCATCACATTAAACCAGATAGCATGCCCTTAAGACAGACAGTCACTGTAAATTATCCCAGATTCAGATTACTTGATGTGTAGTGTGGTGGATCGAGCAAATTGACAGAATCTGTACATGTACTTGATTGCATTGTGTCTTTTGCTCATTATAGTAATTGAATTTTGCTTATGATATTGTCACATTGTGCTCAAACTTCAAAATTTGTTCTTTAACTGCTTAGTCCTTGTTGTTATTCACTGCATTTGAATCAAAGTACCTGATGTAGTCTCCGCAACGTAGTCTCCGCAACAGCACCACCATTTATAATTATGGGTTATGATGGGTATATGAGGAATAGATGTTAAATGTTTTGGTATTTATATAATCTAGATAGAAAGCCCTTTAGTGTAAAGCAGACAGACATTTCAGATTTATCATAGATTCAGATAACTTTTCACATTAGTGTGACGTATCGAAAATAAATATTTTTCTGTGTAGTCTCCGCAACAGCCATATAACTTAGTGTGACATTCCAATCATCTGATTAGGGGTGAATCACACTACTCTTGTTCATAGCTCTAATAGACATCCACCATACAAAAGTGGAATGGATCTCCTATGCAGTCTAGTTTTCAAGATATGTAATGGGAAAGGTCTCTGAATGTAGTCTCCGCAACAGACGACTTACTGTGGAATGACCCACCCGCTATCGAGCAACCAGGTCCAGGTGTACACACTGTACACCTATTTCAAACTATATGTCTAGACAGACGCCCCATTGGTGACTTGGGAACCTGAAATTTAAATGCATCAACTTAATCTGTACATGTATATAACCTGACCTGTACATGGCTTGATAATGGAATAACAGTAAACTAACAAGCTCCTGGTTGATAGTCTAATAGTTGGGTTAACACCAGACAACATAAGTTGTTGTTTAAGAGTGATTTTCTAGAAAAATCAAACATCAGCTGGCCACTTGAAAAAATAGATTTCTCTGAAACTTTGCATACAAATAAGTATTCCTGCCCTGATTACAAAAATATACTTGTAAGGCGTCGGCACCTTTGGTTTCCATGGCAACGGTCCAATGTTAATTTGGAGTGATTTTCAGCCTCTCAAAAGTCAAAATATCTCCATCTTTGAACATGTGCTGCAATTTCTCTGTAGTTCTTTCATCAACAACAATCATGTCATGTGAAAGAACCATCCTTAGTCTTTTCCGTTCACGGGTAATTTTGGATTCCGTTGCTATAGCAACCGTGCACACGCATCGCGAGCGCAACATGCTTTTATATTTTTCAAAATGTCTTATTTTGTCCTATGTTTTGCCTTCGATAACTCTGATGGTAACGCTCAGATTCTAAAGCTGCCAATCACATTTACATACTTTATTCAACTGCTATTGAAAAAAGCTTTCACATTTTTGGGGCCTAAAATAACGGTCTTCTGACATCCACTGAAACACATCGTGGTGAAGCAAATCCTTCAAAATAGCAAAATTCACAGAAAGTAAACCATCTGAAAAGTAAACTTCTGATGTCGTCTAAAAACTAAATAATCAATGATAACCGAATATAACACCTACAATTTAAGTTAGCTTTCTAATATCTGAAATAAATATTATACAATGCCGATTAATTTGCATAATTAATTTAAACAATTTGCACGATTTAAATTAAAATTGCTCAAAATTATTCAACTTTTTGATGGTTAAACTTTGCTCACTGCATCTTTTGAAACTGTGTATCCATAGACTATTATGCCGGGAATTTCAAACCATAGCTATTTTGGACTTAACATTCAGCATTAAGTATTTATTTAATCTTAAATAAAAAGGCGTTAAGGCATTCAAAATAATAGAAGTGTTTTGTGCCACCTTATTATTTTTGTTTGGTACTGAACATAGTCAAGTTACTTACGCCAGTGAACTTGGACAACAGTCAACCCCTGTTTTTCACTTGATCATCGACGCTAGTTCGGACTGTAATATATAGCTAATTGCATAATCGTTGTCGGGTTGAAAATTATAAATCATAGAAGCTGAGACCGCAAGGATGGATGGAAAATCAGTTCATGAACCACATTACATACAGATATATTCAATGTTCTCGTAGTTTTGAAGGTATATGAGCTATTAAACTAAGATCCTACAAGTATGGATAAAAAGGTCGATCATTTGACAGTGTTATTTGAGAGTTTTAATTTCCCAGAATTCCTTTTGGTCATAGCTTTCATGATTTTCAACCCGACAACGATTATGCAATTAGCTATATATGTATCAGCATTTGTTGACGTTATTGATTCGAACTTGCAAGAGCAATTATTATAAGTGCCTCGATGTATATGGAGCCTTTTGTTTTCCAGTAAAAGATGATGATGATATATCAAACTCATCACATAAGCGTTTTAACAGGCAAATTCCCATTGAATTGTACCTTTCGTTTGTTGATCATTCACATAAGTTATATAGCTAATTGCAAAATCGTTGTTGGGTTGAAAATCATGAAAGCTATGACCAAAAGGAATTCTGGGAAATTAAAACTCTCAAATAAAACCGTCAAATGATCAACCTTTTTATCCAGACTTGTAGGATCTTAGTTAAATAGCTCATATATCTTCAAAACTACGGGAACATTGAATATATCTGCATGTAATATGCAGGTCATGAACTGATTTCCCATCCATCCTTGTGGTCTCAGCTTCTATGATTTATGATTTTCAACCCGACAATGATTATGCAATTAGCTATATATACTATGGAAATCACTAAAGTGGTAACATTTCCGTTCGGAATTTTGTACCACGTGATCACTTTAAGCCAATCATTTCGTTCAAAAATGGTACAAAACACTCCAGTGAGACAAAATTCCGAACAGACATGTTACCACTTCAGAGATCAGTTTCCATAGTAAGAAGAGATTTGAATATTTTATATAATGTTACAGAAGAATTGAACGCTAAAATATTCTTAAAATCCATAAGAATATAAACCAGATATAAACTTATTTGCTGAACGTTGTGGGGGATCGCTGATGGAGTCGTTATTATGAGCCTCTATTTGCAAACGCGCGTATTTCCTTTATAGAAAGCAAATTAGAACTTGACATCAAGATTCTAAAAAGGCCGAGTTTTGGTGAATGTTGTTAAAGGTCACATGCAACCAATCAACAAACTTTTAATCAATAAAAGATAATCATCAGTGTTGTGAATACTCTGGCAAAGTTTTATAGTTCTACCGTCACTATAGTGTTCGAGTTATAACAGTTTGAAGTTGCCTAATGAGCTGTTTCCGAATAATACCTGAAGACATTCTATATTTGACCAAGGTGGACTTGTGACATCACTGTACTGTTGGAAACGCTTCGTCCACTACTACGTTTAGATTGTATATTACATCATTTCTCTATACCTTTCAAACTACCTTTGTGTACTGAAGATGGTGGGAGTCTGGCGTGTTTGGGTCAAAAGTGACGTACTGAACGCGAGTAAAGATCTGAGAATTTTACGAAGATGAAGTGAAGATCAGCCGTTTTGAATAAGGCTGCTCTATCATGAAATATAACCGGCAAAAACTATCGAATGAAAAGTCAGAATCAATTGTTTTCTAAGACTTTGTTTGGCAAATGCATTGGATGGAACGCCTCTTGACATCCAATGCATTTTCCAAACAAAATCTTAGAAAACCATCGATTTTATTTTTAATGCCATTTCTCCTGGGTCAGACATTATGATCTGAACTGACTTCGCCCTTTTACTAATTTCTAGCTGCTCATTTCATTTCTGGCATTTTTTATTGAATTAGTTTTACGGACTTGGTACCAGTCCCCTGCTCTTTTTGGTAATGGCTAATATGAACGTTGTTTACCAAACAAAAATAATAAGGTGGCTCAAAACACTTATATTCTTTTAAATGCCTTAACACCATTTTTTTATAATTTAAGATTAATACTTTAATGCCAAATGTTGTCTAATATAAAATCGTGCTTTTTAAAAGAAACGCATTCTTATTTGCTTGTACATATAAAGTCAGGTTGCCATAGAAACCATATGAATTATTTATTAAAGCTATAGTTTGAAATGACCGGCATAATAGTCTATGAATTCAAAACTTCCAGTGAGCGAAGTTTGACTATCAAAAAGTTGAATAATTTTGAGCAATTTTAATTTAAATCGTGCAAAAAGTTATAATTAATTATGCAAATTAATCGCCTTCGTATAATATTTATTTCAGATATTAGAAAGCTAACTTAAATTGTAGGTGCTATGTTAGGTAATCATTGATTATTTAGTTTTTAGAAGAGATCAGAAGTTTACTTTTCAGATGGTTTACTTTCCATGATTTTTGCTATTTTGAAGGATTTGCTTCACCACAATGTGTTTCAGTGGATGTCAGAAGACCGTTATTTTAGGCCCCAAAAATTTGAAAGCTTTTTTCGATAGCAGTTGGATAAAGTATGTAAATGTGACTGAAAGCTTTAGAATCTGAGCGTTACCATCAGAGTTATCGAAGCCAAAATAAGGCATTTTTAAAAATATAAAAGTATGTTGTGCCCGCGATGCGTGTGCACGGTTGCTATAGCAACGGAATCCAAAATTACCTGTGAACGGAAAAGACTAAGGATGGTTCTTTCACATGACATGATTGTTGTTGATGAAAGAGCTACAGAGAAATTGCAGCACGTGTTCAAAGATGGAGAAATTTTGACTTTCGAGAGGCTGAAAATCACTTCAAATTAACATTGGGCCGTTGCCATGGAAACCAAAGGTGCCGACACCTTACAAGTATATTTTTGTAATCAGGGCAGGAATACTTACTTGTATGCAAAGTTTCAGAGAAATCTATTTTTTCAAGTGGCCAAATATTTATCAAAATGTTTGATATTTACAGAAATTCACTCTTAACCAGTCAAAACATGCTGATGTGTGTCAATAATTAGATGGTCCACAAAATGTTCTTTCTTCTCGAGCGTGAAAAATAAATATTTGGTCTGTTTCCAGGTTGGGCTTTCTTCAATAATCACATAAGTAACCTGGAGTAAGCTGGTTGAAAGTCCTTCCAATTTCAAAATAAAGATATATGTACATCTTGGGAAATTGATCGTTTAGGGTCTAACGACAGAAGAAATCTTTAATTGAAGTCTTTATTGTCTCGCCAGTCAATTACTAATTTAACTTGAGCTTACTTCATCAACTTTCCACATGCAGACCGACATCCCTTTCTATCTTAACTTATGTACTTGATCCACCATCAGTGAATTCTAGGAATGATAGATTTTCCATTCTATTCAAAGGTTGCTTATTATGGAGTCAGAACTTGTAGATCCAGGATGGATGAAATTCAACTGCAAATCAGGCGAACTTCTGTTTTATTACAACAAAGATACAGCAGAACACAAATTTCCCATGTGGAATAGTATCTCAAGGGTGAGTGTTTCTAATGTTCTGATGATACTGTAAGCTAAGGGTTCAACATGTTATTATTGTCCATTGCTTGGAAGGGATTATCATAAACCAACTTATCCAATCAACATTATGTTCACAACCCAAATATAAATAATGTAATATGTGTATGTGGAACCCAAGTTAATAATTAATTGTTTTGATGATGAATGTGGCTGTAACTATAAACTACGATGTCTTTACACATAAATATTTGAGCCTGTTTATATTTACACTAAGAAAGACATAAATTATCTACATATTACATGTACATTCATTCTTTATTTCCTGGGTGGAGAGGTGGGGACACTTATTTAATATTGTTCACCTTATTGGGGCACTATTTTGAAATATAGCATAGCATTGATATAACGCGCGCTCTGATTGGCTAATTAGCGTGTACAAGCGTGCATTCATAACTCAATGGACGCACGCTTACATGTACGTCATAAGCATAGCGCGCGCTCTGAAATCAATTGGAGGAAGTGGCCGAGTTATAAAATGCGACTTTTTTTCCCGTTGGCCACAGAATGCGAAGTATTTGCTCGTATCGGTACACAAAATAAGCGAAGTATTTGATCGTATCGACTTTCAAGATTACTCAGCGGATAATGTCGCTGTGCTTGCTGCATGACTGCCGTCACACCGTCAAAGACCCGTTTAAAGGGTTTCTGACAATAAAATGAAACACATTTCTGAGAAATATAATGATTGAAGTTTATTTTATTCCACGTTTGAAACATTCAGAAGGAAAAGGAATCGTAAAAATCATACTTCAAAACTTCATCGAAGCAAATAGGCCGTCATCAACGCCATGGACTGAGCAAGGTCAATCAATGTACGTAAATGATTCGGGGATAACTTCGAACGTAACACTTTTATGTATCCAACTTGAAGGAAAGAAACGCTCCTCTCACATAATTATGTCACACACGCTGTTCGTTTCGAAATGATTTTCGGACACATCGAAGGCATGAAATTTAATGGCAGAGACAGCAGCTTCGTCGAGCTTCGTCACATCGTAGTCTGAATCGACTGGATGTTTAAAAAATACGAAGTTCGGGAATAATTTTTGAGTCCTTTTATTTAACCGACTCTCCTCTGCGACAACGAACAAACGAAAGACGTTATCAGAACCATCTGACCATGAATACCTGCAGACGTATACGATTCGGAGATCTTTATCTATGCTCACCGACATACATGTATAGTCTCCCTCGTCACGCAACTGTTATAATTGTCATTGTCATAATGCCCGAGTGTACGCTCATTGAGCGTCTTGTTTGAATTGCTTGATTTCATTAGACGTCACTTCCGGTCTCGTGAGGAATTTTCATCAGCTGAATTGCACCTTTTCAATAGAATACTCTCTGATTGATAGCACATGGGGGCAGTGTTTGCCCGTCATTTGAAGCAAATAATGAGATTCAAGGAGCTTTTAACAGCTGATTGAAACCAAGCAATTTGCAGTGACTATGTTATAAAAGAAATGGTCAATGCTTCAGCTTCGGCTACGCCTCGTGCGACTCTTAAGGCTGATTTAGACGGCACGACACGACGGCCTACAGCTGTCGCACACAACTTGCTCGCGCATACTTACGGCACGAATCGTTTCGTGTAAATCAGCCTACAACTTGCTCATGACTGTTGCACACAACACGAAAAAAGTTGTAGGGATTTTGAACCAAGCAATTTGCAGTGACTATGTTATAAAAGAAATGGTCAGCTTCGGCTTCGTATCGTGCGACTCTTACGCTTATCTCTTGAAGAAATAGAAAACATGGCAGCATGCTCTATCAAGTTATAGAAGCACGCAGGAATTGGAAGAAGACGAGAGAAGTTGTTAGGAGAAGCATGAGGCGTAGCCGAGTGCTTCTCGCACTTCTCGAGTCTTCTTTCAATTCCCAAGTGCTTCTATAACTCGATAGAGCACAGCTGCCGAGTTTTCTATTTCTTTTATAAAATACATTTCGTACAAGTATGATTTTAAAGCAAGTTTTCAATTTTGTTCGTTGCTAAAATGTTTGAATATCTGCGCGCGCGTGCTATGTGCTCTCATAGAGCACACGGAATACGCATCCTTTGGCCAATCAGAGCGCGCGTTATATTATGGTTATTTTATGATGCTTAGCAGCCTCCCACGTGCATCCATAACTCGATGGACGCACGCTGAGCGTTGCCATTCCTTGAGGCGGCATTTATTTCAAACTAGGCACTATTTCAAGCATTTAATGTACCTGTGTTTCTCTTGTTTATTGTGTCTTTAGGAATATTGCATGGGTGAAACTATTGATGGCGAGTTGCTACAAACCAACAAGAATAACAGTATAGCAATACAGACTGACGAAACTGGCTGTAGTAATAGTTGTACATCCATGTATGTAGAGAATGGTTCTATCTTGCAACAAAGTAATCTGAAAAGAGAAATACCAGGAGGAAGCGAGGAGAGCAATGTAAGTGGGGACACCAATGTGTTTATGGATGATGTGGATGTAGATGACAATGAAGTGACAGCACGAAGACTATCAAGTGGTTCTAATGAGAAGGACAGTACATCCGGGAGCATAGACAACACAGAGACTGAAATGGAAGCAGAGATAAACTGTACTGATGAAGATAGAACAGATCAAACAAATGCAATATGCAAACCATCAAAACATAATCTGAGGTTACGAAGGAGTGTTTCCCATCCATTGCCTGATGAGACATTTGAAGATCCAAGTGTTCAAAATGACATCTCTGCTGAAGTAATTAAAAACCATCACTGCAGTCACTGTAATAAGGCATTTAGATACCTAAGTAGTTGTACAGTTCATGAACGTGTACATTCAAGAGAAAAACCATACAAGTGCAAGCGTTGTAGTAAGACATTTAGACAGAGTGGTAATTGTAGAAGTCACGAACGTATCCATGCAGGAGAAAAACCACATAAGTGTAAGCATTGTACTAAGACATTTAGACATAGCGGTAATTGCAGAAAACATGAACGCATCCATTCAGGAGAAAAACCATTCAAGTGTAAGCATTGTAGTTAGACATTTACACAAAGCAGTAGTTGTATAAGACATGAACGTGTACATTCAGGAGAAAAACCATACAAGTGCAAGCATTGTAGTAAGACATTTAGACATAGCAGTGGTTGAAGAAATCATGAACGTATCCACTTAGGAGAAAAACCATACAAGTGTAAGCATTGTAGTAAGACATTTACACATAGTGGTAATTGTAGAATACATGAACTCATCCATTCAGGAGAAAAAACATATAAGTGTATGCATTGTAGTAAGACTTTTAGACAGAGTGGTAATTGTAGAATACATGAACTCATCCATTCAGGAGAAAAACCATATAAGTGTATACATTGTAGTAAGACATTTAGACATAGCAGTAGTTGCAGAAAACATAAACGTATGCATTCAGGAGAAAAACCATATAAGTGTAAACATTGTAGTAAGACATTTAGCAATAGCAGTGGTTGTAGAAGTCATGAACGTATCCATTCATGAGAAAACTGAACCATACAAGTGTAAGATCAGTCAGTTGTTTTTCAGCTAAATCATCAATAGTTTATTCATTAAAGTTGAGTTCATCGTGCTTGGATTATTAACATTGATATATATTATGCGGGTTTATCAATATAGCAAAGACATAGATTTGAGGGGGTTTCGCAACTATTGTTCTTAAAATAATGATCCGCTTGATTGAAAATCGCTTTTTCGCAAACTTTGGAGACAACTGATATCACTGATACAGGCTTGTAACTTTGGAACCATCTTTCAGTGAAAATTGGGGGGTGTTTGTTCAAGTTCATTCTTCTCGTCCTTTGTGTTCATTGTCTAACGTCATCTGGTGTTCTGCAACACCAAGAAACCTCCAAATTGGGGAAACTCTAGCTGTCTTCCAGTCCGCACTGGGGATAACCCCAGTTTTAAGAGGCCGTCTCCCTAAAAACCACCCACTCAAATTCGCGCCTAAAATAAATTTTCCTGAAACTCTAGATCTAGCGACTGAAAGACTTTATCAAAGTTAGTACTAAAACAGGTTTGGTTTGGTTCAAAATATTTTTCTGGCGGCGTTAGGTGAAACATTTTGACCAGCCAGGGGCCATGCAGTATAGCGACGTCTCAAAAATTGAAATTAGGCATTATTCGTGGCGGTGTAGAAACTGCATTTTGTATCATCCAGCAATGAATTTTATGTCAAATTGTTCACATATCTTTCTAGTTTTCCTAGTGAATGAGCTTTCTTTCCTCAATTTAACCGTTCAAGGAAAAACAATCATATTGTGACCCCTACTAATCACCACGGATCGAAGGCTCGAAATAACCTCAATTGAGACGCTGATTTCGCGAGTGGCACTTCTCTTGCAACTCTAACCTATGCAACCAAAAAGTACAGTCCTTTATTAATACAAATATGTAAAAAACTGTGTACGTTTTCAATATTTTAGAAGTTATGGACATTTTTATAAGCACACGTGCAACATTTTGTGGTTTTCTGGAAGGTGCAAAATCGGCCTCTGTCAAGCAGAATTTATTGAAAATATATGGCTTACCTTGCTTCCCAGCTCAAGTTTATATCCTTATTCAATCATATTTGAATCCTTCAGATGCTTTTAAAAAATTCACAAATAAATGCTTTTAGAAGGTAGGCATTCCCTTCGTAACTTGAAGACGGCCAATGTTGAATCGCCTGTCAGCGAGCATGAACTCGAAATCATGGCTTCTTTTCGCGCTGAATAGTCTCTTGCGAGATCAATTAAGAGCTGAATTATTTTGAGAATTATAAAATGAACAGTCAAAGACTTAATTTTGAGGAGAAAGTCAACATTTTAGGGTTCTGTATCGAATAAAACTAGCCATCTAGACCCTCGATGTGTTGTTGCTTCCACAGAGGTCCGCTTATTATGACTTATTTTTGTACGAATTAAAATAGCTACTTGTTTACAGGGAATAAACTGTTGATCTGACCTGTTCAGTTGTCATCTGTTACATTTCGGAACCCGTGCTTTTTAAATGTCCAGAATTGATCCAGCTTAGAAAGTGATTATATTTATTATTGATTATTTGATATGCGCAAAACGATTGTGCAGAGTCAGTTTTTCGGTAACTCTTCACAAGGACCTTTCGACCATTCTTTCTATCTTTAGGAATACGGCAGCCTGGGTTCGAATCTGCAAGATTCTTGAAGACATGTGACCAGCCAATACCAGGGTCCGCCATTTTGAAATATAGCGATGAGAGGGCCCTGGGGACAAGGTTGGCAATATGTTGTAAATTCCAGTTAAAGGTTTTTAAATCCAGAGAATAATCCTTGGAATCATAAAAGTTGTCCAATAATGTGAACATTTTTTCGCGTTCTCGTTGGCATTTGTGAATAAAGTACACTGAATGGTTTAATTGAAATGAATAATTAAATGACTATAAAATGCTAAAACACTTTTTAAATATACACCTGTTTTCAAAAATGTTGTCCAAATAGCCAAATACGAATTCATTCAAAAAGACAAAAGAAACAGTTCAGCTTGAGTGCACTTCTTTTGTCTTTTAATGAAATCCTATTTGGCTTTTTTTTTGATTATTATTGGACAACATTTTTGAAATTAGGTGTATCTTAAATTTATGTATATATCGACATCAATCTTCTTCAAGTCTCAAGTATGTTAAGGCCTGGTTCATGAAGCCATCACTCAAAATCACGTTTATTTTTAGTATTCCCCACGATTCATTTCTATGGCATTGATATTTAGGCATAAGATTGTATTCAAGATGTTTGATGATTTAGTCCTATAAAATACTGACGTCAAGTGGTCACGTGACCTAGGCATGTGAAATTTCGTTTTTTAAATATGCGGTCGCGAGTTTAAGATATGCTGAAATAGTTTTTATGCTACAACATTAAGGACAACTAATGAAAAAAGTTAGCGTTTGGAAAACCTGTCCCATAGTTTTAGTTATCGAGAAAATTGAGAAAACGTATTCTGGCTAAATGGTCACGTGAACTATTTTCGTAAATATCTCAGAAATCAGAGACAAGTTTTCCAAACGCAGTTGTATAGAGCACTAGCATTGACAACAGATGCAATTGTTTGTTTTTAAACTGTTCTTAAAACCGCGACCGCATTTTAAAGTAAAGTTTCAAAGACTGTTGTCACGTGGTTAATCACGTGTTCAGATTTGTTGGTATTTTGTTGACTTCAATCAATTAAGGATGTCGAACTCTATGGCTGTGCTAAGTTTCGTAATGTTTGGTAAAAAGGAAGTGACATTATAATTTTTTACATTCTTTTCTCGTTTTTGGGCTTGAACCAGGCCTTAACATACTTGAGGTTATTTTTGAAGGCACGTTATGTATAATAATAATATTAATAAGTAAGTGATAAATACCGAGAACGGAGGCAATAAGCCATATAAATCCCTAGGGCCGTAGGCCCGAGGGATTTATAGGCTTATTGCCGACGTTCGAGGTATTTATCTGACTTAGTTTAAATTTGACAAGGTTTTCGCACGAAGCAATCTGAGTGCTCATTATGAATTCACCGGGATGTATCCATATACAACCCAGGGCTGTATATGGATACATCCCGGTGAATTCATAATGAGCAATTCAATTCTATTCTATTGTTCAACCGGTCAATACCGGAGATAAAGCCCTATGAATAACAAAGAAAACCGTGTCAAATTTAAACTAATAATATTTTCTATAGCGTCGTCCAATCCAAAAGTTCAACAACGCTTTACAATTCCAATACATTCGTATATAATTTATTAAAGTATTAGTAAAGACGCAGTTTGAACAAGTTTCTAATAATAATAATAATAATAGGTATTTGGAGCATAATACTATTGTCTCTATGCTCTTACAAAACTGTCTAGCAACATTAATCAAATCAAATAAAGATCGAATATAATAAACTATAAAAAATATTAATATAAAAAGAGTTCATTTATGCTACCACCCCTTTGGTTTCCTCGAGGCAGCAGGTTCGCGATGTACTTTTATTTGCTCAATACACTTAATTGTTCCATCGATATATTGCGCTTATATGCTTCAAAAATGGCGTAATTGTTTATGAACTGTTCAAACGGATGCAGCATCGTTCATGCAACATTATTGGATACAACACTGTTGGACGATGATGGATGATGTTGCACCAACATGTAGCATCCGTTTAAACAGGACTTTACACAATCACACCACTTTCAGCTGCAAGTTCTGCCTCGTTCGTTGTTTGTTGACTTCCTGGTGCAGGGAATAGAATAAACGGAGACACTGCTGATGCAACTTGTATATACTTTATTTGTTTTTGTAGTTCTAGAAGCAATAGTTGATTACAATCATTAAGTCGTATTGAAATGCTTCGTCTTCACCAGCTACGTCACTCGGTATCAGAACACTGTCTTGGTCGTTAGGCACCTGAAGAAGTAATAAACCAATAGAGAATGGTGAGTTATTCGCCGGTGTATTTATCCATACATAGCAGTTAAACCTCACCTTATTTGCATCCATACAGCTCCATCCGCAGAGACATGTGGCCTTGCCATGTCTGGGGTAACACCCTGATGTACCTGGCAATGATGGGTTTGTAAAGATTATGCTTGACAACCGAGTTTCTGTCCTTATTTGCTGTAAACACCTTGCCTCCCTCGTAGTTGTTTTAAAAGGTTTTACCGTCCGAGCTGTATTGCAGTTGATATTGCTTTACCCATTGGTTTGTATCAGATCGACCTTGTGTGGCTATTCCTGCCACCTTGGTAACTCGCTTCAAATCAACTTGTATCCACTGACCGACTCGGTTATGTCTTGACGACCATGAACCTGCTTTTCCACGAGGGGGTTTGTAGTTAAGTCTGCCTTGTGCTGGCGCATGGTTGCCATCCCACATCGAGGAAGCGGTGATTCTGGCATCAGGAATGGCTTTACTTTGCATCCCAAGGGGTTCAATATTGCAAAAAACTGTTGACAAATAACACGAAACATGTTAACGGACCTCGCGTCTCTTCCGACTTGAGCCGCTAAAACACTTGGTCGTTACCGCTTTTCTACGTTGTACAGAATGCATTTAATGGGTTCCGATTTCTTGATTCGTTAGACTTACAGCACTTATGACAGGTCTCATGACAGTACTTCATTCCCCATGCACTTGCACACTCGTTCTTGTTCTTCAAAGTCTTACAGCATCCCTGGGCCAAGACGTCAGAGCAGGCTATCAACAAAATAAAAAAAACAGAAACAAAATTTTAAACAAAATATCACGTTATGCATACCAGTGACTGATAAAACAAATACCTAACATGCTCAGATAAATTCCATTTAATTGTCTTGGTTCTATTACGTGAGATCATCCAACTTTACAAGTATTAAAACTAGTACCTGGTGTTTATACTAGTGTGTAAGATAAAATGTTACGAAAGTTATAACGTTTTTCAGTAAAACAAATGTAAGCCCAAATGGGGCATAAGACTACTTACAGCATGTTTTCGGGCAAAACCTTTTTCTGATCAGATCGTATTTGCAGTAACCAGCTTTGTGCAGCTCGAGGCAGTGAAGGTGATGGAGAACATCGCCGCCACCACGTTTCGCTTCTGAAAATAAAATAGAAAAACATGATCAAGACCCAATTGTGGGAATACGATCACGTGGTTGTACAGAATGGCAAAATAAAATACTAAATCCTGCAAGCAACATTTTGCACAAATTAGTACTAAATAATGCGATACAATAGAAAACAATAGAAATATATGCTACTCAGTATTCATTATGCTCTATATGTCTGGTATCTAAATCGTGACTCTCTATATAAATTGCAGAAAGCAGTCCTAATGGTTCAAATACTAACTGACATAAAGTTAACTATTAGGTTTGCCAACGCCCTATTTTAACCAATATCACATCAAAATCACAATACTTTTAGTAGTTCTGTTCAGTTTTGGACACTTGCAAGAATATATAGATCTTTGCTATACGACTAGAAATCTCAAATTGTTACAATACAGATCGACATTGATTCATTTGGTAGCTTACCTTCTGAAACACCGTTCTCGAGATTTAGAAGAGCTGGAATTTCATCCTCTGAAAGTTAGAAATAAAATTACAATTAATGATGCTCTGTTAGCTGGCAGAGCCGATTGATACTGTGTTTACAGCTCACCTAGCGTGGCGTCCATAGACAGACCAGGCACCACCAGTACAGCTAAAACCACTCCCCAAATCAAGCAGAGTTTCATCTTGTTGTGCAGCTCGTAGATTCGCGGTGTTCTTCTTCAAACGTTTCAACAACCTTAGTGTGTGGATGGCAGTCAGTGTAAGAGTATTTATAGTCTAGAGGTGCTAAGCAAATCGTGGTTCCTCCCACAGTATGCCAGTAGATAATGATTGGATGCCACGCAACTACTTTAATGATTGTTGTCTTTTTAGCCCGTTCATATGTGAGTTACTATCCAGTAACAAACTTACAATTTGTACAACTTTACGATTCATTTGTTAATTCAAGCATTTTCACCAGTATTCAATCGTAGCTTTCGATGTTTTGATTTCTTAACAATGTGTTCATTGAACTCGGTCAACTTCAGTACTTGTATTAATCAGCGTCTTTATTCATTAAATACAACACAAAACGTACTCAACGAACCCAGTCCAATCATGCAGAGGTATGTAGAAAATGATCCTTTTAATATAGAAATTAAAGGATTGTGTTTTGAGTTTCTTAACCTGTTTTACAAACTAAGTTTCTCCTCGTGACATACCGACCAAACAACGAAAGTCGGAGCGAGAGTAAACTAAGCTTTAGAACGCAGAGTAGTTTTGATAGTTTTTCCTTTGTTGTTTATAATCAGAATTTTGCGTAATTATCGAAACACTTGATAGCATTGCAATTATTAAGAATCGCTGGTTTGCAATCAATCCCTTGAGGTTTAAAATACAAAGATGCAGTGGCCATGCTGGTGACACAAACAAGAGCAGTTAATCAGGAATGCTATCGGGATCCAACATGGCCGCCATGGCGTCACGTGCAAACCAGCAATACCGTTAATGGGATACTGAGCAAGTACCAAATATACTTCTCAACAGCAGCATGTTCGTAATGTGCCTCGTTGTTTGTATGACAAAACAATATTAAATGTCACACATAAAAGCTTTCATTGCTCATGAGAGCGAAGTTTGATTGTTTTGACCACCAGATTGGGAATAAGTGTTCAATATATTTGATTGATCTATGCCGATATTTACAGACATTACGGTCACGCCCTTTCAAGAACGTCGTCGTTTCGTACACAATCACACTATAATCAGCTGCAAGTTTGCCTTAAGGATTTGCGTTCGTTGTTTGTTTGTTCTTCGTGTTGACAGAAAAAAATAACAGGAGAGTCTTTTAGATGAAACTAAATATTTTATTAGAATTAATCGTATGACATTTTCTGTTGTTTTGTCCCACAATCTACGAGGCACATTACGAACATGCTGGTGTTGAGAAGTATATTTGGTTCCTGCTCAGTAGCCCATTAACGGTATTGTTGGGTTTGCACGTGACATCATGGCGGCCATGTTGGATCCCGATAACAAACTGCATTCCTATTAGCTAATTATCCAGGGATTGATTGCAAACCGGCAATTATATTGATAATAATAGCAATGCTACATGGCTTATGGTTATAGATTTCAATTCCAATGATTGAATGTCTTGTGCTGCTCATTTGCAGATCAGTTCGAAACTGAGTTTCGATAATTACGCAAAATTCCGATTATAAACAACAAATGAAAAACTATCTAAAACTTACTGAATAAATTAAAAACCATCCTTTTCATAAAAGAAACATTGTCTACATATTTCTGCATGATTGGACTGGGTTCATTGAATAATTTTTGTGTTGTGACTAATGAATAAAAATAATCGACGATGCTGATTAATACAAGTTCAGTGAACACATTGTCAAGAAATCGAAATCAAAATATCGAAACATATGATTGAATACTGCACGGTGAAAATGCTTGAATTAACAAATGAATCGTGATCATGAAGTTGTAGAAATTGCATGTTTGTTACTGGATATAGTAACTCACACATGAACGGGCTAAGACTGACAACAATCATTAAAGTATTTGCGTGGCATCCAATCATTATCTACTGGCATACTGTGGGAGGTGCCGGCCACGATTTGCTTAACACCTCTAGACTATAAATACGCTTACACTAACTACCATCCACACACTAAGGTCAGTTGAATCTTTGAAGAGGAAGACGAACCGACGAACTGCACAACAAGATGAAACTCTGCTTGATTTGTGGACTGTTGGCTGTACTGGTGGTACATGGTCTGTCTATGGACGCCACGCTAGGTGAGCCATAAACACAGTATCAATCGGCTCTGCCTAACAGAGTATCATTAATTGTAATTTTATTTCTAACTTTTAGAGACTGATGAAATTCCAGCTCTTCTAAAGCTCCTTAACGATGTTTCAGAAGGTAAGCAACTAAATGAATCCATGTCGATCCGTATTGTAACAATTTGAAATTTCTAGTTCCATAGATCAATTATTGTGTCTATGTGTCTCAAAAATGAACAGAACGAATAAAAGTATTGTGATTTTAATGTTCTAAATAGTGAGGTCAGGTGCTATTGCTTTCTATTGTTTCATTAGTGCTATTTAGAAATGCAATATGTTGCTAGGATTTAGTATTTGATTTTGACTTAATTGTTTATGATTCTTGAAACTGTGGGGCGTGGCGTTGAGCGACAGTCATTTTATCGTGAATGTGAATGTAAATGTAACGGTACAGTGTTTCAAGCTCGCAAATATTGATCGTTCATTGAATTTGTGCATACAGAAGAACCACTTTTAAGAGCACGCTGGAACCACCGAATTAGGCAGCGTCACACGCGGAGCGCAAGATAACCTGAACTGACTGTAGCTAACAGAGTATCATAACATTGTACTTTTATTTCTAACTTTTAGAGCATGACATTCCAGCTCTTCTAAAGCTCCCCAACGATGTTTCAGGAGGTAAGTTACTAAATGAATCGATATCAATCTGTAGTTTGTCTGGCGTGCTTCAGCTCTACCGCGCTAGTCGCCATATGGGCTCGATTCATACGTAGAAGTACTAATCACAATGCATATTTATACCAGTCTATTGGGTCTTGATTTTATCGTTGAACCCACCAGTGAACCATGTTTTTCTATTTTATTTTCAGAAGCGAAACGTGGTGGCGGCGATGTTCTTCATCACCTTCACTGCCTCGAGCTGCACAAAGCTGGTTACTGCAAATACGGTCTGATCAAAAACAAGTTTTGCAAGAAAACATGCTGTAAGTAGTCTTATGCCCCACTTTGACACTGAGGCTTAAACATATTTTAAAGTATACATACTAGGTACTAGTTTAAATACTTGTAAAGGCAGAAGATCTCACGTTATATAGAAGCAAAATAATTGCTTATTAACTGACCATGTTTAGGTGTTTGTTTTATGTCAATCACTGAAATGCATCACGTGATGTTTCGTTTTGTTGACAGCGTGCTATGACGTGTTGGCACAAGGATGCTGTAAAACTTTAAAGAACAAGAACGAGTGTGCAAGTGCCTGGGGAATGAAGTACTGCTATGAGACCTGCCAGAAGTGCTGTAAGTCTAACGATTCAAGCAATAAATTACATTCTATACTCGGGTTCTCAGGCAAGGGGTGTACATACCATAATTTAGGGTGGGGTGTGCCACCTGGACTTTTGATCAAATTGGGAAAATCTCCAGGCTGCAGTATTGTAGTTTTTCGTTCAACTTGATTGACAAGAGGTTTAGTTCCAGTCGGGAGAAATGCGGGGTCAGTTGACATGTTTCGTGTTGTTCCTCAACAGTTCTGTGTAATATTGAACCCCTTGGGATGCAAAGTAGAGCCATTCCTGATGCAAGAATCACCGCTTCTTCGATGTGGGATGGCAACCATGCGCCAGCTCAAGGTAGACTTAACTACAAACCCCCTCGTGGCAAAGCAGGTTCATGGTCGTCAAGACATAACCGAGTCGGTCAGTGGATACAAGTTGATTTGAAGCGAGTTACCAAGGTGGCAGGAATAGCCACACAAGGTCGATCTAATGCCAACCAATGGGTAAAGCAATATAAACTGCAATACAGCTCGGACGGTAAAACCTTTAACAACTACGAGGGAGACAAGGTGTTTGCAGCAAATAAGGACAGAAACTCAGTTGTCAAGCATAATCTTTACAAACCCATCATTGCCAGGTACATCAGGGTGTTACCCCAGGCATGGCAAGGCCACATGTCTCTGAGGATGGAGCTCTATGGATGCAAATAAGGTGCGTCATTAACTGTCGACTGATTGACGGAATGACCGTCTTAGTAACTAACCATTCTTTCTACTGATTTATTATTCCTCAGGTCGCTAACGGCCAAGTCAGTGCGTAAACCCAAGTGACGTAGCCGGTTAAGACAAGAGATTCCAATACGACTTAATGATTGTAAACAACTTACAAAAGCAAATAAAAGTTATGCATGAAATTAAATGTGTCCGTTTATTCTATACCCTGCACAAGGAAGTCAACGAACGAAAATACTTGAAGCAAAATGAGAAGTGATTGTGTAAAACGACGCCGTTGTTTGAATGGTGTACGTAACAGCAATATCAATAAAACAATTCCGAACATGGCGACCAATTTGAATAAACATTGTTCCGGACTGACCAGTGACCAGCCTCCCATACAGGTGAGAACGCTTTTGTGTTTCCACATGAACACGAGGCCAGTAAGTCAAAGAACAATGGTTATTCAAATTGATCGCCATGTTTGGAATGGGTGTGTTGAGCAATGTAAGCAAACAACGCTGTGTACATCACGAATATGCTACATCGACCACAGGGAGCCCAAGCTTACTATCAGTGTATATATACATGTGGCTTTGAAATGTGCAAATAAAAGTCATAATTTTCATCAAAAGTATTTGTTGTTGCTATATATTATGTTTAAAATCCTCTCTGAGTTGCCTGGAGTTGTTATTTGAGTTAAATTTGATTGTTTACGTTTTTACTTACCTTTCTCTCCCTATTCATAGTAAAGGGTGAAAACCGAGACCAACATTGAAGCCAACCGGCCCAACAAAATGTCCCGTTTCACCAACAAATATACTTCCAATCATGTTCAGATTCACACAGCTCACGGCCAGACAATGCACTTACACGGTCCTGCACAGAAAACGATGAAAAGTGAAGCGATTCTAATAAATACATCGCCAGAGCAATCGTTTAGAACTTGCATTTTCGATGCCACCAACACACAATCGGGCCTTAAAATCGATAAAATTACTGATTTTCGTTTTTGAACGTGGTAACTCAACCAAATAGTACGAAATTTGGCACATTGATGGAATGTATCGCTAGAAGTAATCTTATCTGTGTTGTGGAGATTAGGGTGATCACGTGATCGCATGACGTCATTATAATGTGTCAAAATTCGTTTTCACTCGGGGGTTACGAGTTTCATACATAAGGGATTGACGATGTTTTTAAATTAACCCAATTACCTAGCTCTACGACTCTACGATAAGACATTTGGAAAATATATTTTATTTACGGAGATATTTGCACATATATGCTAAAATAGGTCACGTGACAAACGTATTTCATTAATATCTCTTTTTCTGACGGGAAAGTACAAACTGTCTAAGCGCTACGTTATTAACCACTATAAGCTAAGTTCATTTTGATATTAAACATTTTCCACCTTACAAAATTCAGGACCCCATTTAAGGATTAGTGATTCTTTAGTCTGTGACGTCATCAATCACGTGACCACCACAAAATCTGAACCAAAATTTTTAAAATATTAAAATCAACAAAATATGTAAATATGACTCGAAACTGCTTTTTGTTAGCCGTGAAACGGTCAATTATACGTCCAAGGTCAAATAAGGTCTGCGCGGACGGTACTGGGACCCAGCACCAAAAGTATTTCCACCGGGAGGTCCTGTTGACGGGGAATACTTTGTTTCGTTCAAAATTACCACAGGACCTCCCGGTGGAAATACTTTTGGTGCTGGGTCCCAGTACCGTCCGCGCAGATCGGCCCGATTGTGTGTTAGTGGCATCGAAAATGCAAGTTCTAAACGATTACTCTCGATGTATTTATCAGAATCGCTTCACTTTTCATCGTTTTCTGTGCAGGACCGTGTAAGTGCATTGTCTGGCCGTGAGCTATGTGAATCTGAACATGATTGGAAGTATATTTGTTGGTGAAACGGGACATTTTGTTGGGCCGGTTGGCTTCAATGTTGGTCTCGGTTTTCACCCTTTACTATGAATAGGGAGAGAAAGGTAAGTAAAAACGTAAACAATCAAATTTAACTCAAATAACAACTCCAGGCAACTCAGAGAGGATTTTAAACATAATATATAGCAACAACAAATACTTTTGATGAAAATTATGACTTTTATTTGCACATTTCAAAGCCACATGTATATATACACTGATAGTAAGCTTGGGCTCCCTGTGCATCGACGAAGCCAAACTGGCTGTATATGAGGCTGCACCTTTAATAAGAAAGTACAAGGCGCTTAACAAGAAGCTATACTTACAATGTATAATAAAATAAGAATATGCTGGCGTTGAACAGACATCGTAAACTTGTATAAAATACATCTTTGGTACTTGCATAAGTAGCGCATTAACGGTATTAGTCACGATTGCTATGCTAAAGTGGCACAGATTTATATATTTCAACCCGAATGAAGTAGTTTAAAAATCATTGTATGAATTATTCGATTCCTTGCCCTGCACATTTGCACTGATCTGAAGCTGTGTTCTGAGAATTGCGCAAATTCTGATTTCCAAAGATAAAAGAAATCTTAAGAAAATGCATCGCTTCCAGACTTTATGGAACATTTAAATCTTCCATAGCGCATGCGCATAAGGCACTTCACACTTTCGTCTTCCAGTTTGAATTGGGGACAAACGCATACGCGCGTAAATTTATAGAAATCTGGATCACTTTGACTTCCCAGTACTCCGCTGGATTTTGTTGGATTTTCAAAATTTAAACTTCGATAATTGCAGTTGTTGGTCTGAAAATAAGACCAATATAGGTTTTTAACTACCTTTTTCGAGTCAATCTTCTTTTGACGAATGTTTCTAAAAATTTCGAGCTAATTTGCATATTCAATTGCCGAACGTTTTATTTTACAATCAAAAATCTTTTTTTCTCGATTTGTAGCCTTCCAATACCCATCATATTATAGGTCATAAATAACAAATTAAACATATTTTCTAATATGGCAAGTTTTTGAAAATCCAACGAAATCGAACGGAGTTACAGCAAGCCAAAGTGATCCAAATTTCTATAAAAGTCCGTGCGTTTGCCCCAATTCAAGATGGCGGACGAAAGCGTCAAGTGGCTTATTGAAACGTTTTGCTGGCCCTAAATCATCGCCGCTCGCGCAATATAATCATGGTATATAATTCTCTCGCTTTTTCATCGGTTGATGGAATTTGTAAAAAATCTTGCAGTTTTAATTGGTTAGATATCTTGACAAGCAACCATTTGAATGCTACTTGTAAGCAGCTTGTCAAATCACTTTTTAATATCATCCAAACAGTCTTGGCTCGGGTTCAGCCAAAAGCAGTTCAAAATCAAAGTTTTCAGATCTGAAAGAAACTCAACAACAACTGTTTATTCTAACGAATTGAGTATATGATGAGACACGTGACATTTAATTATTGTAGTGTAATCTCTTTGATGACATTGACATTATTATTTTTGTTGACCAAAACTGTGAATATATATTATTTTGATTGGTACTAGGCTTGATGTGAAAGCGTTGTCTAGTATTAAGCGTAAACGTAAACTGTTTTATACTCTGTAACTCATTCACAAGTACAGTCGAAGCTCCTGTAAGCGACCACCTTGGGAATATGCCAGTTCAGAGTTTAAGAATAAGGTTCAGTGCGCATGCGATTTTATCCCGAATTTATCACCTTTTGTTATTTAAAAATAACACAAACGTTAACAAAAACAGGTGATAAATTCAGGATAAAATCGCATGCGCACTGAACCTTATTCTCAAACTCCGAACTGGCTTATTCGAAAAAGTGGTCATACCTAGCTGGGCTCTCCTTAGACCACGCGCTGAAACAATAAAGGCTGGTCGCTTGATAACTTTTAGCTCTTAATTGTGATGTATTGTAATACGTAAGCACGATACCTGCCCATTACTACAGTATCATAATACGCACTTACAAACAATGTTTAATTGCACGGTATTAAGAAAAAATCCACAGTCAATCAGCCAATCAGAAACGAGTATTTTATGTAGGAGTGTTATTAATTTTGTAATTGCATTAATTCTAATAAACTCGTTCCCAATCCCCTGCTCGTTTTGTTAATGGCTAATTGTGATGTATTGTAATACGTAAGCACGATACCTGCCCATTACTACAGTATCATAATGCGCACTTGCAAACTATGTTTAACACAGGCAGTATTTTGAGTCTAAGACTTCTATTTGAAGAAGTTATTGAGTGTTGACTAATACGAATCGGCAGACTCCGAGTGATCGCTTATGATCGCTTTAAAACAAAGGAACCACATACAGTTGGTAATACAGTCGAACCTCCCGTAAGCGACCACCCAAAATGTCAAGCTTTGTGGTCGCTTACGAGAGGTGGTCGCTAATGAGAGGTTCCAACTATAGTGATTTTGGAACTGAACTTTATTTGGTATTTTGGAAAACTGGTCGCTTAGGAGAGGTGGTCGCTTACGAGAGTGGTCGCAACGGGAGGTTCAACTGTATTTAGCCATTGAAAAAACGAGTGGATGACTGGGAACGAGTTTTTAGAATTAATCTAATTAAGAAATCAACCCCATCACAAGAAAGAGCATATCAGAATTAGTAAGTTTCAGGAGTTTGATATGGTTTGGACAAGCATCAAATAAAAACTGCAAAAATTACATTTCTTTGTAATTTTTGAAATGTTTGGAAAGCTGCTACTCGTTCAATATCTAACTAAACCTATCGAAACTTTGTAAACTTACTAATTTTGTTTGCTATTTATTGTGATGGGGTTCATTAATTCTAAAAATTCGTTCCCAGTCCCCCACTCGTTTTTGAAATGGCTAAAAATGGTCGCGGTCGCTTACGAGAGCTTTTATTACAGACCTTGAGTGTCACTACAAACGGGGTTTCGTAGAGGTGGTCGTAACTAGAGCTGGTCGCTTATGAGCTCCGGCGAATGAATACTCCAGTTTCGAGTTGTTAAGCGATGACCTCAATTCAGTGTAAATTATTCACAAATACATGTACCGACGAGAACGCGAAAAAGTGTCGACATTCAACAATAGAAACCATTTTTAATTGCACGGGTTATTCTCTGGATTGAGGTTAAGTCTGAAAAAACGCGATAGCGGTGTCTAAACAAACTCGAAACGGGAGTATTGAGCTTAACTTGGGCTTCCTGTGGTAGAAATACCGCGGTGAGCGGGCCTGGGAACGAAGTTGGAATTTCTTTGTGAAGACGCTTTGACTCGTGAACTGAACAGCATCAAAACAAACCTTAGCACAACTCTGTCTGTGTACTTGTAGTGCTCATCTCTTGTGTTGTGGTGAGTAGATTGGATTCATTGTGTGTTTAACATCGTCACGTTTGTGTTGTGATCCACTCAGTGTTTGAATGTGTTCGAGAGATCGACGATAAAAGTGTAGTAAGCTTATGTCAGATCTATCAAATCTAGATCATGTAAGTATTAAGCTGGTTTTACACGGATTGAGGATTGTTTTCAGTAGACATGGAATCTACTGTACTAGTACATGTACTGAAAAACTACTAATCAGCCTTATTTATATGAAAAGAGAATAGTTGCAAAAGTTGATAGTTTGTGGTTTGACTTTGGGGCTTTGCATCTGTAGGTTATATAGGGTTTGAAATCTCAAAATACAAATATAGTGACGTCAAGAGAGGCAGGCAGTAGGTTATACAAGCATTAAGAGATCCAGACTTTCGGTACACACGCAATGCATTATGAGATTATTACAAAGGAAAAGTGAGCACCAATTCTAGACACAGGGAGTCCAAGCTATGTTTTTGCTCACTTGGTGCTCACTTTTCCTTTGTAATAGTCTCGCAATTCATTGTGCACGTCACGGAATTCTGGAACTCTTGATGCTTGTATAGCGATACTTCATGTGACGTCAGCTAAATGTGTCATTTATGTGCCAATCAGAGATCGATTGGCTGTTGAAAGAAAGCAACGTGTGAAAAGTTTTTGTGGAAATGGTTGGCACATTAACCCATTCGCTCCTACACCGGCCGAAACCGGCCGTAAACATCGATAGTGCTTTGAAAAATTCTAACTTTCTGAATTTTCGTAACATCGATCTCATGGCCAGTTATTAGTGACAACTAGATAACTCTTCATATTTTAACCTCAAGTAAACTGACTTACAGGTCCGATTTCTGGGCATTAGTTCAATTTGTTTTGCCATAAAAATCAAAAATGCGTGTTTTTGACGCAATTTTACACCTCGAAAATGACCGACATTTGACTTGGATTTTCTTCCAAAATACATCCTTGCGAAACAAAACGCCACTTTCTCAGCAAACTTCCATCTCTCTTCTTGATATAGTTGTGAATTTTGCCCTCTCCTTTCCTTAACTCGCCGAACAATAGCCATTTCCTTAGGACCACTTTCGCTAACACGTGTTTTCCTTCTGCACGCCCGAAAAGGATGCCGGGAAACATCCGGGAATTTCGGCATAGATCTCCCCCGAAAATCCCTCTTTTAAGAATATATAGAGTGTCGAGCCACTCGGTCCTACAGGCAAAATATTGCACCGGTTGCATTCTTTACAAGTCCAAAGTCGCCAAAAATGCCTTTGTAGGTCCTGGAATCCAACACAGAAAGACCAGAGAGACGATTTCACAATTGAGTCCGCCATTTTGAATTTCCAAACGGCAACGTCGAAATGTGATCGTGAATTCGTATCTAAACTCCTGATTTCTTCCAGGAGAACGGTCTCTACCACACCAGTCAAGCTTAATGATGCTGTCCTGGGGGCTTCTGTGGTGAATAATGGCTATAAACACTCTAAAAATGCAAAATTGGCCTTTTCGAGTAGTGATTACTACTAGCCCCTACGAACTCCCAAGAAGAAAGGCAGCACACATGAAGACGCGAGCCCACAGGCATTCAGAACTGTCAAGATTTCCATGGAAACCCCTTATATGGAATCGAAATTTCCTACGACGTGATTAGGTCCAGAAAATCGCTAAAAAACTCAAAATAGCTCAGGAGCGAATGGGTTAAACAAAAAAAATATGAGATCACGTGACCAGGACTTTTGTCACCCCCGGGAAGAAGTTAAGTTTGGGGTTAACTCAAAACTAGGGTTAGGGCAACGATTCAGGCTTAGGGTTATTTTTGCCCTTGGGTTAAGTTCTGGAAGCTAGGGTTAGATTTGACTGAAGGCTGGCTTAGGGGCTAGGACTAGTCACGTGACAAGCATCACTCCCCCCCTGGATCACCATAGGGTGAGTGTGACCATTGGTCTGACTAATATCCACGACAACTATTCTTCTCTGCTGTCTAAATTTCACAATGACCACTCCCTCAACTTTGACTTTTTGACCTATATGTAAAATTGGGCTTTTGAGGTCTGTAACAAACACCCTCCCCCCCTAAGTCCTTCAATAAAACTCAGTTTCAAATAAAATTTGGCATGTATAACCGTCTTAGGTAGACTTAATGTTTTAAATAGTTTTTGGTAGGTAAATGGCAAGTCAGTGAAAACAAATATTTTTATTTAACATCACAATGTTTATCCTGTGAACACGAAACTTGAAGAAAAGTGAGAAAAGCTGAGCCGATTCATGATCAATGATAAAAGTGTACATTTAATTAAACTTTAAGTAAATTAAATATTAAACAATAATATGGAAAACATTACACCCAAGCTGATGGGGTCTATATGTTTTCCATTTTATTCATAGGTTGCTTACAATTATGGAGTCAGAACTTGTAGATCCAGGATGGATGAAATTCAACTGCAAATCAGGCGAACTTCTGTTTTATTACAACAAAGATACAGCAGAACACAAATTTCCCATGTGGAATAGTACCTCAAGGGTGAGTGATACTAATTAATGTTCTGATGATACTGTAAGCTAAGGGTTCAACAGGTTATTGTTGTCCATTGCTTGGAGGGGATTATCATATATTTTAATAGTATACACTAATATAAATTGAAGAATGGTTGTTGGGTTCAAAATCATAGAACATTGACTGAGACCGCTGGGATGTATGGGTAAGCGTTAAATCAGCTAAGTTTTATGTAGTCAGAGGAAAATGTTGGTGTTTATTGAAAGAAATGATCTCTAAGCAAAATTCTACACATGGTATTCGGGAAATATTTTATGAATAAGTCATGTTATTTGACTCATTTATTGCTTTCCATGCAGGTATCCCTTGCGGTCTTAGCTTCTATGTTCTATGATTTTGAACCCGACAACGATTCTTCCATTTAGTGTATAATATATACCAAAATTGCACCAAATGTAACATACATGTACAATGTACATAAAATTAATTATTATATAGTCAAGTCAATACGTGCGCTCTGATTGGCTGTAAACTGTGCTGTATCAGGGAGCGGAGCATGGTTTGATGACACTATTTTTCAGCTGTTTGGTTTGAACCAAAATCCTGAAGAAAACAAACCAAGCGCGCTCAATGGCATAACTGGCGTCAGTAGCGTGCACACTTCACTCACGATAAAATGTTATTCAAAAACACAACAGAATGCTCAACTTTCTTGCCATTTTTTTTTTTCACCATTCTTGTTCTCCGTGCTCCGTTCATTAATACAGCCACTCAAGAAGTGTGGAGAGCACTCGCCTACGGCCTGTCGTGCTCTTGTCAATTCCTTTGTACTAGCTGTATTACAGAATGGAGCACGGAAAAATCTGTTCTATTTGTTAACTGAAATATAAAAACAATAGGCCATATATGCACTAACGGGTCACATGACTGAACCCTCTCAAATCAAGCAGCGAGCTTAAAAATGGCAAAAATTGTAATCCGTTACTTAAGTGAACCCGATAGAATGGCTTGAGAAACATAAAAGTCTCTAGTATTATACTAGGCGATGAACCCACTAGAACGGGTTGGTCAACCAGCTACAACCGAACCTGCTACAACCAGCTCATCATCAATCTGCTAGAACAGCTTCAGAAACCTAAAGTCTCTAGTATTATACTAGGCGATGAACCCGCTAGAACGGGTTGGTCAACCAGCTACAACCGAACCTGCTACAACCAGCTCATCATCAATCTGCTAGAACAGCTTCAGAAACCTAAAATCTCTAGTATTATACTAGGTGATGAACCCGCTAGAACGGGTTGGTCAACCAGCTACAACCGAACCTGCTACAACCAGCTCATCATCAATCTGCTAGAACAGCTTCAGAAACCTAAAATCTCCAGTATTATACTAGGTGATGAACCCGCTAGAATGGGTTGGTCAACCAGCTATAACCGAACCTGCTACAACCAGCTCATCATCAATCTGCTAGAACAGCTTCAGAAACCTAAAATCTCTAGTATTATACTAGGTGATGAACCTGCTAGAACGGGTTGGTCAACCAGCTACAACCGAACCCGCTACAACCGGCTCATCATCAATCTGCTAGAACAGCTTCAGAAACCTAAAGTCTCTAGTATTATACTAGGCGATGAACCCGCTAGAACTGGTTCGTCATCGAGTTGGTCAAGTCGCTCTAGTGGGTTGATGATGAACCGGTTGTAGCAGGTTCGATTGTAGCGGGTTGACCAACCCGTTCTAGCAGGTTCATTGCCTAGTATAATACTAGAGACTTTTAGGTTTCTCAAGCCGTTCTAACGGCTTGAGAACCCGTAGCGGGTTGTAGCGGTTGTAGCGGGTTCGGTTGAAGCGGGTTGACCAACCCATTCTAGATAGCGGGTTCATCGCCTAGTATAATACTAGAGATTTTAGGTTTCTCAAGCCGTTCTAGCTAGCAGGTTGATGATGAACCGGTTGTAGCGGGTTCGGTTGAAGCGGGTTGACCAACCCGTTCCAGCGAGTTCATCGCCTAGTATAATACTAGAGATTTTAGGTTTCTCAAGCCGTTCTAGCAGGTTGATGATGAACCGGTTGTAGCGGGTTCGGTTGAAGCGGGTTGACCAACCCATTCCAGCAGGTTCATCGCCTAGTATAATACTAGAGATTTTAGATTTCTCAAGCCGTTCTAGCGGATTGATGATGAACCGGTTGTAGGTTCGGCTGTAGCGGGTTGACTAACCCGTTCTAGCGGGTTCATCGCCTAGTATAATACTAGATATTTTAGATTTCTCAAGCCGTTCAGGTTGACTTAACCCGCTCTAACGGGTTACAATTTTTGCCATTTTTAAGCTCGCTGCTTGATTTGAGAGGGTTGGGTCACGTGACCCGTTAGTGCATATATGGCCTATTGCTTTTATATTTTAGGTAACAAATAGAACAGCTTTTTCTGTGCTCCGTTCAGTAATACAGCATTAAGGAAGTGACAAGAGCACGAAAGAAGTGTAGGGAGAGCATGAGCCGTTGACTTAAACCACCCTGTTGCCCCTCGAACGGGTTACAATTTTTGCCATTTTTGAAGTGCAGCGCTCATAATGTTCAACACAGCAGAAATGACATGAAATACATGTATAAAATTGCAGATTTTATTAAGATGTGCTGGATGGCATCTAATGCAATTTCCATACCAATTCTTAGAAAACACTGGATTTTATATTACATGTCATTTCTACTGTGTCAAATAGTCTGACCTGAAATTTCGCAATCTTACTAATATGGAGTTGCTCTTTTCTTTTCTGGAGTTCATTTTGATTTGAGAGGGTTGGGTCATGTGACCCGTTGGTGCATATGGCCTATTCTTACCTCTAAAATGGCGAAAGCGCTACATCACACGATGACGGTGGCCATCTTGGGAAAAAATGACCTACAAAGGGCACTTGGGATAGTAGTGAAACCTCCTCTGGGATTATCATAAACTAACTCATCTGAGCAACATTTAGCCAGCAAGCAGGCGTTCTTTGCATGGCCTCGAGGAGAATCAAGAAGAGGGGGGAGGGGGGAAGAAAAGGGAAGGAAATGCTTGCGAGTGTCCATTGTTATTTTGAGAGGACTGTGTTCATCCACAAACGAAGGACACTGATTGGCTCAGTGTCAAAATCTGTATGCGCATTTGAAGCCACTTTCACGGTTGAGGTCAATGAACGACGACAATGATGAAGATCAGCCTGCATTTTTAGAGTTGGGCCTTCCACTGGAAGCACAACTAATTAGGAGGTGTTTTGGAAATAACAATTGATGCTGGCAGTCATTCCCTTCTTTTCTTCCTGTCCCCATTCTTCCTGCGCGCCTCAGCTAGGAATGCCTACTTCGCAGGCTGAGCAACATTAATGTACATGTATGTTCACCACCTAAATAAACATAAACCTATTTTCAAAAACGTTGTCCATTTACACAATAGTAAATAGTAGAAAAGAATGAATTAGAGAAACAAAAGAAATTCAATCACACGGAACTGTGGCTCATTGTTTCTCTAAAGTAATTCCTTTTTACTATTTATTTACGGAGTTATCGACCAGAGCCTAAGGTCCCATACAAAGCCTTATATACAGCTCGATATCAAGCCTCTCATAGATACCTTGGGCTACCTGTGGTACGAACCGTCGTCAATGCGTCGTGAGTCAGTTTCGGGAGTATCGCTGATGCAAATCCCGGGGGAAATGAAAATCGGATATCAGTTGAACAATTGAAGAGTTCGATAATCGAACGTTCGACTGTGTTCGATTGGTAACATTTTTAGGTGAGTTCGATTATGTTCGATTGGCGAACTCAATCGAATTCAATCCGATTAAGTTTGATTGAGTTCGATTACCGAACGTTCGATTAGATAGGCCGGGTGAACTGCATCTCAGAATGCAATCGCACCAGGGCACGAGTTAACGCTCAATGAGCGTCTAGTTACACTAAGAAAATCATAACTTCTCTACATTCATTCTTTCTTTTTGGGTGGAGGGGTGGGGACACTTATTTGCAGAAGCCGGGACACTTATTTGATATTGTTCGCCACAGTGGGGTGCTATTTAGAAGGGGTATTTATTTCAAGCTGCCAGGACTGCTATTTGAAGCATTTACTGTACCTTTGTTTCTCTTGTTTATTGTGTCTTAGGAATATTGCATGGGTGAAACTATTGATGGTGAGTTGCTACAAACCAACAAGAATAACAGTATAGCAATACAGACTGATGACACTGGCTGTAGTAATGGATGTATGTCTACGTATGCAGCAAGTGGTTGCATCGTGCAAGAAAGCAATCTGGAAAGAGAAATACCAGGAGGAAGTGAGGAGAGCAGTGTAAGCGAGGACACCAATGTGTTTATGGAGTCGGAACGTGTAGATCCAGGATGGATGAATTTCAACTGCAAATCAGGCGAACTTCTGTTTTATTACAACAAAGATACAGCAGAACACAAATTTCCCATGTGGAATAGCACCTCAAGAGTGAGTGATTCTAATGTTCTGATGATACTGTAAGCTAAGGTGTTTTTTTTTATTGCATTATTTTCAAACAAGTTATGTGTGTTATTGCATTATTTTCAAACAAGTTATGTGTGTTTTTGCATTATTTTCAAACAAGTTATGTGTGTTATTGCATTATTTTCAAACAAGTTATGTGTGTTATTGCATTATTTTCAAACAAGTTATGTGTGTTTTTGCATTATTTTCAAACAAGTTATGTGTGTTATTGCATTATTTTCAAACAAGTTATGTGTGTTATTGCATTATTTTCAAACAAGTTATGTGTGTTTTTGTATTATTTGCAAACAAGTTATGTGTGTTATTGCATTATTTTCAAACAAGTTATGTGTGTTGTTGCATTATTTTCAAACGAGTTATGTGTGTGTTATTGCATTATTTTCAAACAAGTTATGTGTGTGTTATTGCATTATTTTCAAACAAGTTTGTGTGTTTTTTTGTATTATTTGCAAACAAGTTATGTGTGTTATTGCATTATTTTCAAACAAGTTAGTTATTGCATTATTTTGTGTTGTTGCATTATTTTCAAACAAGTTATGTGTGTTATTGCATTATTTTCAAACAAGTTATGTGTGCATTTTTTCAAACATTATTTTCAAACAAGTTATGTGTGTTATTGCATTATTTTCAAACAAGTTATGTGTGTGTTGTTAGTTATATGTGTTATTGCATTATTTTCAAACAAGTTATGTGTGTTTTTGTATTATTTTCAAACAAGTTATGTGTGTTTTTTGTATTATTTTCAAACAAGTTATGTGTGTTATTGCATTATTTTCAAACAAGTTATGTGTGTTGTTGCATTATTTTCAAACAAGTTATGTGTGTTATTGCATTATTTTCAAACAAGTTATGTGTGTTATTGCATTATTTTCAAACAAGTTATGTGTGTTGTTGCTGTGCTACTGTACGTCTTTGAGACGAAAACAACTTGAAATCCAACCGATCCGAAACCCACACAATCCACCTCAACCCTCAAATAACTATCAATCTATATTTGTAGCAAGTATTTGAAGAACAAGGTAGTAAAGGGAGGGCTTCTAGAAATGAAAATCAAACTTGAACTTCACGCAACGATCGCACTAAGATATCTATATTTAGTTCAAATAGGCTACATTTCAGTTAGAGGATCGACTTCTCGCTAGTAGAGCGTCTAGTTCTTTGGAAAAAGAAAACACACAAAAAAAACGATCGATAATTACCTCTAAAATAAATAGGGAAACACAGAACAACGTTTTAATGATATCTGTGTAGATAAGAATACAGTTCAATAATCTTTTTTGATGAAGACAAGTGAAAAAATAGTGATTGCGCTTGTATTTCACAAATTTAATATAACTTTTGTACGCTAACAAATAACAAAAGAAAGAGCAAACGATGTTGTTTTCTTTGTGGATTTTGTTGTAGAAAATCTGTAAGTAAAACTTGACAGCAAATGCGTCCATTTCAAAGAATACAGCTGCTATTAACAATAATCGCGAGCTCATGAGGATTTTGCGCATTCTCAGACAAACTTCCCTGGACACACTTCTCTCAATTTCCTTAGACTACATGTGCTTCTCGTACATGTAGTCTTTCTTTTGTGTCCAGTAATATATAATTATTGAGAAATGTGGGGCCAGTTCTGTACTAGGCGCTATTTCGAAGGGGGCATTTATTTCTAGCTGGACACTATTGCAAGCATTTGATGTACATTGTACCTTAAAGTTTGTTTCTCTTGTTTATTGTGTCTTTAGGAATATTGCATGAGTGAAACTATTGATGGCGAGTTGCTACAAACCAACAAGAATAACAGTATAGCAATACAGACTGATGACACTGGCTGTAGTAATAGATGTACATCCATGTATGTAGAGAATGGTTCTGTCTTGCAACAAAGTAATCTGGAAAGAGAAATACCAGGAGGAAGTGAGGAGAGCAGTGTAAGTGGGGATACCAATGTTTTTATGGATGATGTTAATGCGAAGGAGAGTACATCCGGGAGCATAGATAACACAGAGACTGAAATTGAAGCAGAGATAAACTACACCGATGAAGATAGAACAGATCAAACAAATGCAATATGCAAACCATCAAAATGTAATCTGAGGGCACGAAGCAGTGTTTCCCATCCATTGCCTGATGAGACATTTGAAGTTCCAAGTGGTCAAGATGACTGCCCTGCCAAAGTAATTGCCAAGAAATATCACTGCAGTCACTGTAACAAGGCATTTAGATGCCTAAGTGCTTGTACAGTTCATGAACGCATCCATTCAGGAGAAAAACCATACAAGTGTAAGCATTGTAGTAAGACATTTACACAGAGCAGTAGTTGTATAAGTCATGAACGTATACATTCAGGAGAAAAACCATACAAGTGTAAGCATTGTAGTAAGACATTTACAGATAGCAGTAGTTGTATAAGACATGAACGTGTACATTCAGGAGAAAAACCATACAAGTGTAAACATTGTAGTAAGACATTTACAGATAGCAGTAGTTGTATAAGGCATGAACGTGTACTTTCAGGAGAAAAACCATTCAAGTGTAAACATTGTAGTAAGACATTTACACAGAGCAGTAATTGTAGAACTCATGAACGTATCCATTCAAAAGAAAAACCGTACAAGTGTAAACATTGTATTAAGACATTTACACGACGTAGTAGTTGTATAAGGCATGAACGTATCCATGCAGTAGAAAAACCATACAAGTGTAAGCATTGTAGTAAGACATTTACAGATAGCAGTAGTTGTATAAGGCATGAACGTGTACTTTCAGGAGAAAAACCATTCAAGTGTAAACATTGTAGTAAGACATTTACACAGAGCAGTAATTGTAGAACTCATGAACGTATCCATTCAAAAGAAAAACCGTACAAGTGTAAACATTGTAGTAAGACATTTACACGACGTAGTAGTTGTATAAGGCATGAACGTATCCATGCAGTAGAAAAACCATACAAGTGTAAGCATTGTAGTAAGACATTTACAGATAGCAGTAATTGTAGAAATCATGAACGTATCCATTCAGGAGAGAAAGGATACAAGTGTATGCAACTTGGGCTCCCCACACCTTGGAAATTATTTGCAAGTGAATTCCAATGAATTTCCAAGGTTTGAATCGAAGAGTGCCGGTGCGGTTTTTCGAGTAATCAGATACGCACAAATATGTGTGACCTTCACATGCACCTGAATAGCAATGCTTGCTTCACAGTAAACATACAGAATAAATTGTAAATAAAAAAAACCGAAATACTTTATGTATATAACCCCATGGACCACCCCATGGACCACCCAATGGATCACCCAATGGATCACCCCATGGACCATCCCATTGACCATCCCATGGACCATCCCGTGGACCACCCCGTGGACCACCCCATGGACTACCCACAGAATCACTAATTGTTAGAATTTTAAATTTCCAGGTTTTCCTTTCTTTCGAAGTCACAGACGTACATTGAAAATTGCATTGTGCTCACCTCTTGTGGGATTAACACCCCTAGGGGGGGGGGGGGGGGGGGGGGGGGGGGGGGGGGGGGGGGGGGGGGGGGGCACTAAGGGTATTTTTGGGTAGGGGTGTGCCGCGGACACCTCAAAACCCTGACCCTATCCCAGACCTAAAACTTTGATTTTCCATACCCTATTCCAGACTAAAGCTTAAAAATCTATACCCTATTCCAGACTTATCGACTTATGCCACTTTGGAGTGTTTACCAAAGTGGCATATCGCTGACATATTGAGCTCTTTTGTTTAATTGAAAGCGTGCTAAAGGGATATGTAAACTGATAGCGACTGATATTGGCGTTATTGCGGAAACCATACCCTATACCAGACCAAAACGTACCCTATCCCAGACTAAAAAGGCAAAACATGATACCCTACCCCAGACCTGGGAGCTCAAAAACCATGCCCTATCACGCGGCACATACCCGTATAGCATATATAGGGGAGTACCCCCCCCCCCCCCGGGATTAACACGTACATTCTTTTCTTCTATTTATATTATACACGACCTCACAAAGCTTTAGCTTTTTAAAAATACTTATATTTCACTTTTCCCGGTCAAAAACCATCACACATAACTTGAACTCTTTGCTGAAAGCTATTTTAGCATTGTACAAAACCAGGGTAAAATTACTAGGGGAGTCCATTAGATCTATCAGATTGTTAGCATGGCTATTTTTAGCAACAAGATTCGATTGGTTGGATTGGCAATGACGTCACTTGCACTAAACATGGTGGATATCTCCTTCGTCGATACTGAACATTTTTTACCACAGCTACATGTACATGTAGTTATTAATAAATTAAATTGATAAATCGTTTATTATATGGCTATTTTTTGCTATTAAAATGTGGTTTTTGAATTTTCGCGCGGTTTCCCGCCATTTATGTAAATAAGAAATCTGCTCAATCAAATTCAAACAAGAAAATCAAGAAAACCGGCGTTCAGTATAACAATTACAACCCGCTCAAAGTTCGCTATTCTACATGAAATATCTTCATATAACACCGTAAGGGATTGATTTCTTTACAATGGACCTGTAAAGTTTGAAAAGAGTCGAAAAAACTTTGCCGGTGAGTCGGACTGACTCAACTCAACATGGAAACCCAAAACTACAACTACAACTATTCCCAGGAAAAGATGGAATCGATTGATGTTGATTGAAAGTTCTGAATTCGACAAAAAAAGAGGATACGTCGGCCTCGCTTTACAAAGAAATGTGCTTGCTGCCTTGAACTTGAAGGTTGATTCACGACGAACATAGAACAGCTGCTTCAAAAACCTTCAAAAATACGTTCAAAGACGAAATATCTAAAACATTCCTTCAAAAACATTGAATCTCTTTGGATCTATTTGGTGGCTCGTATTTATTACTATCTCGAGTACTAGTGGTTTAGGAGTTTTAAAAAGAAAAGAAAAAAACAACAACAGAAAACAACAACCTGAGAGTGAAACTGAGTCAACAAATACGAGAGATTCAAACAAGATTTGTGAAGGTAAAGCGTGCATAGATTATGGTTCTTTTTTTTCCGCCAACGACTGCAAAGTGTGTGAGGATTATTTTTCTTAGACTTAATGATGTTTACATTCCATCTTTAAACTGCCTCTCAGTTGTTTGACTGATTTTGATTCATTGAAAATTTGTCGCTTGATTGCAGTCGTTTCTTGCAATAAGAACCGACGAGTCATGTTGGGACTTGAGTCAGTTTTGCCATAGATTTTACATGTAATTATGCACATAAGCTTATAACATGATCTTGTGAATAGTTGGATCTGATGAGCTTGAAATAGAAAAGTCGCTTGATAATTTCTTTGAGTGGATCGTTTTTTTCTCTCGTAAAAAAAACAGCTCGCTTTCTTTCTCGGCTTTTGATTTTTTCTATATTTTTTCGCGGTTATTCGTGATTTCACGGCGTTGTTAGCAAGTTTTACCTAGTGTAATCAGAAGTACCGGGTACAGTGGCGGATCCAGGATTTTACAAAGGGGGGTGGATAATCATAAAGCTCTTTCAAGGTATATATTCTCCATCATATATTCTTCATCAGAGAGTCGACTGATTATAATTGTACAGGCCAGGTGCTGATTAGCCTGCTGATCGACGCCAAGGAGCATAGCTAGTCTTTTTTGCTGCTACACAAAAGTGAACCAGGGCCGTAGCAGAGGCCAATCGGTGGGGGAGACGCGTAGCGCCGGAGCGCCGTAGGTGTGAGGCGCTAGGGGGGTTTGGGGGCATGCTCCCCCAGAAAATTATGAAATCCAGAGTCTCGGAAATGCTATTTTCAGCGTTCTCCAAGAGTTATTTGTGATTTACGCGTATCGCTAATTACTTCCTGTCTCAGCAAACAAATGCATATTGAAAATAGTATAACATTACTGGAGAATTTCGATGGATGAATCGATTCAGACAATCCTTTAATTAGCGAAAGTCCTTAATTATGAATCGTGCTCTGCTCTGACTAAGACTGGTTTTATTTCCATCATATCGCTACGATCGCTCATGCTACTCAAGTACGTAAGGCCTGGGACAGACGAGAAAACGATGCTAAACTATTATATTTTGCTGTTCGCACAAATTTTGCTCGAAATTCCCGAAACTTCGCACAGCTGCATAACTTCACGGATTTCAACTTTTAAGATGATAAGATAGGTGATAAAGTGATCACGTGACCTCTTACGTCACTCCTGTGTCCCTCGGAACTTTGAATTAAAATGGGGTGATGGGTATTTTATGTATGGAAGAAGTTATGCCACTTTTTCGTTTGTCTAGGGGAGAGGTATAAGAATCTGCCCTCACAGCTGAACAACTAATGCTCATTGAGAAGATATTTGCATCAATATGATTGATCCTTCAGGTCACGTGACCTATTTTGTAAAATATCTCCTTAATACACATTAGTTGTTCAGGTGTGAGGGCAGATTCTTATACCTCTCCCATAGACAAACGAAAAAGTGGCATAACTTATTCCATACAAGAAATAGCCATCACCCCATTTTAATTCAAATTTCCGAGGGAGGCATGAGTGACGTAAGAGGTCACGTGATCACTTGATCGCGATATTGTTATCTCAAAAGTTGAAACTCCTAGAGTTATTCAGATGTGTGAAGTTTCTTGCATTTCGAGCACAATCTGTGCAAACAGCAAAATAAAATAGGTTTAGCCTCGCTTTCATGTCTGTCCCAGGCCTTAACGTACTTGAGTAGGATACGCGTCCAAAATGTGTTCAGCTGCGATCACTAGTGTGGTTTCCATATGATCGCTGTGAGAGCTGAAAAGAATTGTCAAATTCATGCAAGGGACAATTTTATTATAATAAGGTTTAAAGCAAGTTCTCACAACAGTGTTTATATAACATCTGAACAACCGGGTTTCTCCCAATCCGTGTAATAACGCGAAACATGAGGGGGAGTGTTAGAACACTTACAAAAAGAGGGGGGTGGCTAGCCACCCAATCCACCCCCCTGGATCCGCCCCTGGGGTAGGGTTTCAATTTGTAATGGATTTCGTCCTCTAAATGACAGGAATTAGCCTCACAGCCTATTTTCATCTTAGCTTTATTCTCTTGATTTTACACCATTGTCAATATCGTACATCGCGATGAAAAAAATACCCGGTCTTGACTAAACCGACCAATCGGAACGCGCGCAGGGAACCAACTAGGGCTGTCCACAAGTTGCTCCAAATTGTTTAAAAAGATGCTCAAAATTGCTCAGAAAGTTGCTCAAAAGTTGCTCCAAAACTCTAAAAGTTGCTCCAAAATCTTAAAGTTGCTACAATGTTGCTTCGTATATTTACTATAATAAGATGCTAATTACCCAATCAAAGGAATATTTCTAACCGTACGTTTTTCTTATTTTTTTTCATATAATATAGCTTGTTAACAGGAATTTACAACATTTTCTTTTTTATAGACGGCAAATGCAATTTCACACTACCACCCTCCCCTCCCTCCCCTCTTTGCCACAGTCTCCCCTCCCCTGTCTTTGCAAAATAATATTTCTATTTTACTTTATTTTCATAGTTTTCATTTCCTTTCTTCATTCATTCATTCTTTATCTTTTGTTTTTAATTTCCTGTACCCTTTATTTTATTTTCTATCTCTCTACCTACATTCCATTTTTTACTTTCTATTTTTCATCCTCTTTTATCATTTCACATACAGCCACTGTTCTCTCTTTCTAGTATGCATTCTATAAAAAGTAACCGCTGACCACCTGAATCGCCTTTTCAAATAACCACAGAAAACCCACTACTACTACAAATGCACTAACCCAGTCCTGAACACTGCATGCTGTTTACAAACTGTATTATGTCGACCCATAAAGCGAATAAAGGCCTGGTTAATTTGTTTTAATTTGTGGAAATGTTTAAGAAACAAAGATGTTGCTCAAAAGAAAAAATGTTGCTCGAAATAAAAAAAGTTGCCCGAAATCGGAAAAGTTGCGCAAAAGTTGCCAAGCAACTTGTGGACAGCCCTAGAACCAACCAATCACGGCTTGTTGCTAAAAATAGCCAAGCTAACAATCTGATGGGAACACGTAGAGATGGATAGGCACAGACAGATTCTGCTCAAAAATTCTTTAAAAGTTGCTCCAAAAAACCCTCAAAAGTTGCTCAAAAGTTGCTCAAATTTGAAAAAGTTGCTCCCAGAATATAAAAAGTTGCTCAAAAAAAAAAAAAATGTTCTCACTCTTGTTGCCTGATTTATTGAAAAATGATAAAGAATCAAGTTTCTAAACTCAACAGCTTCAAAAGATCAAGCAATTATTCTAAACACCATATTGCATAATTATACTGAATCAATATGGTTGTATTAAAAAGAGACTCACTAGGCCGCCATTTTGTTGGCTTAGCAACATAGTGAGTCAAAAAATACATCCATTTCCATGGCTGTCTGGCTGAGCTAGAGATGTCTTATAGCAAGATTTTTCGTTCGGTGTTTGATTTGAAATGGCAAAATATATCAAAAATTGTCATTTTGGTAAAAGTTGCTCGGAAAATCTCAAAAGTTGCTCAGAATTGAAAAAGTTGCTCAAAATTGAAAAAGTTGCTCAAAAGTTGCCGAGCAGAATCTGTCTGTGCCTAGAGATGGACCCCATTAGTAAATTTCTCCTGAAAAAACATATTCTCCATGCTATTGGTTTCAGTGAACCCGGTAGCCAGTATGCAGTCTCAACAAAGGCTCAGGGACGGACCCAGTGGTGAAGGGTGTGGCTAGCCATGTAAAGCTAGACTGATCAGGTCCTGGACTGATAAAATACAGCTTTTGCAAAACTTGAGCAGGTTTAATTTTCTTTGATTCTATATTTGACAGCAAGTTCTAAACATTAATTGCTCCCTGACTAAAGCCGCTAACACAGTGCGCGACTACTTTCGTCAATGCCTTCAGAAGAATCATCGCTTTGATTTCATTGCAGACGAGACTGTGTCTCAAGGGCGGGAAGTTTGGGCGGTTTGTCTTCGAATACTATAGATCCAAGTCGAATGTGGTATGCAGATATCCGTAATGAGATCGATGCGTGGTATCAACGTATGTATACAAAAGCTTTAAATCTTGCAGAACTGGCAGGTTCGACTGAACAAAGGCTTCGCTGCCGCCTCGGACTTGAACTTAACTGGAAATTCCGTCATATATCGTCATGTAGTCCTCATTGCCGGGCGGTCTTGAAATATTACTTCACAACCCCGGGGGGTACTCCCTTTGTCCAAGCCGGTAGGGGTGATCGGCGGTCGGTTTTGAAAACGACCCTAAAAGGTACGCATAAATTAAAAGAGCTGTTGAAGCCATGTTCATTTCGACCCCTAAAGGGCCTAAAAGGTACGACGATATATGGCGAAAAAGTGATATGTGCTGATATCGTTTAATCAGTGACTAGACAACATCTTTCTTCTGTTCTTTCATGTTTGTTCAATAAAGAAAATAAATAACAATTGACCCTAAAAGGTACAGAGTCATGTTACGTAACTGACTTTTTGAGTCGGACTAAAAGGTACACACAGGACTTTCAACCCTAAGAGGACCGCCGATCACCCCTACCACTTGGACAAAGGGAGTACCCCCCGGGCTTCACAACAAAACAGGTACGGTTAAGAAATTGAAAACATTCCTTTCTACATAAGAAATATTTATATTTTTCGATCCGATGGCATTTTTAGGGTGATGTTTAAAATACCATGAGTTATTTTTAAGGGTGGGAATTTTGGTCACTGTTTTGATATTTTTTAGAGTATTTTTTAAGGTTTTCCGACGGTATGACATTTGGGCTTCCTGTGGAAATAAATACCGCTGTGAGCGGGCCTGGGAACGAAGTTGTTATTTCTTCGAGAAGCCGCTTTGACTCGTGAACTGAACAGCATCAAAACAAACCTTAGCACAACTCTGTCTGTGTACTTGTAGTGCTCATCTCTTGTGTTGTGGTGAGTAGATTGGATTCATTGTGTGTTTAACATCGTCACGTTTGTGTTGTGATCCACTCAGTGTTTGAATGTGTTCGAGAGATCGACGATAAAAGTGTAGTAAGCTTAATTATGTCAGATCTATCAAATCTAGATCATGTAAGTATTAAGCTGGTTTTACACGGATTGACGATTGTTTTCAGTAGACATGGAATCTACTGTACTAGTACATGTACTGAAAAACTACTATCAGCCTTATTTATATGAAAAGAGAATAGTTGCAAAAGTTGATAGTTTGTGGTTTGGGGCTTTGCATCTGTAGGTTATATAGGGTTTGAAATCTCAAAATACAAATATAGTGACGTCAAGAGAGGCAGGCAGTAGGTTATACAAGCATTAAGAGATCCAGACTTTCGGTACGCAGGCAATGCATTATGAGATTATTACAAAGGAAAAGTGAGCACCAATTCTAGACACAGGGAGCCCAAGCTATGTTTTTGCTCACTTGGTGCTCACTTTTCCTTTGTAATAGTCTCACAATGCATTGTGGACGAACCGGAATTCTGGAACTCTTGATGCTTGTATAGAGATACTTCATGTGACGTCAGCTAAATGTGTCATTCATGTGCCAATCAGAGATCGATTGGCTGTTGAAAGAAAGCAACGTGTGAAAAGTTTTTGTGGAAATGGTTGGCACATTAACATCACAATGTTTATCCTGTGAACACAAAACATGAAGAAAAGTGAGAAATTAAAAGCTAAGCCGATTCATGATCAATGACAAAGAGTCGTCAAACTTTCTGAAATATTTGACAACTTGATGAATGGTGCACAAAGTCAGGTAGCCAAATAACCACAGTTTTTGTCGTATTTTTGAATCTTTTCATTGCTTTTCTCAACAAGAATGTATAAGCGATGGACGTTTTTGAGACATTTGAAGATATTTTTTCCCTTTTACATATTTTACTAGAGATACTGTAGGAATGCCATTTAAATTGATCAAAATAAAACTAATATAATGTAGAACTTAATTGTGTTATTACCAGTTTTTGGATTATATATTTTAAATGCAACGAACTAGATAATAAATATTGTTAAGAATGAGAAAATTGTTTTATTCATTAGGTCTGTATCACTGATACAGACACTAATGTTTTATTTATCAGTGTCTGTATCGGGGTAAACTGATCCATGCATGTGACCGATTCAACCAACCTGGTTGGATCAATTGCTCATGAATTATTAATGAGGTTTAGAAATCATTTTAAAGCTTATATAATGTAGAATCTTGTGTTATTGCCAGTTTTTGGATTATTTTAAATGCAACGAAGATAATTGATAAGAATCAGAAAATTACCTTTTTAATGGAACTACTGATGGGGGAAGGTGGGGCACGGGCACCCTAGGACCCCCTTGCTACGCCCCTGCTCTCATCCAATCAAATAGCCAGAATAGCTGTGTTTAACCCTGGGTTCTTTCGAGCAACCAGGCCCAGGTGTATATACACACTGTACACCTATTTCAAACTATATGTCTAGACAGACGCCCCATTGGTGACTTGGGAACCTGAAATTTAAATGCATCAACTTAATCTGTACATGTATATAACCTGACCTATACATGGCTTGATAATGGAATAACAGTAAACTAACAAGCTCCTGGTTGATAGTCTAATAGTTGGGTTAACACCAGACAACATAAGTAACGGGTTGTTGTTTAACCAGTCAAAACATGATGATGTGTGTCAATAAGTACAATGTACATTGTACATGATCCACAAGATGTTCTTTCTTCTCGAGCGTGAAATTATAAATGTTTGGTCTGTTTGTCCTTTCTTCAATAATCACAGAATTTTAATATCATCCCCAGAGAAGTTATTATTTTATCCTTTGTACTTTTAGTGGCAGTACATGTACATACATGTAATTATGTAACTGTCATTCTCAAACTCATTAATAATTCATTAGCTCAATAACCAATCAGCTCTCATGATTCGAGTCAGGTGGATGTATCTTGATACCGGAGGAAGAACTGATCAAGACACTGATCAAGACACTGAAATTATTGTATATTTACCATTATGTTACTTACCTTTCACTTAGTGAGAGATAAATACGGAGAACGGAGGCAATAAGCCATATAAATCCCGAGGGCCGTAGGCCCGAGGGATTTATAGGCGTATGCCGACGTTCGAGGTATTTATCTGACTTAGTTTACATTTGACAAGGTTTTCGCAAGAAGCAATCTGAGGCATTTTCTGGTATTTTTTTGGAGTGTTATTTAGCATGAATACTATGAATAGCAAATTGAATACTATGAGTATAATTGAATAGCATTTGCTCATTATGAATTCACTGGGATGTATCCATATACAACCCAGGGGCCGGTTGTTCGAAAGGAGATTAGTGCTAATCCTGGATTAGCGTCAATAGTTTTCTTAAGATTTAATCCCTGGATTAGCGCTAATCACCTTTCGAACAACTGGGCCCAGGGCTGAGGGCTTATGGTTTGATGCGCGGATGCGGAATCGCATAATTTGGCTTGCTCCGCATAATTCGCATAATCTGGGAATTCCCGCATAATCCCGCACAATTTGGAGAAATTTGTAGAAAATAATATAACAGGTATCTATTTTCGCTATTTCTCAAAGATTCTTCACAAATTAACCGAAGTTATCAGTAGATTTCCTTCGATTCCTAGATTCCCAAATCGTCGAAATGTACGATTCACACTGGAATGACAAGGCGTTCTATGTTAAAAACCGCGAGGGCCTGTTGTCTAATCGTGTTTACGTTTTCCCGGAAAAACTACACGCTGAATTATTTTCAGATCGAGTTCCTCCATAGCATTTTGCGAGTTCAATTATGGTTTAAAAAACATGGATAATTATGTTGTAAAATAATCAACAGAGGAAATTAGACGGAAATGTCACGAAGCGCACGAAGCGATATAAAATGTTTCAGCTCGAGACCGAATAAATCAATACCCACGTGCAATCTTGTACGGAACACTTTATAGGATCAGTTGACGTTTAATGTAGACTTTCTTGTACATAGATTTGAAAATTTGAGACAATCAACTATCTCTCTTTTATACTCAACTGCCAGCTTTTTATTTCGGCCCTTTTATAATATCGCGTTTCTGAGGATATGCAAATTACCGTGAGAACGGCTCTCTCTGATTGGTCTTTACGATCAAATTGAAGGAATCGTTCATTTCATGTTTCAATTCAGTTTCAAAAGGACAGGAACGAAGCATGCAAGAGAAATTACCTCTAATTTAAAGCAATATAGGCCTGTTTGAACTGAAACACGATAAAACAAAATGTTATTTGTGCTTTAAAATGTATGACGTCATCCCGCATAATTTCCCGCATAATTCGCGATTTTTCCCGCATAATTCGCCAAAAAATCCCGCATAATTTTGCTTTTTTTTCCGCATCCTACAATAAGCCCTGTATATATGGATACATCCCGGTGAATTCATAATGAGCAATTCAATTATATTCTATTGTCCAACCAGTCAATACCGGAGATCAAGCCCTATGAATAACAAAGAAAACCGTGTCAAATGTAAACTAAGTAGACTTACTACCTCTTACTTATCATGAAAAAAAAATTAGTGATACATTATCAACCAGAGTTGAATTACTAACCCCTCGCTCATTACGCTCACTACTTATCCATTAGACTACCTGACTGCTTGTTCGATTTTGAAGCTCTTTTTAACAAACATAATACTTGCGAGGTGACTCATTAGGCCTAGACACAAAAGCAATTATTATGTTCTTTTCTCAGGAGACTCAAGAACAATTCAGATAATCATTCATTATTAATTCGTTTGAGAAGCAATATCAAAAACTCGTGCTTCGTGTTTCATCAGGGGATTCAAAACACCTCGAAACAATAAAAGCACTCGGCCTTCAATAGTTTCTCGGTGTTTTGAACCCCTGATAAAACACTCGCACTCGTTGTTGATATATTACATCCAGCACACCCAACCTTCCAATTTCAAAATAAAGATATATGTACATGTTGGGAAATTGATGGTTTAGGGTCTAACGACAGAATAAATCTTCAATTGAAGTCTTTATTGTCTCACCAGTCAATTACTAATGTAACTTGAGCTTACATGTACTTCATCAACTTTCCACATGCAGACCGACATCCCTTTCTATCTTAACTTATGTACTTGATCCAACATCAGTGAATTCTAGGAATGATAGATTTTCCATTCTATTCAAAGGTTGCTTATTATGGAGTCAGAACTTGTAGATCCAGGATGGATGAAATTCAACTGCAAATCAGGCGAACTTCTGTTTTATTACAACAAAGATACAGCAGAACACAAATTTCCCATGTGGAATAGTACCGGTACCTCAAGGGTGAGTGATTCTAATGTTCTGATGATACTGTAAGCTAAGGGTTCAACAGGTTATTGTTGTCCATTGCTTGGAGGGGATTATCATATATTTTAATAGTATACACTAAATTGAAGAATGGTTGTTGGGTTCAAAATCATAGAACATTGACTGAGACCGCTAGGATGTATGGGTAAGCGTTAAATCAGCTAAGTTTTATGTAGTCAGAGGAAAATGTTGGTGTTTATTGAAAGAAATGAACTCTCTAAGCAAATTTCTACACATGGTATTCGGGAAATATTTTATGAATAAGTGATGTTATTTGACTCATTTATTGCTTTCCATGCAGGTATCCCTTGCGGTCTTAGCTTCTATGTTCTATGATTTTGAACCCGACAACGATTCTTCCATTTAGTGTATAATATATACCAAAATTGCACCAAATGTAACATACATGTACAATGTACATAAAATTAATTATTATATAGTCAAGTCAATACGTGCGCTCTGATTGGCTGTAAACTGTGCTGTATCAGGGAGCGGAGCATGGTTTGATGACACTATTTTTCAGCTGTTTGGTTTGAACCAAAATCCTGAAGAAAACAAACCAAGCGCGCTCAATGGCATAACTGGCGTCAGTAGCGTGCACACTTCACTCACGATAAAATGTTATTCAAAAACACAACAGAATGCTCAACTTTCTTGCCATTTTTTTTTCACCATTCTTGTTCTCCGTGCTCCGTTCATTAATACAGCACTCAAGAAGTGTGGAGAGCACTCGCCTACGGCCTGTCGTGCTCTTGTCAATTCCTTTGTACTAGCTGTATTACAGAATGGAGCACGGAAAAATCTGTTCTATTTGTTAACTGAAATATAAAAACAATAGGCCATACAGTACAGCTCAGATGTATATCTTAACATATACACGCGTGTAAATCGAGTGTACTACACGCACTTTCTGCCAAGCTTTGAAGCAGTGCGTGTAAACTACACGCATTAAACTGCGTGTAATTGAGTGAAATTTTCTTCCACTGCGTGTAGTTTTCCTTTGTTATATTTGATTGTATATAATAATGATTTCTTTTCTCTTCGTAAACAAAGGGGATTAAGTATTCGGAAAGCCGTAATTTCTGAAGTACGATCGTCATTGACTTCTGGTTGAGACGGTCTGGTCTTGAATTAATTACATGTAGAAGAAATCAAACTTGAAGAAGCTTCTAGTCTTGTGTCTTTACTTTAGAATAAGGCGATAAAGACCACAAAAGTTTAAATGAACTCTTGAAATCACGATCCAATACAATCCTACGACTGATTCAAAACGTCTTTCCCACCAACTTTCAGCGTTATCAGTTCTAAAATCTCAGGTTCGTCACAGGCAGCCCAACCATTGCTTTTGAGGCTACTAAATAATTCAAAAAATGATAATTGCGTCTTTTTTTGATGGGTTCCCTGTGGTAAAGCGAGCGCGCGCGCAATACATATGTTGGGTTCCCTGTGCTGAGTAATGTCCTATGTTGGGCTTCCTGTGCCTCCTGCGGGATGCGCCCGCAGCAAATGTGTATATTTATACAAGGTATGAAACTCCATCACGTGACAAATACGTTTTTGACCCTAATTTTGTCAATGTGATGTGAAAATTCAATTTTTCTTCGAATAACTAAACTTTACCGTATTCTCGAAGCACATTGTAAGTGTCAGTCGTCTAACTTCAACGTACGCTGAGAAACTAATTTTTGAAATTTTGAGCGTCGTGGCCCGATGTGCGCCGCGTTTCGTTGGTGCACTTTTCCGTGAGGCAGTCGGATTTTACCTTCGAGAGGACATCGGCAAGCGCTCGGCAAATCTGAATTGTGCTCTTTTTTGCAAGTTTTAATATTTATATTTTCACTAAACATAAGTCAAAACATTTACAATATACTTTATTTGTTTTCTGTTTTGACTTTTATATAGTATTTGTATTTATAAAATTGAGGCATTGTGTTTTATAAATGCAGAATAGTTTCCATATTTAGTACTGCACAACACATTTTTGCTATCAGTGCTAGTAAACAAAATGACAAACAAACGTATTTATTTCAACAATCAGTTAAAATAAGTTTACTAGCTTTTTACACACTGTTTTGCCGTTCTTTCTGTACAATTCATTCACTATATTGATCAGTATTACTATGGATATTGTTTTGTATATAAAAATACAAAATTAATAAATTTTATGCCTGTCACCACAATCGACGAAGTTGTGAATGAATAACAAACATCGGAGTGCGATATTAAAAGCTTACTTACGTTTTTCCGTGAACCATATTAAAAATTACTCTGTGTTTCTCTCAGATGATAGTATTTGCTAAATGAGTTGTACTATGTCAATGACAATAAAGAACAACTGTTAATATTTTAGTTCACGGCTGCTTCATGAGTCCATCGCCATTCATCATGCCGGACTCCTTCGATGTAAGTGAATTAATTTGAGTTCGTCTCAAGGTTTATACTGTGTTGGCGTTCCGGCTTGTGTTGTAAGAGGTACTGTAAGAAAGCACAAAATAACATAGATGAGAGAGTCATAATGTTCAAACAGATAAAGTACTAGGTTCTTTGTTGAACTTGATTGAAGTGTACAATGTGTGTGTAAGTCTTTAATATTTCAATGACAACTTACACATGTACAAGTGAAACTGACATAAGCTTAATTTATGAAAAATAACTGAAGCAGCCCTTCTGCCATAGTATAGGCAAGTCCTTTCATGTCTTTTATTAGAGAACGGTTAGAGCAAAAACTACTAAAACCTCAAGAAAATAATTCAGAAAATATATTTAGTTCAGCTTAGTTTTCGATTCAACCAAACTGTCGTGTGTCGAGCACAACATACAATTCTCCACCATTCAAAATGAAAAAGGACTACTTTAAAACCGTCAAATTTCATCTAAAGCTACTTAAAGTTGACATGAATTGTGAACTTCTAAACTTACCATGGATAAGGAAAAGAATCCAAACGCTTACACCGAAAAAATCATGTTTTGCTTCATCAACATCTCCGGCATTTTTCAAAACTTCAGCGACTTCACCCTGGGTACCCCCCACGGGCCTGTAGCGTACGACGACTTCGGCTCTTCGGTTCCCGGAAAAGTGCACCAACGAAACGCGGCGCACATCAGGCCATCACGTGACTGGAGTTTCATACCTTGTATAAATAGAGTCGTTTTCGTATGAGTGGGAAGTAGTTACGGTACGGTTCGTGCCGTGCGGTGACCGTATCGCGCCATCATCGTGCGGTATCCAAGCATTCTGATTGGTTGAGAAATGATTTCGAGCGATTTGATTGGTTGAATACAATGTGTTCGATTCCGTACCGTGACCGTAACTCCGTACCGTAGGTTTCCCACTCATACGAAACCGACTCTATACACATTTGCTGCGGGCGCATCCCGCAGGAGGCACAGGAAGCCCAACATAGGACATTACTCAGCACAGGGAACCCAACATATGTATTGCGCGCGCGCTCGCTTTACCACAGGGAACCCATCAAAAAAAGACGCAATTATCATTTTTTGAATTATTTAGTAGCCTCAAAAGCAATGGTTGGGCTGCCTGTGGTTCGTTAGCACTATTAGCCACTTCCAAATCGAGCAGGGGACTGGTACCAAGTCCGTAAAACTAATTCAATTTGATACTAGTAAAATTGGGCATCATTTTCTGAGAGAGCAGATCAAACTTAGCTAGCCTGCAAAGTTTGGTGAACTTCGGCTTAATATTGACGATGTTAGAGGGCATCAAAGATGTCTATTTTCCCATACAAACTCTGTAAATTTTTGACGTTGTCCATCCAAACCATACATTCACTGTAAAATTTTGGCTGGACAACACAGTTTCAAAAGTTTATAATTCCGACAGAATTCGCCCAAATCACATCAAACTTTGCACAGATGCTAATTTCATCATGCTCTTTCATGTCATGAACTTTATTTCGTAATTACATTAATTCTAATAAACTCATTCCCAGTCCCCTGCTCGATTTGGTAGTGGCTAATTTAGCGTGCACGTGAGAATGTTATGTTTCAGACACTTTGATTGACACATGGTGTGTGAGCACGTGAAAATCTTTGTTTACTACTTTTACTGAAACGTACTACAACAGTAGTATCTTTGTAATTTATAAATGTGGAAAAGCAACTAGAATCCTTTCACTATGTTATGATGTAGATGTAGATGATTATTTCTACGGTATGTTCCAATGAATTTGACAAAATCTGAAGACCTTAATCAGCGGAAAGTATTTGGTGGATTCTCAGTATCGGACCGGACCCGATCGTTTGTTCAAAATAAATCAAACCGCTACGATTGTTATGTTTAATGATTTAATCCAAGGCTATTGTTCGAACAACAAGCATGACTGATTCAAGGAGCAGAAAGTGAGTGTAATTGTCGCGCATTTGCGTGGACAAAACCGCGTGTTTTTTTACACGCAAAAACGTCCGCGCGAGTGTAATTTGGAAGAAATTTACACGCGAAAAAACCGCAGTTTCCACGCAAAAAATGTTAAGATACATCTGAGCTGTACTGTATATGCACTAACGGGTCACATGACCGAACCCTCTCAAATCAAGCAGCGAGCTTAAAAATGGCAAAAATTGTAATCCGTTACTTAAGTGAACCCGCTAGAATGGCTTGAGAAACCTAAAATCTCCAGTATTATACTAGGCGATGAACTCGCTAGAATGGGTTGGTCAACCAGCTACAACCGAACCCACTACAACCGGCTCATCATCAATCTGCTAGAACAGCTTCAGAAACCTAAAATCTCTAGTATTATACTAGGTGATGAACCCGCTAGAACGGGTTGGTCAACCAGCTACAACCGAACCCGCTACAACCGGCTCATCATCAATCTGCTAGAACAGCTTCAGAAATCTAAAATCTCTAGTATTATACTAGGTGATGAACCCGCTAGAACGGGTTGGTCAACCAGCTACAACCGAACCCGCTACAACCGGCTCATCATCAATCTGCTAGAACAGCTTCACAAACCTAAAATCTCTAGTATTATACTAGGTGATGAACCCGCTACAACTGGTTCGTCATCGAGTTGGTCAAGTCGCTCTAGTGGGTTGATGATGAACCGGTTGTAGCAGGTTCGATTGTAGCGGGTTGACCAACCCATTCCAGCAGGTTCATTGCCTAGTACATGTAGAATACTAGAGATTTTAGGTTTCTCAAGCCGTTCTAACGGGTTGATGATGAACCGGTTGTAGCGGGTTCGGTTGAAGCGGGTTGACCAACCCATTCTAGCGAGTTCATCGCCTAGTACATGTAGAATACTAGAGATTTTAGGTTTCTCAAGCCGTTCTAACGGGTTGATGATGAACCGGTTGTAGCGGGTTCGGTTGAAGCGGGTTGACCAACCCGTTCTAGCGAGTTCATCGCCTAGTATAATACTAGAGACTTTTAGGTTTCTCAAGCAGTTCTAACGGGTTGATGATGAACCGGTTGTAGCGGGTTCGGTTGAAGCGGGTTGACCAACCCGTTCTAGCGAGTTCATCGCCTAGTACATGTAGAATACTAGAGATTTTAGGTTTCTCAAGCTGTTCTAGCGGATTGATGATGAACCGGTTGTAGGTTCGGTTGTAGCGGGTTGACCAACCCGTTCTAGCGGGTTCATCGCCTAGTATAATACTAGAGATTTTAGATTTCTCAAGCCGTTCGGGTTGACTTAACCCGCTCTAACGGGTTACAATTTTTGCCATTTTTAAGCTCGCTGCTTTATTTGAGAGGGTTGGGTCATGTGACCCGTTAGTGCATATATGGCCTGTTGCTTTTATATTTTAGGTAACAAATAGAACAGCTTTTTCTGTGCTCCGTTCAGTAATACAGCATTAAGGAAGTGACAAGAGCACGAAAGAAGTGTAGGGAGAGCATGAGCCGTTGACTTAACCCACCCTGTTGCCCCTCGAACGGGTTACAATTTTTGCCATTTTTGAAGTGCAGCGCTCATAATGTTCAACACAGCAGAAATGACATGAAATACATGTATAAAATTGCAGATTTTATTAAGATGTGCTGGATGGCATCCAATGCAATTTCCATACAAATTCTTAGAAAACACTGGATTTTATATTTCATGTCATTTCTACTGTGTCAAATAGTCTGACCTGAAATTTCGCAATCTTACTAATATGGAGTTGCTCTTTTCTTTTCTGGAGTTCATTTTGATTTGAGAGGGTTGGGTCACGTGACCCGTTAGTGCATATGGCCTATTCTTACCTCTAAAATGGCGAAAGCGCTACATCACACGATGACGGTGGCCATCTTGGGAAAAAATGACCTACAAAGGGCACTTGGGATAGTAGTGAAACCTCCTCTGGGATTATCATAAACTAACTCATCTGAGCAACATTTAGCCAGCAAGCAGGCGTTCTTTGCATGGCCTCGAGGAGAATCAAGAAGAGGGGGGAGGGGGGAAGAAAAGGGAAGGAAATGCTTGCCAGTGTTCATTGTTATTTTGAGAGGACTTTGTTCATCCACAAACGAAGGACAATGATTGGCTCAGTGTCAAAATCTGTATGCGCATTTGAAGCCACTTTCACGGTTGAGGTCAATGAACGACGACAATGATGAAGATCAGCCTGCATTTTTAGAGTTGGGCCTTCCACAGGAAGCACAACTAATTAGGAGGTGTTTTGGAAATAACAATAGACGCTGGCAGGCGTAACCTTCTCTTCTTCTTCTCCCCATTCTTCCTGTGCGCCTAAGCTAGGAATGCCTACTTCGCAGGCTGTGCAACATTAATGTACATGTATATTCACCACCTAAATAAACATAAACCTATTTTCAAAAACGTTGTCCATTTACACAATAGTAAATAGTAGAAAAGAATGAATTAGAGAAACAAAAGAAATTCAATCACACGGAACTGTGGCTCATTGTTTCTCTAAAGTAATTCCTTTTTACTATTTATTTACGGAGTTATCGACCAGAGCCTAAGGTCCCATACAAAGCCTTATATACAGCTCGATATCAAGCCTCTCATAGATACCTTGGGCTACCTGTGGTACGAACCGTCGTCAATGCGTCGTGAGTCAGTTTCGGGAACATCGCTGATGCAAATCCCGGAAAAATGAAAATCGGATATCAGTTGAACAATTTTAAAAATGAAGAGTTCGATAATCGAACGTTCGATTGGTAACATTTTTGGGTGAGTTTGATTATGTTCGATTAGCGAACTCAATCGAATTCAATCTGTTACGGCACCAATACGCCTTCAGTTTTCATCATATATCATTACGTCATAGTTGTAAACGTCATTAGCTATATTACACCTTGTAACGCAAGCTGTAGGTCATTAGGCCTACAGAAATTCGACGAGTTCACACCGGTGTACAATATTATCAGTAATAAAAACCGTACTTTGTGGAGTTTGTGGGCCTCTTCACTAGCTACCTCACGGATCTCTCCACCACGGAGCTGAGCCCGTTACACAATCCGATTAAGTTTGATTGAGTTCGATTACCGAACGTTCGATTAGATAGGCCGGGTGAACTGCATCTCAGAATGCAATCGCACCAGGGCACGAGTTAACGCTCAATGAGCGTCTAGTTACACTAAGAAAATCATAACTTCTCTACATTCATTCTTTCTTTTTGGGTGGAGGGGTGGGGGACACTTATTTGCAGAAGCCGGGACACTTATTTGATATTGTTCGCCACAGTGGGGTGCTATTTAGAAGGGGTATTTATTTCAAGCTGCCAGGGCTGCTATTTGAAGCATTTACTGTACCTTTGTTTCTCTTGTTTATTGTGTCTTAGGAATATTGCACGGGTGAAACTATTGATGGTGAGCTGCTACAAACCAACAAGAATAACAGTATAGCAATACAGACTGATGACACTGGCTGTAGTAATGGATGTATGTCTACGTATGCAGCAAGTGGTTGCATCGTGCAAGAAAGTAATCTGGAAAGAGAAATACCAGGAGGAAGTGAGGAGAGCAGTGTAAGCGAAGACACCAATGTGTTTATGGAGTCGGAACGTGTAGGTCCAGGATGGATGAAATTCAACTGCAAATCAGGCGAACTTCTGTTTTATTACAACAAAGATACAGCAGAACACAAATTTCCCATGTGGAATAGTACCTCAAGGGTGAGTGATTCTGATGTTCTGATGACACTGTAAGCTAAGGGTTCAACAGGTTATTGTTGACCATTGCTTGGAAGGGATTATCATAAACCAACTTATCCAATCAACATTATGTTCACCACCCAAATATAAATAATGAAATATGTGTATGTGTCCCTGCTATAAACTATGATGTCTTTACACATAAATATTTGAATCTGTTTATATTTACACTAAGACAGACATTACTTCTCTACATGTACATTCGATCATTCTTTCTTTCTTGGGTGGAGGGGTGGGGACACTACTTATTTAATATTGTTCACCTTAGTGGGGCACTCTTTCGAAGGGGGCATTTATTTGAAGCTGGGTACTATTTCAAGCATTGTTTATCTTGTTTATTGTGTCTTTAGGAATATTGCATGGGTGAAACTGTTGATGGCGAGTTGCTACAAACCAACAAGAATAACAGTATAGCAATACAGACTGATGATACTGGCTGTAGTAATAGATGTACATCCATGTATGTAGATAATGGTTCTTTCTTGCAACAAAGTAATCTGGAAAGAGAAATACCAGGAGGAAGTGCGGAGAGCAGTGTAAGTGGGGATACAAAATATTTTTATGGATGATGATGATGTAGATGACAATGAAGTGACAGCACGAAGACTATCAAGTGATTCTAATGAGACTGACAGTACATCCGGGAGCATAGACAACACAGAGACTGAAATGGAAGCAGAGATAAACTACACTGATGAAGATAGAACGGACCAAACAAATGCAATATGCAAACCATCAACATATAATCTGAGGTTACTAAGCAGTGTTTCCCTTCTATTGCCTGATGAGACATTTGAAGTTCCAAGTATTCAAAATGACATCCCTGCTGAAGCAATTATAAGTACTTGTAGAAGTCATGAACGGATCCATTCAGTAGTAAAACCCTATAAGTGTAAGCATTGTAGTAAGACATTTAGTCATAGCAGTGGTTGTAGAAATCATGAACGTATACATTCAGGAGAAAAACCATACAAGTGTAAGCATTGTAGTAAGACATTTACACAGAACAGTAATTGTAGAACTCATGAACGTGTCCATGCAGTAGAAAAAACCATATAAGTGTAAGTATTGTAGTAAGACATTTACACAGAACAGTAATTGTATAACTCATGAACGTATACATTCGGGAGAAAAACCATACAAGTGTAAGCATTGTAGTAAGACATTTATAGAGAGCAGTAGTTGCATAAGACATGATCGTATACATTCAGGAGAAAAACCATACAAGTGTAAGCATTGTAGTAAGACATTTAGACATTGCAGTAGTTGTATAAGTCATGAACGTGTACATTCAGGAGAAAAACCATACAAGTGTAAGCATTGTAGTAAGACATTTACAGAGAGCAGTAGTTGTATAAGACATGAACGTGTACATTCAATAGAAAAACCATACAAGTGTAAGCATTGTAGTAAGACATTTACACAGAGCAGTAGTTGTATAACTCATGAACTCTTATACATTCAGGAGAAAAACCATACAAGTGTAAGCATTGTAGTAAGACATTTACACAGCGCAGTAGTTGTATAAGGCATGAACGTGTACATTCAGGAGAAAAGCCATACAAGTGAAAGCATTGTGGTAAAACATTTAGACAGAGCAGTAGTTGTATAACTCGTGAACCTGTCCATTCAGGAGAAAAAACCATATAAGTGTAAGCATTGTAGTAAGACATTTACACAGCGCAATGGTTGTATAAGGCATCGACGTGTACATTCAGGAGAGTGAAAGCATTGTGGTAAAACATTTAGACATAGCAGAACTTGTAGAAGTCAGGAAACGTATCCATTCAGGAGAGCGAGGGTACACGTGTATGCAACGTGGGCTCCCCACACCTTGGAAATTATTTGTAAGTGTCCAGAACCTTGGAATTGAAGATTTCCAATGAATTTCCAAGGTTTGAATCGAAGAGTGCCGGGTGCGGTTTTTCAAGTAATCAGATACGCACAAATATGTGTGACCTTCACATGCACCTGAATAGCAATGCTTGCTTCACAGTAAACATACAGTTCATTAATTAAGTAATGCTCCGCATAAGAGGTAGGCATATTAGGCAGTTCTAATGCATAAATGACAGTTGGGATCCAATTATAAAACACCTTAATCGAATTATTATCCGCACAGTTCATTGGCTACTTCGTCTTTGAGCGCGAATTTTGAATTTCAATTAGAAACTGTAATGCAGAGGGATACTTTTTGAAAAATGTTTAACCACATATCATTGAATAACTTTATAGCATTTATACACATGGAATATCTTCTTTATTTGAAATGGGAAACAACTAGAAAATATTACTTTACCTGAGTCAATCAGTACGAAGAACAATTTGATACAGGAAATGACTGCTGAGTGTATTGTTCTACCGGCTATCACGTTGTAAACATCGGTGACAAATTGACATACAACATCTTCATAATACAAGTACAAAGAGCATTTGTAGCGAATATCAAGCAACTCTAAAAGAAACAGTTCATCCGAAAATAGTTCTTGGGCTTCAAATTATATGTTGCTGACAACAAAAACAATGGATATCCTTCCTCTCCTGATTCTATCTGAAGTTCACCACTTGAAACACAGATTCAGAGTTTTTATTGAGAAATAAAAGTTCATATGGCTACAATTCTATTACATACGCATTCCTTTTTCTGATATTGTATCGTCTTTCGCTGTTAACCCGGCAAATCTCAAAAGCCGCGGCGATCTTTAGTTCGGCGTCGGTACGTGACCCCACTCGTCACAGCAGTCGGACAACAACACGATGGCCGGGAACACGATGGCTTTCTAGGCATAAAAGTAACCTTGCATAGAAACAGTTATTCACATTGTACTGTAAAAACGTTGTTCACATAGATATGCATCTATTCAAAACAAAAACTGGCCAATTTTTTAGAGTTTAAAACGATAGAAACCGAAGTGAAATTACCCGATGGCATCCTGCTGCTTCACTTTGCAAACACATCGCATGTGGACAATAGTGCCAGTTCCCCATATCACACAAACGCAATACTTGGAAAACACAAAGGAAAAAGGATTGGGACCGAGATTATCCAAAAATATGATAATAAAATATAATTTTGCCGGGATTTATCACGATTTTAATGCTTTTCAAACCCAATCAGAATTGAGTATTTCTGTTTGCTGATCCAATTAAAATTTCACAGCTTTTCACATTCCGTGCATTAGAAGTGCCTACCTCTTACGCGGAGCATTACTTAAAGTAGAATGAGATAGAAAAGGGAATGTCTTGTTTTTATAACGTCTGTAAAATTATTCTAACCCTATTTGATTGGATAGTAATATTAGATACTACAATATAATAAATTGTAAATAAATAAAAATGGAAATATTTTATTTCTATATTGAAGGGAGTCGATAAAAATGATGACCCCCAGCCATGGACTGTCTAACCCATGAACCATCCATTGGAACACACCCTTGGACTACACCATGGACTACCCCATGGACCACCCAATTACCCCATGGACCACCCCATGGATCACCCATTGGACCACCCCATGGATTTACCCCATGAACCACCCCATGGACTACCCCCATGGACCACCCCATGGACTACCCCATGGACCACCCATGGACCACCCCATTGACTACCCCATGTACCACCCCTTGGACCACCCCCAGAATCATTAATTGTTCGAATACTAAGTTAGATTTAACTGATCCATCCAAGTCGAATTTGGGTGTGCAGATATCCGTAATGAGATCGATGCGTGGTATCAACGTTTATATACAAATATACATACAAATCAACGTATACATGTATACCAAAGCTTTTAAGTCTTGCATAACTGGCAGGTTCGACTGAACAAAGGCTTCGCTGCCGCCTCCTGAACTTAATTGCAATGGCTGCGTCGATCTTGAAATGTTACTTCACAGGATGTCGCGAGGGAATATAATCCAATCTTACTGGGCATTCCGTTGATCCGACGATGATGGTTAGACCATGAGTTGTCAGTTAAGGATGGGAATTTGGTCACTGTTCTGGTATTTTTTAGGGTATTAGCAGGAGCCCATAAGTAGGAGCGTCCATGCTCTATATTGGGTCTGTGTCACAGCGTTTTCACAAAGTGTTGTAGTTATTTTTAGAAACAGTTTTTCCGTCAATTGACCAATCAGAGAACGTTTCCGGTATGGCGGTTTCATTTCCGGTTTCACGTCAAAAAATAAAATGGCGGAATTTCGAAAGACCCGAAGAGATGAATGTACAAATAAAAGTCAGGATTATCCAGTTTTCTTTGTGTCTGATTCATAATTTTATTATACCAACAACTTCCCGG